>CM053610.1:6801461-6868967 GCA_028646535.1 Procyon lotor | reverse complement strand
CTCGGGCTCCCCTGGTCCCTCGGTGACCCCACAGGTCCTGAAATCACACTGTTCCCGCAAGGGCTGAACCCCCGGTTGGCCTCCGGAGCGATGTCCCTCAGCGGAGCGGACTAGAAGTTCCGGATTTTGTGCTCCGCGGCTTTGCGGCTGCTGGGAGCCGGCCCCTCCCCCCGGGGTCTCTCTTCCCGTCGCTTTAAATTCACTTTTTCCACTCCTACCTTTCTGAAAGTGGTTGATTTTCTGCTCCTAGAGTTGCTGTTCTTATTCTTTTCTCTCTGCTGTTGCGTTTGCCGGCTTTTAGAGTGATTTCCTCCTCTTTAGCTGGACTTCTGATTCCCAGGGCTCTCTGTGCCTCCTACACCTCCGCCATCTTGCCCCAAGCTAGGCTTCTTAAACCATTCAGATTTAGTCAATCAATAAAGACCTATTTTTTTGTAAAGATTTATTTATTTATTATTTGAGAGAGAAAAAGAGAGAAGGCATGCACATGTGAAAGGGAGAGTGAGAATCTCAAGCTGACTCCCCACTGAGCTTGGAGCCTGATACAGGGCTCGATCTCAACCCAGAGATCCTGATCTGAGCCAAAATCAAGAGTCTGATGCTCAACCACCTGAGCCACCGAAGCATCCCAAGACCTATTCTTTACTACTGATCATACTAATATTTATAGAGTGTTTATTGTATGCCAGGCTCTCATCTAAGGACTTTAGCTGTATTAACTCATTAGAATCCTCACAGCAATGCCTCAAGGGAGGTATCTTTATTATCCCTATTTTTTAGAAGAAGAACTGTGGCACAAAAAGGTTAAGTCACTTACCCAGGGTGTCAGTTAGTAAATGTCGAAGTTGGAATTCAAACCCAAGAAGTCTGGTTCCAGAGCCCACACTCCTAAGCATCATGTCATCCTGCCTCTAGATCAGGCTTCAGCATAATTTTCTATAAAGGGTCAGATCGTAAATATTTCAGGATTTGTAGGACATATGTTCTCTCTCATAATTTCTCATCTCTGCTGTCCAACAACTGCCATTGTAGTACAAAAGCAGCCATAGGTAGTACATAAATGAATGGATGAGGCTGTGTGCCAATAAAACTTTATTTACAAAAAGGCAGTGGTCCAGATTTCAGCCACTGGCCTAGACTATATCACACTATATATAATGGCTGGGATTCTTGGTCCCTTATATAGGTCATTCCAGCCATAGTTATATAGCTATAGTAAATTTTCTCACATGTCTTTTGGCTTTTAATGTTTTGTTTCTTCTGCTTATGATATTCTACCCATACCCCCCGTTAGGTTTTTTTTTTTAGGTTTTTTGTTGTTGTTGTTGTTGTTGCTGTTGTTAGGTTAATGATAATGTCAATAATGGTACTATTTGCTAATGTTGGCTGAGTATTTCTAAATAGGTCAGGGAGCTGAGGTAAAAGGGGGAATAACATTTTATCATACAGCCACAGTGCACAGGCAGAGCTGAAACTCAAAAACCAAAAGTGTCTAATGTCAAAGAACCTCATCCTATTCACTAAGGATAGATTCTTAAAGTGTGATTTATAGACCATGAGCATCAGGATCTTGGAGAGGGGGTTGCAAATCTGCATCTTAATAAGCTGACAAGGTGATTCTTAAGTGCATTTAAATGTGATAAGCCCAGCATTAACACTATGAGGCTAACTACTTCTTCTGGGATGCCTTCTTAGACCCTCAACTCTGGATTAAGACGTCTACTGGGCCTCTCCAATCCTTGTGAGTATCGATTCTACTACTGTTCATCCTATATTGTAATTACTTGAACACTCGTCTATCTCCTTCATTAGTCATCCTCAAAGGTCATAAATAGTGTCTATAAGGTCACTGTCCTACAGATAAAAAATTATCATGTGGTTCGACCACTATGTATATTTTCTGAATGAGTGAATAAATTTTAATAGAAATATTAACTTCATAGGGGACTTACAATGATCTTCATAATGACATTTTCTATGTCTAGTGCATGATTTGTGTGGTTTGCTCCCGGATTCTCTTGTTTTCTTTTCTTTTGCTATAAATCCCTCTGTTCAATTCTCAATATATTTGAGTATGTATGAGCTTCCCCATAAACACAGTTTTTATTTTTATTCTTGTGTGCCTTACATTAAATATGTAACTAAAGAGAGCTAAGAACTGTAACTCTCCTTTAGGAAGAAAATCCTAAAAGATGGCACTATTTATGTGTCATTTTATTAATGTGCATTTATTAGTACTTGTAATGATCCTAGTGAGGGATTATCAAACAGAGTCCTTACCATCCAAGAGCTTTTAATTCAGTTGAGGAAGATGCAAAACTCAATTAAATGGCAAAGAATAGATGTAATTCTTTACTAAATTGCACATATAGATCCATTTGGTTAACGAATAAGTATCTGTTAAGCACTTACACCTTCTGGTCACTGGCCCAAGTGTGAGAGATCACAAGGAGTGAGCAAGACAGAATCCATGGAACTTCCATTTTAGCTCAGTAAGATAAGACTACAACCCAGAAAGACTATGTATGAATAAGACAATTGCAGGTAGTGGTAAGTGATGGAAGAAATAAAAACAGGGTAAAATGATAGTGACTATGGATGGGATACTCTGGGTAGAGTAGTCAGGAAGCTCCAAGGTGAAGCTTGAGGAACAAGAAGGAGCAGGATATGTGAAGACTACTGATAGAACATTCTAGGCTAAGAAAATAACAAATGCAGGAGTCCATAGGAGGAACAAGCTTGGCGTGTTCTATGACATCTCTACAGCATCCTGGGGGGACCAGGAATGGTAGGAGATGGAAACAAGAGGTAGGCGTGGCCCAGTCCTGCAAGGTCACATGGTAAGGTATTGAGATTTTGTTCTATGTATGTTGTGAAGCCATTGGTAGGCTTTGATAGGAAATTAACATGACCTGCTGGATTTATTTATTTTTTTTTAACTTAACTTTTGCTGCCATAAAGAGTGAGTTGTGGAGGGACGAGAGGAAAAGCAAAGAGACTAGTTAGGAGGCCAATGGCAAATTTCCATGTAAGAAATTTTGGTTGTGGTAGTTAAGATAGAGAGCAGGAAGCAGATGAGGGATATTCTGTGGACAGAAGATTTGCTGATGGATGACATGTGGGGAATGAGGCCGAGAGAGACCTCAGGGATGACCCCCCACCCCACCCCCTCCCGAGTCAACATGGGAAGGTCAGGTAGACAATGGAGAACCAGCAATAAAGACGGAAAACGTGAGACTGGGAGACAATAGAGAAGCCCAGAAACTACCACAAGAACTGTGGGAAGAGAGATTTCAGAGGGCGGATGGGCTGAGTGGTCACGTGGGCCATGTTACAGAAGTGCTGAGTAATAGGAAACAGGGGTTCCTGGATCCACCCGGTGCTGGATCCAAAACATGGTGGGAATTAGCAAAGAAAACCAGCCTTAATGGGGTGAGGGGATTGGGAGCCTCTGTGGAAAGCTGAGTTGAGAACCCAGAACGGGGGTGTAGAGGGGCCTCCGGTAGCTTACCAGCCTTACACGGGGGTAAGGAAGGAGGGAACCCAACCCTTACACAACTCTACTGAGAAGTTCTCCTGCGAAGGGGAGCAGAGGAAAGGAGGCTCATTTTGGAGGGGAACATGGGGAAAAAGCATTTGGGGTTGCCTCTCATCCACGGGAAATGGTTAAATCTTTGCAAAATCTCTCTCACTGGAGTGCCAAAGGTCATGCTATAAAGAGAAATGTTCCAGCCCTCTGAAGCCATGAGGCTAAAGAATAGTTGATGTGGTATTTCTAGGGAGTTTGAACTTTTAATCGCCATCAATTACATAATGTCCTAAGTAATGCTCAACTTTCCCAAATTTATCTTTTTGTGATAAATGCTGCAGCACATCTTCTACTCTCAGCTGAGTTTACAGAAACGAATTGTATTGCCAATGCCAACGCCAAAAATGCCCACCATGTACGCTTATCCATACATATTCCTGAGAGCTATGACACATATCCTTAAAATGTACCCATCAGTTAATGCAGACCCTTTAAAAGAAAAGAGTTGGAAACAAAGGGCCACCCAGTTTCGTACATAAATCAGCCCAAAGAATACTCACTTGGGGTGCTAAAAGACCCTAATGAGGACAGCAGCCATCTGGCAAACGAGCCATTAGATTGAAACAAAAATGTCAACACAAGCAAAATATGTGAAGTTGTTGACCATTGACAGCCTGGTGATGGGCATCTATTTAGCTTTCAAAGCAGTCTGGCAGATAGATTAAAAAAATCCATCAGACCTGAAAAGCCTTAACAGACCAAATTTCCCCGGGGGGCCTTTCTATATGGTACTTATCATTTTCAGAACAGTGATAGTGCTGATTATCTCAGGCATCATTAGCCTAAATAGAGTAGTGACGCCAATGTGGGGAGTCTTCTTAAACACACAATCTGGGGCATGAGTGTGTGCGTGTGCACGCGCCTGTGTGGGCATCTCACATGGTTTGGGCCCTGCAACTTGTAGGGTTGTGTTAATTTCCTTGGCTTCATTAGAGCTTTGCCCTTGGTAATTACCTTTCTGCTGTCACCTGGCCCCTTCACGTGGTCACACAGAGGGAATGAGCCACCTCGGTATCCATTTGCAAGGCATGTGCTCATTGTCCAGAATCCTACCCCAACCTCCATCAGCGGCCACTTTTCACTAAAAAATGTGATCCTTGTGCATTTCTTTGCCTGATGAAACAGTTTCCATATTCACTTGGCTTCCTAATTGGACCTCATACTTCTTGGAGGAAAAAAAAAATCCAAGTTGCCTCCAGCTTGGCAGAAGCTAAAGTGAGAAGCCATACAGATGTGGTTTCTGAAGGAGCAATTGATTTGTTTCTCACACCACCTACCTTCCTTGAAAATTAAAAAAGCTCACCGACAAAGTGGCAATTGGTCAGGACCTCAGGAGGGCGAAAATACAGAAAAAAAAAATTAATTTCAAACTGTGAAACTCAGCCAGCGAGAGCTAATAGCCCCATTCCCAACACACAGCATTCACCTTCTGGTAAATGCAGCAGAGCCTGGGTATGTGTGTGTTTGCTGATTTTTTTTTTTTTTTTTTTTTTAATGGGGGAAATCTGTGAAGGCATATGTCTCTTACCCTGATTTCATCACTCTTGCTACATGTACTAAATGTCACCACCATCTTCCTAAAGGAGAGTTTGCAAACCCAGTGCCTTGTTATTTCCTGCACGAGCAGTTCCACCATGGAGCAAGCAATGGTCGCTCCCAGGGTTTTCTCTAATGGTGGAAACAGAGTAATTAACCACATCCCCTCAAATGCTGGCTGAATGGCCGGCCCCTAATTTGTATACTTTCTGCAGAGGTTTCAGTGTCTCATGAAATTTATTGCCATACTAAAGTCACCTTTTAAATTATGGATCACGATATTGGTATGCTGCTAAAAATGTTCACAGCATTGTAATTTTATGCACTGGCAATAAACATGAAAAATGCATTTTGGGGTTGTTTAACATTAAAAATAATATTTTGGAAAATAAATTTTAGGAGAAATTTAGTGCTGGGGAAAAGGACCATATTCACAGTCCTGGAGACACAGATCCATAATCCAAAGAGTGCACTGGATAGGGACCGAATTTGCAGCCCAAGATAGGCCTACATCCAGGCACCACAAGGACAATTAGCTTCACATTGGTTGGATTTAGGCAGGGGCGGGATCCACATTTTCCTGTCAACCCTCACCCATCAAGGGCTCCCCTTTTACTGCTCTCTAAACAGTAGCAGGGTTTATTTCCAGAGCTGGTGGGTGATTGCTAGGCAATTGGCAGCATTATAACAAATCACCGTGTATGGAAACAAAAATGATACAGAACAGACAGCCTTTCTGGAGAGCACTTCAACTTGGTCAACCAGGGGCAGCTGTTCATGGAATGAACTTCACCTGAAGAGTTAATTTAGTGACTGGTGTCACAGCCACGCTCCTCGGCTCTACCAACAGATGTGTGCCTTTTCATGGGGCCAGTGATTCAGGAAGAACAGGTCATCTTGGGAGACATCATGAGCCCAAATACTTAGGTCTGAATCCCATCATACGTCTTATGAGCTGTGGGACTTTGGTCAAGTTACCTACACCTTTTTTCCTCTCTTTCCCCATCTGTAAAATAGGGGGTCATGATAGAACATAATTGCAGGGTGGTTTTAAGGATTAAACTAGAAAACACATATAGGAGGACATGTGCAAGGTACATAGTAAGAAGCTAATAATATTGTTGAGGATGAAGATAATGATGATGAGAGAATGAGCCCACCCACATTGCCTGCTATAAAAACTATATAATACAGATAATACGAGAAGCAATAGGAATTGAGGCTTGAAATCATGGATTTCCTTTCTGTTTCATCTCTCCTTTCCCTACCAGTGAAATTCTACTCATCCCTCAAGGCTTAGCCTAGCAAGTGAGAATCTTGGCTGAGTGGCCTTCCTTTACTTTCCCCACAAACTTGCCAAGAAAGAAGGAGTTCCTCTGTCATTTTACATTTTCATTTTACACATTATATTTAATTGGTTATGTGACTCTTTCAGATCACACTTCAAGCTTCTCTACATAAGGAATACATCTTATCTCTGTGCCTCTCTTGCACAGTGGGTCACACGAAGAGTTGGCTTACTATATACATGCTCTTTAAATCCAGTGGGAAATAAATAGGAAAATTGGGGATGTCTTAAGGGGTGTGTGATCTTGGCCAAAATTGTTTCTTGGGCCTGAAAATCAGGAAAGGGCTGGATTTACTTCCCGTTTAAGACACCCATAGAATCCACAACTGGTCCCTTTCCACACTGGAAAGGAATGTGAAAAAATGCCACCTATGTAAATAGTCAGCCTTCTGGCCACTCTTGGTTTCTGAGTTTCATTTTGTTCTGGCTGTCATCTCCCAGTCTTGGAGACCAAGAGGGAAGTTCATGAACACTGACATCAACTAATTCTAGAGAAGGAAGATATGTAGAGGAGATCCTTGTTTTCTTTGGTCACAACATATAGCTTAGGAGCCTAAAAGAGAGTCCAAAATCAGAGTTGTGGTATTTTTATGAAACGATATAAAGATATAAATGATATAAAATGATATAAAGATATACAGTAATATAAATGCCATAAAATAATGACAGTCTTGATAGTGGGGTGTCAGGTAAAGTGAAAAACAATGGATGTGGTAATTAAGTTTGGGGAGCAAATAAGCATCATCTAACATCACACTGCAAATGAAGTAGGCAGAAGGTAATCTATTATGGTGGTTCTCAAATTTTAGCACGTGGCAGAAAGGTCCATGAGAATTGTATGGAATGCGAGTTTTTGATGCCAGCCCCACCGAGATCATTTCAGTGAGTCCAGGTGGAGCCCAGGGATCTCAGTAGTTAGTTAGCACCCTTCAGACGGTCCTGATGGAGGAAAGAAGTCTGCAGACCACACTCTGGGGAAGACTAGTACAAGGTAAACAGTTTGATTATAGTAGAAAATTTTGAGCATGCAGAGCCAAAATGTGTTATTTATCAATTTTATTCATGTACTCGTATATATTATACACTTGACTGAAATTCACAAAATGGAAATTATGCAAGTTCATACAGACTCTCATCTCCTAAACATTCTTATATTGTTTATACTCCCCAGTGAATCTCCTGGAACACCCCCATGGGGTAAATGCTCCAAACTAGTGCCTTGCAAATTTTAATGTTTTTTTTTAAAGATCAAATTTTAATGCATTTATGGTTAGCATGGAGATCTTGTTTACCTGGAGATCCTGATTCAGTATGTCTGGGGTGATGTTTGAGATGTGTCTTTTTATTAAGCTCTCAGGGGATGCCAGTACTACTGGTCTGGGAAACCTGTGTTAAGAAGTTTTAAGTACTGAGGATCCATGTAATAGCAACTCTCTCACTGACCTAAATCTCAGGGCAGATTGAAGTTTTAACTGGTGAGTGCGATGGGTAGGTGATGCAGAAAGGTTGAAGATTATTAGCCAGTTCCCCTGAAAATTTCAATCTAGAACATTTTCTGTAATTCTTCCTTGAAGTTTCGCCGATGTGGAACAGGTGCAAAGCAGTCTAAATAAGCATTCCCTGCATGTACTTTTCTGGAAGGGTTCTCTTTCAGCTTATCTCTTGAATTAACAAGACGGTACTCCCCGAAGTCGCACACAGTGACTTCCCTGGATGCAACAGTGGGCAAGATTATTCTCCCTGATTAAGCTCTTGACAGGCAGCATCTTTGCAGCAAGCATCATGCCAAGTTTTATTAGTAAATTGGTTCTACAAAGTTTTTTCTTACCTGCAGATGCCCTAGCTCAGCAGTCCTTCCCAGAGATTGGAATGTAACACATTTAAGAATGTCATGCTTGGTGGTACCAAGAACAATAATGAGACAAATGTACAAATCTGCACTCATGTACTAATCTGCAGAGATTATGAAGTAGAAACAAGAAACTTAAATAATTAATTCTTAAAATCATCCCGAGAAAGCTATGTTCTTCCTGATGCACAGACACAGAAATTAGGTTACCATGACAAGCCCACTTGAGATGAAATGGGAATTCTTCAATGTGCTTATTTAATAGACCCGAGACATGTTAGAAGAAATGATTTCAGAGACACCTAGCTGGCTCAGTTGGAAGAGCATGTGACTTTTGATCTCGGGGTTGTGGGTTCAAGCCCCGCACTGGGTGCAGAGTTTACTAAAACGAAAAAAAAAATAAGGAAAAAAAGAAAAGATTTCATGATCACATTCTTCCAATTGAAATGAAATCAGAAATCCAGAAGATGCTGTCTTCTGAGTCATTCCACAGCACACCATGGACTAAAAACTCAGGGAATGGAAGTCCAGAAGAGCTGATGTGCACCATATCAACACCAAACCCTCTTAAAGGCTTTGGTAACACAGGGAATCACTGTAATTTTGCATTAGTCACCTACGTGTTACTTACTTACTTTGGGAACATTGGAAATCATAGAGTAATAAATAAATAAATAAATAACGTTTAGATATTTATATATTCCTTTTAAAAAAAACCTCCAAAATATGGAGGTTAATTGCCCCACCTAGTTTGAAAGGCTCTGTTCTATGAAGCATGCTGTTTCCTGGAACCCCTAGAAAGACATACAAGAGCATCTATAGGGAAGGAGCTATTATTTTAAAATTTTTATTTTTTTGAAAAATTTAAGTATTATTAACATACAGGGTCCCATTAGTTTCAGGTGTACAATATGATGATACAACAATTCTGTACGTGACTCAGTGCTCATCACAAGTGCATTGTTAATCCCCTTCACCCATGCCCACCTCCCCTCTGGGCACCATCAGTTCTCTATACTTAAGAATCTGGTTTGTTTGTCTACTTTTTTCTTTGTTCATTTCTTTTTTTTTTTATTCCACATATAAGTAAACTCATATGTTAATTTGTTTTTCTTTGACTGACTTATTGAATTTAGTGTTATACCCTCTAGTTCCATCCATGTTGTTGCAAATGGCAAGGTTTCATTCCTTTTATGGCTGAATAATATTTCATTGTGTGTGTGTGTGTACATATATATATGTGTATATATACACACACTACATCTTCCTTATCCATTTGTCTATTGAGGCTGCTTGGGTTGCTTCCATATCTTGGTTATTGTAAATAAGGCTGCAATAAACATAGAACTACATATATTTTTTGAGTTAGTGCTTTCATTTTCCTTGGGTAAATACCAAGTAGTGTAATTACTGGATCATAAGGTATTTCCATTTTTAAGTTTTTGAGGAGCCTCCATATTGTTTTCCACAGTGGCTGAACCAGTTTGCATTCCCACCAACAGTGTGCACGAGGGTTCCTTTCTCTCCACATCCTCCCCTTGTGTTTTTTACTTGAGCCACTCTGACAGATGTGAGGTGATATCTCATTATAGTTGTGATTTGTGTTTCCCTGATGATGAGTGATGTTGAGCATCTTTTCGTGCATCTGTTGGCCATTTGCATGTCTTCATTGGAAAATGTCTATTCATGTATTCTGTCTATTTTTCAGTTGGAATATTTGGTTTTTTTGGTGTTAAGTTGTTGAAGTTCTCTATATGTTTTGGATATTAACCCCTTATTGGATATATCATTTACATATATCTTCTTCCATTCAGTAGGTTGTCTTTTGTTTGGTTGATGATTTCCTTCACTGCGCAGAAGCTTTTTATTTTGCCATAATCCCAATAGTTAAAATTTGCTTTTATTTCCTTTGCCTCAGGAGACAGATCTAGAAAAATGTTTCTGTGGTTGATGTCAAAGAGATTACTGTCTACATTTTCTTCTAGAAATTTTATGGTTTCAGGTCTCACATTAGGCCTTTAATCCATTTTGAGTATTTTTGTGTGTGGTGTACAAACATGGCCCAGTTTCATTCTCTTGCACGTAGCTGTCCAGTGCAACACCACTTGTGGAAGAGACAGTCTTTGGGAGGCAGCTATATGTGATGTCCTATGACTTAAGTCTAAAACAGCTTCATCACACTGGCAACTCTTAGAGACTTTTTGTAGACTCATTTCCTTCTGCACAATGGGGAAAATAATTATTGTCTTAAAAGATAATATTCAAATCCAGTTTGTTTTAAAAGGTGTACATGGCATAGACTAGAATGATAACCTATTAGCTTACTTCTAGATTATGCATTAGGCTTCCCTGTGTTTTAAATATAGAGAAATATTTCTATTCTTTCTTGCCAACTGGACTGTATTGAGAATGCATTATCAATCAAAAGGGAAATCACTTTGTTAGAGAAATTTTCCAGTGTTCATTAAGGACCGTAAACTGCATTAAGTTAGCAAATATAGGTAAAATGAAACCCTTGAAAATAGATGGGGGGGGTGGCAAGTGGAGAAGAGTAAGCAGAAAGATGGTGTATCATGAAATGTTTGCCATATTATGTCCTCAGGTCTGAAGGGCGTCCAAAGTATGGTTGGTCTCTGACTAAGCAGAGGAACAGAGGTCTCAGTCATGGTGAGACTCCACAGTGGTCTACCTAACCACGGCTGCATTCACTGCCAGAGGGTTCCCTCTCTAAGTTTTGGTTGTAAATATTAGCATATCCACTTGCAAATGAGGTACGGGGGTAAACAGAGGAGCCACAACCCATCAGAGGAGTCTAGGTGCATGTTGGACAGGCAAGGGGCAAGAAAGCATTAGGAAAACTGCAACAATGGAAAGGAAGGTGCTCTGGAGGATTTAACGATACTTCTTGCATCTCCGGCTGACGTCAGCGATGCAGTGAACACAACTAAGTCATTTGCATATCTGCTTTGCCTAACCTGACCCTTAGAATATCTATCCTTCGTGGAAGGAACTGGAGCAAAGTGGGAGAGCCCACTACTCTAGCTCCTGAGAAGCAGGCTTACAGCTGTGCTGTGGTCTTAACACATAACTAATGTTCAAATATTTGGTGATGCTATTGCAACTGGGACATGAGGTCATTTATGCCTCGAAGATGGTGTTTTTGAAATTCTCTTTTCTTAAACCTTGCGATGCTAATAGGCATGTCACCACCAACAACAATAAAAAAGTCTATAAATAAATAAGTTTAGGAGCTGTTGGTTTCTCCATCACCGTATTAGATATTCCTTTTGTCAGTGTATCAAAAGATCTGAGTTCTGCCCTAAAGAAACATGTTTAGGTTTTCATTTTTTGTCTAGAATTTCCAAAATATAAATGAGCACAGAACACAATCATGCAATTATAGAAACTACTAGCTTTGTCTTATGGGAAACTAGTCCCCCTACCCCCACTTCCCTCCACCCTCTTACCCTCAACTTTCTCACCTTTCCTTTCCCTCAACAATTTATTTTAAGGGTTGGGTGAATCAGTCCTGTAATGTCCCTACTCACCAATACAGCTTCTACTGGAAAACTCTGCATTTGGGAATGATTACTGAACTTTGAGCCTTAGTAAATTAGATATTCTTGACTTTCATTGTGCTAGTAAATATTCTAAGTATCTTCCTCCATACTGAATTCTGATGTTGAGGTTGGGGTTGATGTCAGACCAGAGCTCCCCAGTTATATATGAAGTAGAATCTTCTATCTTGTCTAGGTACTCACTTCCTTCAATTATAAATGAAAAACAGAACTGGGGTCAGGTGCTGGAGTATCTAGAAAGAATCAGAAAATGGAAATTGGGTTGGATACGATGGTGCTGCCAGACACTTCTTTTTATTAGATATTGGCTGCTGATTCCAGGGTGAGCTGAGTGGTTTATTTTTTAAAGAAACTTTTTAGGGGCACCTGGGTGACTCAGTGGGTTAAGCAGCTGCCTTCAGCTCAGGTCATGACCTCATGACCCAACATGAGCCTCATGTTGGGCTCTGCTCAGTGGGAAGTCTGTTTCTCCCTTTCCCTCTCCTTCTGTATACACACACACTCTCTCTCTCTCTCGCTCTCATTCGTAAATAAATAAATAATAAAAAATAAGCTTTTAATTTTAGAATAAAATTACCTTTGCTGAAAAGTTGTAAGAACAGTCCAGTGTTCCCATAGACCCCATGTGTGTTTTCCTTATTATTATCATTTTACTTTAGTGTATTTCTCACAGTTAATGAACTGATATTGATACACTGTTGTTAACTATAGTCAATTTTTTAAAAAAGATTTTATTTATTTATCTGACAGAGGGAGAGATCACAGATAGGCAGAGAGGCAGGCAGAGTGGGGAGGGGGGAGCAGCTCCCCGCTGAGCAAGGATCCCGATGCTGGGCTCGATCCCAGGACCCTGAGATCATGACCTGGGCCGAAGGCAGAGGCTTTAACCCACTGAGCCACCCAGGCTCCCCTAACTACAGTCCATTTTAGTTTATTCAGATTATTCTCATTCCTTGGTTTTTACCTAATGTCCTTCTCTAGTCCAGATTCTCATCCAGGATTCTGTGTGACACCTGCTTGTCATGTCTCCTTGGGTTCCTCTTGGCTGTGACAGTTTCTCAGACTTGGCTTGTTGGTGATAATCCTGACACTTGTGAGAAATACAGGTGAGGTTACTTTGTAAAATGTTCTCCAGTTGAGATCTGTTTGATGTTTTTCTCACAACGAGATGAGTCTTCTGCATTTGGGAGGAAGGGACCACAGAGGGGAAGGGCTCTTTTTGTCTCATTGAATCAAGGGCACACACTACTAGCCTTACTTGGCACTGTTGACACTAACCTTGCACCCTTGGCTGAGGGATCTTGACGCCAAAGTTACTCCTCCTCCACTTTCCACACTGTATTCTTTGGAAAGGAGTCACTCTGAGCAGCCCATGCCCAAGGAATGAGGAGCTTTGCTCTACTTCCTTCATGGTGGAGCATCTGTGGAAATGAGCTGGAGTTGTTGGGCACAGGAGGTCGGTTAATTCTTCCATATTTATGTGTGTATGTCAGTATGTGTGTATGTGTATACTGATCCATCCAATCATTTATTCCTGTCAGTATGGATATTTGCTTTATACTTGGGGTTATGTAAGTCGATATTACTTTATTCATTTTGTTGCTCAAATCATTCCAATTTTGTCAGTGGGGCTGGAGCAGGCTCACGTGGGTTAGGCTTAGGGTTAGGGTTAGGGTCAGGGCTCTGGCTAAGTCTTCTCTCCTGAAGAGAAAGCCATTGTTATGAAGGACATGCTAGGTGTTTTTCACAGTCATTTCTCTTCTTCTCCCCCTGCCAGAGCCAGGAGAGGATTTTCTCACCATGAGAATGTGGTATGGTTTGGTTCTTAGAAATAAACCCGGTGACAGTGTGGGCTCCCAGCTAAGACCAGGCCCCCAGGGTTTCTCGCCCTCATGCAAATCCTTTTTCAGATATCTGGCAGATCATCGAAAGTACCATTTTAAGTGTCCATACTAGTTTTAGGCTCTAACAGTTTTTGATTTTGGTTGATCAGGTCTCTCTCAGCTTTGACTCTGCATTGCTCATCTCTGCAGATTTTATGGTGGTGGTTTGCCCTGTGATGTCAGTTCTCTGGCAGGTCCAAAACATTGGTTGGTTTTAAGTTTGTCCAGTTTTTTCTTGCCATAATGATGGTGATTTCCAAGCTCTTTACATATCAAAGCTGAAGCTAGAGTCAAGCTGAGTGGGTTTTTTTTTTTTTTTTTTTTTAAACATAAAGTATTTGGCTTTGCTAAACATGAAAAAGATCATGTCAGGGGATATGGGTTCATCTGAACAAACTTATACTCATTAGTGCGGGATAAAGTGCCTTTCATCGTGACGCTAGTGATGGTGGATCAGTAGCATATATGGAAAAAACACAGGCACATATTGCATGGAGCACTGGGTGTGGTGCGTCAACAATGACTCTTGGAACACTGAGAAAATAAAATAAAATTTTTAAAAAAATAAAAAAAAAATGGAAAGAATTGACACGAAAGAGTCCCTATCTCCATACCCATGGCTCTTTCAGAAGAAAATGGATAATCATGTGTTCTGGCTGGGTTTTAAGCACACATGAAGGGAGGTGAGACAACTTGATGACCTTTTACAGTCCCAGTGATTTATACTTGAGCCTGGCATTTTGGGAAAAGATACTGGCATTGGGCCAGTCAAGAGGTTGCAGGTGGGAAAAAAAGCGCCCTTTGTACATGGCAAATGCTGCTAAGCTGAATTTGCTCTAACTATCAAATGAGATGGAGTCATATATTTCAGATAAAACAAGGACTCTAGAAATTTCTCACAGAAAAAAAATATTACTTTGTAGTTGGGAAGTGTGTGACATTAAGTGGTAAATTCATTTTATTATGGTGGCATGAATCGTGAAATATTTCCCAGGCTCTAGAGCTTTGGAAACTACTTTCCAATTTTTCCCATATCCACATGTCTCTTTTACTAGTCATCCCTAAATATTTTTGTCTAAATTTCTTCTCTGGCTGTTTAAAGTCTAAGATGCTTACTGGGATTTGAAACCATACCTTAAGGCTTTGATATTCTAGTTATATGGCTGATTATGCATTTTCTCTCCATATAAATATATTCCTTTTAAGGTAAATTACATCCACAAATTTACTTTCTAAATATCATTCAATATTGTAACAGTGATACAAAACCTAGGGAACACAGGATTAGTGTTAGAAGATTATATTTAGCTGACAACAGAGGCTCAAGAGAATTGAAGACTTGCAAATTTTGATGGCTGGATGTGGAGATGGGGGGGGATAGTGTTGCCAATATTAACAGGCTTCATTGGAGCTTAGATATGTACCTTGGGGAGAGTTGAGTTGGTTTGTCACTGATTGAAACAGGATCAACATAAGGATATCCATAGTATTACAAATGCATGGGAAAAGTCAGGAAAGGGAGACATGACTATACTTTTACTTTCCTCATGATTTTGCCTGAAACTCATCATTCGATTGCTTACTGATACTAGAAAACCCATTGAAAACCAGAGACCCTCTTCCTGTTACAACAGAGATAGACGTGATTGGCAATTAAAAGCATAAGGAGATTTTGGTTAAGAATCTTTGCTCTTATTTGTTCTTTAAAAACTGGGATCTAGGCTCAGTTGTGTTGTAGGCAGTCAGTTCTTCTGATAGCAAACACGAGTTACCAATAATCTGCCACTCTCCTTTTTTTTCATTTAATAAATATGTACTACACACCTGCCATCTTTTAGATTTTGTGGTGACTGCCAATCATACAATGGTGTTAAAGATAGACGTGGTGGTTCACACCTCCATGGTTTCCTAGCAGGAAAGACATGATAAGCTATATCTTTTCTTTCAAGTTGACAGGCTGAGGACAGGCTATAGGCCCTATCCTTCTGTATTTAATTCCTAGAAATGGTAGGAAAAAAATTTTTTATAGAAGGGGAATATGTAGTCTCACATGAGGATAAGAAACAGTCTGTTCTTGGGATGTGATTTCCATTAGAATGTTCCATGCCTGGAGGTGGGAAAGGCAGAGGCAGGAGAGAGCTCATGACCAAGTGAAAGAGAGTTTGCTGAACTGCAAGGCCAGGATGGTTGACTCCTACAGCCCTCTGTTTTGAACCAGACAGCAGCCAGGGAGGTATCTGCCTGCAGCTGAGAGCAGAAAACATGGAAGCTTGACTCAGAGTGGCAGGGGGAAGTACAGAGTGTTCATGTTCAGAAGAGCAGCTGAACAAGTGCCCCTGCTCCCTCTTCTCACCAAAAGTAAAGTCACAACTCCAGGTCGTCTCTCAGTGGGTGGTACAGACAGTGAAAAGCCTCAGTACAAAAAGAGGGTACAATCAACGATCACCACTCAGGAAATGCTGAAACCATAAGAGAAGGACAAGTAGAACTCATACCTGAAGAAATAGAGTGAATAGAGCAATTTGAGACCTTGCCAGCCCTGAACAAAACACAACAACATCGATAAAGAAGGGGAAGGATGGAGAAGGTGGAGAAGAATGTTGTAGGTAGAAGGAACAGCATATATGAAGGCCCAGAGACAAGAGTAAAGGTTTCTTGGAGGAACTGGGTGTCTTCTTGTGGATCTGGAGTAGAAAGCATGAAGAGGTGAGAGCAGAGAGATTTAAGTGTACATGGTAGGGAGAGGGCAGATTGTAATCCTTTATTTTTTTTATTATGTTTATTTATTTATTTTGTATTATGTTCAATTAGCCAACATATAGTACATCATTAGTTTTTGATATAGTGTTCAACGATTCATTAGTTGCATAGAACACCTAGTGCTCATCACCACATAGACTGTAGATCTTTTAAATCATGTTTACAGTTTCGACTCTTTTGGAGGCAACATTATGTCACTTAAGGACTTCCCAAGCAAAGAAATGGGAATGCCTTTGATTGTCCTCGGACAACAGATCGGGGGTCAGCGAAGGTTTTCTGGGAAGAACCGGATGGAAACATTTGAGGCTTTGTGGGTCATAAGTTCTTTGCACAACTTTTCCAACTTGCCTTAACAGCACAAAAGCAAGTGTGGGCAACACAGAAATGAAGGAGCATGGGCACAGTCCCCAAAACTTTATTTACAAAAAACAAGTCAGGGGCTTGGATTTGGCCCACAGATCATAATTTCCTAACCCTGACATAGAAGTAAGAAAACCAGAAGGAAAAAAACAAAGAATAACCTTCCTAACTCAGTTACTTTAACTTCATTAACTGATGAGACGGAGGGCTTTTTTCTTTTCTTCTTCTTTTTTTTTTTTTTTAACTGAATCTGAAAAGAGTAGCACCAGAAAAGGTTGGCACTGTTTGTAATTTTTCTTTATTTCCTATGCTGACAGGTTTACAACTGGGGAAATCTTGCATTCACATCTTAGCCTCATTGTTTCCTGTCACCTGAGTTACACCTCTTTCACGGCTGCCAACATGGCTGCCTCTGCTACTGGGTCAGACCAATTATTTCCTAAATGGTCTGTGTTCACCTACACTTCAAATGCTCAGCTTTGAGGTGGGAGGGTGGGAGAAATAATAGTGCCTGGCACTCATTGTGCTCCACACATCCATTCTGCGAGCAACACATCAGTCTGCTCAATTAAAGAGCCCATGACTACAAAGCAACTGTATATCATGCGTATTACCGCTCTGCCACAGACAAGACTCAAATTTCTGACTTTGAGAGTCCTTTTCTGCTTAGCTAGGTACTTTATCCTAGTTTAAAAATAAATTACAAAAAGCATCAACAATATCCTTAAAGTAAATCTTTCCTTGCACACTCACATCACTACTTCATAGAAAATATTTTGAAATAACTTCTCTCTCTCTCAAGTTTCATTTTTAAATTACCATGGAGACCTTTGAGCGTTAGGATGATAGTCAGATCTGGGGAAAATTGGCACAGTTGGTTTTAGAGACTGCCTCTAAAGACTTCCCTCCTTTCTCCCAATCCTTCTAGAAAGTATCATGATGATTATGCAAATGCTCATAATAATAATAGTAGTTAGCATTTATTGACTTTTTACTCAGAACTTTTCTTGAAATAATCTCACTTCATTCTCACAACAAGCCTATCAGGGAGTTACTATTAAAATCTCTGTTTTATACCCAAGGAAAACAAGGAATTGGCAGAGCCAGGCGTTGGCCCTTGGGTCTCTTGAGTCCAAAAATCATGCTATGCTCGGTTGATAGCATCACCCTGCACCCCAGCACCTGATAGTCCCCTAACCTGCCTGGCTCAGCCCCCCTCCCCTAGGTAACCTTTGTTGTTGATGGGATAATTAGATAATAATTGCAAAATGATACTTTGTTTCTCTACCAGACCTTTCAGATCACAAGCATTTCACATTCAATCAGATGAGGCAAATTGAAACAGGAGTGAAAAGAAACTGAAAAGAAACTCACAGTTTTTAAAGATGAGAAAACAACTATTCATAGCCTCATAGGTTGAAGCCAGTAGAGCTGGGACCTCAATCCAGGCTTTCCAACACCAGCTGGAATGTTCTTTCCAGTTTTCACTGCTCCTCACAGCGTCTTCCTCAGGAGTGCTATTTCTCCAGGCCATATGATGCTTTCCTGTGATTAAAACACAAATGAGGGGCGCCTGGGTGGCTCAGTGGGTTAAAGCCTCTGCCTTCGGTTCAGGTCATGATCTCAGCGTCCTGGGATCGAGCCCCGCATCGGGCTCTCTGCTCAGCAGGGCGCCTGCAAAAAAAAAAAAAAAAAAAAGAAAGAAAGAAAGAAAAAAAGAAAACACAAATGATTTCAGAAAGTCCTTGAGAATGAGTCTACAGGTGGGCCTCCTTGGGGTGGGTAGCCTGCATGCAGACCACAAGACCTACTTATCAGAAGAGTCGATCCTAGTTTGGGAACTAAATTTAATGTGCTGTCTGAAATTCAAAGGAAATATACGAAACTAATTAATACACATGGAATCATAATATATGATGGAATATATTGATTTTATGTATTAAATATGTATGTATACATGTCAAGTCTGCCTAAGATTACTTTTTGGAACCCTTAAAAAGTTATGCCATCATGCTAAGAGGGGTAGACAAAGTAAGACTATTGATTTGTAAATATATTGCTTATATGATATTATATTATACTAGTTAGACTGTGCTATCTATATCACAATACTGTTGTGATCATCTCCAGAATGGATGAAAAGGCTACTCATAATTTGATTCAGATATTGAGACTGGTCGTGGCCTACAGTTACACCACACAGAGCATGGAAAGGTTTATTGCCCACGTCATGGGGTTTTCTGGGAAAGCAGCCCAATCTTACACGAAGATGGGGTGACTGACTTAGGTTGTTTTGGTGGTTATGGGCAGGCTTGGGTGAGGGTTGGATTGGGTTTCATGGTTGGAACCTCCTGCCTGTACCAATTGAGGGAGACCCCAAGATTTTGTGGGATGTGGAGCAATAGAGGAAGGCAGAATTGTGGGGCTTCAAAGCTGTCAGTGGTCCGACATCAAAAATACAGTCACATTTCTTATTATAAACCCCCTACTGTGTCCTGTTTATTTCCTTTATAGCACTAATCAGAGTTTGTCATCATATGATGTCTCATTCATTGCTTGTTACCTCTTTCTCCACTCAACTGTGAATTCCATGGGACCATTACTTTTTCATTTTATTCATCAGTAGATACCCAGACTAATCAAAATAGTTGGCACATAATAGATGATCAAAAGGAGTCATTGGAGGCCAACAAGAACTTGAAAATGTGCTCAACATCACTCATCATTAGGGAAATGTAAGTTGAACCACAATGAGATATTATCTCACACCTGTTAGAATGGCTATCATTAAAAAGACAAGAGATAACAAGTATTGATGGGGATGTGGAGACAAGAGAAACTTGTGCACTGCTAGTGGGAATGGAAATTGGTATAACCGCTCCGGAAAACAGTATGGAGTTTCCTCCAAAAATTAAAAATAGGACTACCATATGGTCCAGCAATCCCACTTCTGAGGATAACAGTATGTCCAGGAGATATTTGCACTCCCCCATTTATGGCAGCATTATTCACAATAGTCAAGATATGGGAACAACCTGTGTCCCTTGGTGGATAAATGGATAAAGAAGATATGGTGTATATATACAATGGAATATTATTCAACCATGAGAAAGGAGGAAATCCTCTTATTTGTGACTACATGCATGGACCTTGAGTGCATTAAGCTAAAATGAAATAAGCCAGACAGAGAAAGACAAATACTGTGTGGTAGCAGTTATATGTGGAATCTTAAAAAAAAAAAGTCAAACTCATAGAGTAGAGAAACGGTTGCCAGGGACTAAGAGGTGGGAGAAATA
This sequence comes from Procyon lotor, assembly GCA_028646535.1. NCBI lineage: Eukaryota > Metazoa > Chordata > Mammalia > Carnivora > Procyonidae > Procyon > Procyon lotor. The sequence continues at coordinate 6,848,768 of CM053610.1, read as the reverse complement.
GGGAGAGGTTGGCAAAAGGGCACAAACATTCAGCTATAAGATGAATAAGGTCTAAGGATCTCATGTAAAGCATGGTGACTATAGCTGATCATACCGCATTGTATAATTAAAAATCACTAAGGGAGGAGAACTTCAAGGTTCTCTCTCACACACAAAAGGTAAGTATGTGAGGTGATGGATGTGTTAATTAACTGAATGTGGGAAGTCCTTTTACAATGTATACATATATTGAATCACCATGATGTACACTTTAAGTATCTTACAGTTTTATATGTTCATGATAGTTCATTAAAGCTAAAATTAAAAACAACAACAACAAAAACCCAAAAATAGGCATTGGATAAATGAAGTTTAGGGCTCTGTGCCAGATGCCAGATAGACAAAGATGTCAAGTCAGGGTTCCTCCACAGAAGTCCCCACATTTCTCAAGCATGATAAGTAGTGTAGCTAGAAGGAAGAGAGATATGAGTAAACAATTTACTCATTACAGCATTATAGCACGACAAGCACTCTGAAGGTATGGATCTTCCATCATGGCGCACAGCAGATTGCTTCCACTATCCCAGGTGTGAGGTCTTGCAGGGGAAGGGAAGCAGAGAGTGGTCCGTGCATCACGGAGGCCTCTCTTGAGTGGATACCAAGTCTCATTTGGTATCTGTCTGTACTGGGAAAACAAACAAGCAGACCAACAGACTTCAACAGGAATGTCTAAAACTTTGCGAGAGGAAAGAGGAGGAAAACCTTCCCTCATCACTTCACACAACCTCTTATCAGACACCTTCCACAAATAGCAGGTGTGAAACAGTACAGCAAACCAGAAAAAAAGGGGAAAATGCTGACAAAAATCAGATTTTTATGCCATCTCTTTTCTAAAAGTAACTCCCATCATTTCTTACTCCCCATTTCAAGTCATTTAGAACTGCCCCTAGCAGCAGAATTTCCTGAACTGGTATCCTTTGGGCTGCTTATTCTACCTGAGTTCTGTAAGGACATGGATTCATCAGGCAGGTGCATTTGGGAACTGTTGTGTGTTTCTCTGAGAGTCCTGATGTGCACAGCACGGTCCAAGCTCTAGAGTTCACCACATTTCCAAATCTTCACAACCACTGAATACCTTCAGGGAACACTTAATAAATTCCCAGGGAACTAATGTTGGGAGAACATGCTCTGAGATGCTGGAGTGAAAGATAAAATCTAGGCCACTGAAGGGTAGGACTTAGATGGTTGACTTATCTCGACTCTACCAGCCTCTCCAGCCTTATCAGTCGACTGACTTTTCCTTCCTTCCACATGTGTCCTTTGGTAGAGAGCTCCTTGCGGATTCCAAGGACGCTGAATTCTATCTTTTGCCTCTCATGCCAGTGGCCTCTTCTGCCTTGTAATGAAAGAACTTCGTAGAACTTTGGCTAAGTCACATATGGCTGGCCTTGTGGGGCCTCCATTGGCTCATCTGTAAAGTAGAGGGTCAGGTGAACAAAGGAGCTTTAAAATTTCTTCATACTCCCTCTTTTCTCTGTGTTGTGACTTTCTTTTCCCCAGTGGTCCTTGAGTATGTTAATTTCTTTCTTTGAGCTTCACTTTTTTTTATCTGCAAAAATGGGGGGAATAACTGAACATATCCTCTAGGATTCTGTGAGGATTAGATGGAATGAGGAACATGAAGACTTACTATTATGATGTTATCAGTAGGGCTCAATGAAAATTAATAATAAGCCCTATCAACTACTTACAAAAAAATTGTCCTCGTATTTCCTAGGGTTGGTCTTAGTTGAGAATGATACATCCTGTGTGTTCTCAGGCTTCAAAAGCCTTTGACTGATGTAAAAATAACCCTTAAAATGTTCCTAACACTGTGGTTCAAAGAATGTTAATGTGCTCTGAGGCCAAATAAAGGGAAGTTCAATTGCTATAAACTTAATTTTTGAACACCCTAAATAAATCTGCATTTTTCCTGATGGCAGAGAGTCAACTCTCCTCAGAATCTCGAAGGGCAGAATGTGACAGGATATACATTATAGCTTCCCAGGAAATTGGGTAGAGGAGCTCCAAGCCATGTTAAGTGATACAACTTTGAAGGTAACTTTTGTATGTTGGACTTTAACTTTTAAATGTGGTTTTCTTCCATTATTTTAGTTGCTACTCTAAGAGACAGGTGAAGGATATGGAGTAACTGTTATCATTCCTTTCGATGTACCCCAACTTCGTATGTCCAAAACCAAACCTGCCATCTCCCGGGTGCAGACGAGACCCTGTCCTTGTCTCCATTCAGGAATCCACTATCCACCTAGTTGCACAGGCCACGTACCTGGAGTCATTATCCACTGCTCTTCCTTCTTTACTTCTTAAGTCCAGGAAGCCCTCTTGAGTCTGTCTCTAAAATCTCTACCATCCAGACTCCTAACCTTCTTCCCCAGCCTCCTTTTGAACTCTCCCCAATCCTAGTTCATGACAATCCCATCCTTCCAGCTGCTTAGGCCCCAAACACTGATGTCAACCCTGACTCCCCTTCCCTTCATTCTTCGTGCCTAGTCCATCACCAAACCATGGTAACTTTCCATCTGCAGAGGCTGTACAGAATCTGACTACTGACCTGCATTTCTATCACTCCCGTCTGGGTCCAAAGCACTTCTTTTGGAGCCTAGATTTTTCTTTTTAGCAACTTCTTAGCTGGTCTTCTGGTTATCATTCTTGTCTTCCTATGGAGCAAGATGTCTCAATCTTGACACTATTGACATCTGGACACAGATAATTTGTTGTCATTAGGGGCTGTTCTAGACATTGCAAGGTATTTAGCAGCATCCCTGGCCTCTGCCTGCCAGAATACCAGTACCATCCCTCCCACCACTTGTGACATTGAAAACCCTACGGTGTCTTCCCATATCCCTCAAATCCCACAATTGCTATATTATCTGGCCTCCCATTACTGCCCCAACTTCATTTTCTGCCTTTTCCTGCCTTGCTTCTTCTTCTTCAGTCATGCTGGCAGAGTGGACTTGTTCCTACCTCTGAGCCTTTGCACTTGCTGTTTCCTCCACCAGGAAAAAAAAAAATCTTCCCCCGAATATCCACTCGGTTTTCTCTTTCATCTCCTCAAGGTGGTATCTCTATGTAGTCGTGTGACGTTATATGTTGTGCCCAGCAAGATTATGCTTTAAAGTTATATTTGATGGCATGAGTATATATTCCCCAAATATTGTTAAATAACAAAAAGTGATTTGGAAAAAATATATATATTATGACCCCCATTTTGTTAAAAGGAAAACCAAATGTGTATTTATATATATATTATTACTAATAAGTAGAGAAAATGCACCAGAGGGATAGACACACAGATGTTAACCATGTTTAATCTCTGTGTAGTAACTATATAAGCAATTTATTTGCTGAGTGCTTTTCTTTATTGTCCAAATTTTCTATTATGAAGATATTTTATAATCAAAGAAAAATGACACTCTTTTAAAAGGGGACAGTATCATAATCCTAAATGTCTCTAAGATCCAAGGACCAATTGGGAAAGTGGGGGGAAAGTAGAGCGTGGTAAATTTGGGTGTACTCTGGCATTAAAACACTGTTCATGGGAATCAAGGGAATGTGTTTAGATGCTTTAAGTAAGGGGGTGGGTACTGAATTAAGTGACCTAGAATGTTCACATTTATGGGGACCTTGGCAATCATGGAATATGACATCCTCTTCTTTAATAAGGTGAGAGCTCCAGAGAAATCAACTAACCCAAAGTCACATAGTTAAATAGTGGCAGAGATGAGATTGTTCAATTATTTTTTCATCAAACATTTATTAAGTTTCCACTATGTGCTGGGTGCTAGGGGTACAATGGTGAAAGATAAACGTAATCCCCTCTCTTGAGTGCAATGGGGAGGAGACACAAATAGACCTACAAATTCAAATACTATAGGAAGTGCCAATACAGAGATCGTTAGCCACATGTGGCTATAGAGAATTTGAATTGGGGCTGATCTGAACTGAGTGGTGCCATAAGTCTGAAACACACATGGGATTTCCATAAAGGATGAATAAAATCCCATTAATATTTTTATATTGATTACCCATTGAAATATTACAGTAGTCCCCCCTTATCCATGGTTTCATGTTCTGTGGTTTCTATTACCTGCTGTCAACTGTGGTCCTGAAGCAGATGATCCCTCTTCTGACCTTAGCATCAGAAGGTCAGTAGTAGCCTAACGCTGCGTCACGTGCCTATGTCACTCACTTCACGTCATCTCATGAGGTAGGCATCTCATCGTTGCACATCACAAGAAGGGTGAGCAGGGCATAATAAGATATATATATATATCTCTTATAGATATATATATAGAGAGAGGGGGGGGAGAGAGAGAGAGAGAGAAAGACCACATTTACATAACTTTATTATAGTATATTGTTATAATTGTTCTGTTTTATGATCAGTTGTTGTTCATCTCTTAGTGTGCCTAATGAATGAAATAAACTATCACATGTATGTATATGTAGAAGAAAACATCATATATACTGTTCATGGCTTCAGGCATCTACTGGGAATCTTGGAAAGTATCCCCCACAGATAAGGAGGGGACTACTGTATTTTGGACACATATAGTTAAGTAAAATATATTATTAAAATTAGTTTTGTCTGTTTCTTTTTTATATATATAAACATGACGACTAAAAAAATCCAGATTACGTACGTGGCTTGCATCCTATTGCTTTTGGACAGTATTCCATATGCATTGTGAGGCATACTTGATAGGGTATCAGAAATGTCAGTAGAGGGCTAGGAGGTTCAAGTTCTTTTCTCAGTCTTCGGGACAGAAGGAGGAAAGTGACACGTCAACGGTGACCTGGATAGCCAGTGAGATTTAGGCCAGGAGTAGGATGAGGGTCTTGGGGGATAGAATTAAACGCAAAACCCAATATTTAGAGAAGGCCACATTTTGCAAAGTCAGTGGCTTGATTTTTTAAAATTAAGTAGCTTGTTGCAATCCTTTTTGGAAAAAAAAAATATTTCCCCTTCTAATGGAAGATATTGACAGCCCCTTAATTCCAGGCCTGGGAATGGATGTGTGGACCTCAGTGACTCCAACTCTACTGGTGCTGTCCTTCCTCCTCCAATATCTTATTATGAGATAAGCTCATTTTAGGGAAGGGTAAATTCTGCCTAGACCAGAGAAAAATAATGACACTGAATTAGCTAGATAGATGGCAATGAATAATCCGCATGAAATTCTTAAATTTGGGCCGGGAAGGGAGACTTAGCATTGGAGAGAGCGCCTCTGATTATGCAATTTATTCTTGGCCAAGAAAATGAATGTGCACTATAAAATATTTCTGGAATAACCTTTTAGTGAAAAACAATAGAAATTGCAAGAAAGATTAAGGTTTAGTGTCGCAAAAGATTATAGTGTGGACAGACTGTCCTCGTAGGGTCTGTTTAACCGGTGACAAGCTGGAGGAGGGGAGAACTGTACGGATATTTGACATGAAAAATGTGAATTTGCTCTCTGAGTGTTTACTAGCGTTCACAAGTAGCAGGAAATGAGCTGTGAAATGTATTGTCAAACATTCAGTGTTCAAAATATAATGTATTACTTTAAGTTGGGCTTTTTGCTTTCTGAAATCCTCGTTCTCAATTTGTCCACCTCTAGAATAGATGAATTGGCCTTTTATAGTATCCTTCCCAAACTGTAACGGCAAGCTGCAGCAGAAATTGGGACTAAGCCACTTACAGCTCCCTTTTCCTTTGCCTGCTTTGACTGTAGAGGTTGCAAACCTCAAATGTTTGCCTGGTGCAGTTAGTGGTGGTGGTCATGGGACTTGTTTTTGTCCGATGAGATGTGGTTTTTTTCTCTAGGGAGGATGTTCCCTCCCAACACAAAGCCCTGCTCAAAGAGGACCCCATACCCTTCTCCTTTCCTACTCCTCATGAGTGATTTCTAGAGGCAGGACTGACATTTATCTGCTCCCACAGATAGGGTGGTACAGTTGTAAAGATGTTGAAATGCTCCCATGCCGGTTGGTAAATGGCAGCTATCCTGAGTCTCTATGTACCCCTTTAGACCTAGTGCCTTGCTCACTGGACCTCCCTATGATTCCAAAAGGAGAAAGCCTGGACAAGCAGGGCTCTCTAGATCTGTACCATTGGTTAAATATTTTGGATGTCACCCATACTGGAAGCATAGAGGCTGCCTTATAACCATGAAATCTCAAGCTACACACAAGCATGGGAGTAGAATATTCCAAGAAATTGGTTCAACATGAGTTGGTAAAGCTGTAGCACCAGCCTAAGACATTGTATTTTTTTTTAAATTTTTTATTATGGCAAAATACACATAGCATAAAATTTACCATCTTAACCATTTTTTTTTTTTTAAGAAAGAGCACACAAGCAAGGGGGAAGAGGACAGGGAGAGAGAGAATCTTAAACAAGCTCCACACCCAGTGTGGAGCCTGACATGCAGCTCCATCTTAAGACTCTGAGATCATGACCTGACACAGAATCAAGAGTTGGGTGCTCACCTGACTGAGCCATCCAGGTGCCCCTGATCTTAACCATTTTTAAGTGTACAGGTCACTGGTATCAAATACATTCATAATGTTGTTCAAGCATCACCACTGTTCATCTCCAGAGCTCTTTTCATTTTGAAAAGCTGAAACTCCCTACCCATTAAATACTAACTCCCCATTTGGTAACTAACTCACCCTTGGTGACTCCACTGACTTGCCCTTGGTAACCACCATTTGACTTTCTTTCCTTGTGAATTTGGTTACTCTGGGTATCTCATACATGTAGAATCTGTAATGTTTGTCTTTTTGTGACCAGCTTATTTCATTTGGCATAATGTTCTCAAGTTTCATTGAGGTTGTAGCATGTTGCAGAATCTCCTTCATTTTCAAGGCTGAGTAATATTCCATTCTGTGGATGGACTACATCTTGCTTGTCTATTCATCCACTGATGAGCACTTGGGTTGCTTTTACATTTTAGTATTGGGGATCATGCTGCTATGAACATGGGTGTGCAAACATCTCTTTGAGACTCTACTTTCAGTAGAGAAGTAGTCAACTTTCAAGGAAGTTTCAGTAGAGAAGTAGTCAACTTTCTTTGAAAAGATTCAAAAAAAATCTTTTGAATATATGCCCAGAAGTGGAATTCCTGGATCTTATATTAATTGTTTTGATTTTTTTTTTTAAAGAAACTACCATACTTTGTTCCATAGTATCTGTACCATCTCAAGAGTTATTATTATATGACATAAACCACTATGGTATGACTTTCCCTTACTCTATATCTTGCATCTGAAAATATACTGTTAGTTTTGATTCATAAGGTGAAATATTCCTCACCCCAGTGACACTCAGACATGCCTGATGTGTGAGAGTTCTCTATCATTTCCTAGTGTGGATCTTTTCTTTTGACCTAACTATCCCCTCTTTGGGGTCTTCACCTTTAAGATGAAAGGTTAACAAGCAGGGCTTGAGATGTACGTAATCTCTGAATGTATCCTGTTGTTCAGATAATAAATACTTATCAGAGGAGTAAGTAAATGAATGAAACAGAGCAAAGAGATCAACTTTCAATATAAAGCACACAGAGAGATATTTATAATTTATATGTTTGGTTTTTATAATCTATTTTTGCTCATTTAATTAGGGACTCTAAGATATGTTATTCCCCTATCCTCATCTTTTTCTCTCTCCATTACTCTTCATTCATTCATTCATTCATTCATTGATGCATTCATGAAGTTAGTATTTATGGAGTACTCACTCTTTCCTGGGAGCTAATATAGGCTCTGAGAATGCAGGGCTTCATAAACTGAAGAGTCCTTACCTTATGTTTTAGTGCAAGCATGGGAAGACAAAGAAAAATTGATTAATCAATCATTATGTCAGATGGTGATAAGTGCTATAGAGGAAAAAAAAAGCAGTGTTGGGAGAGAAAGGGTGGTAGAGCTGCCATTCTGGATGAGATAGTCAGGCAAAGTCCCTGGGAAAGGTGATATTTGATCAGAGATTTGAATAAATGAGGACTTAAGTCACACAAGGGCTGGAGGGGAAGAGCAGTTCAGGCATAGGACCTGAGACAGATTTGTCTGGCAACAGCGAAAAACCCAAGGGGGTGTGGAGGTAGGGGGTGGGAGAGGAGATGAGCTGGGAGAGAGAGTCAAGGGCATCTCTCTCTTCTTTCTCTTCCCAGCTATTCCCATTCTTGTTACACAATAGAAATTTCTGGCAGGGAATATGCCAGCAGGTAATCTAAGGGATAGACCACACTGCTCACGTTTCTTGTTGTCTGGCTCCTGTTCCTATGTTGGGCTCTTTGGATCACCACTGATAATTTCCAGGCTAAAACTCTTTTTTTAAAAGATTTTATTTATCTCTATATCTATCTACCTATTTATTTATTGGAGAGAGAGAGAGAGAGAGAGAGAGAGAGAAAGAGAGAGAGCATGAGAGGGGAGAAGGTCAGCGGAAGAAGCAGATTCCCCACTGAGCTGGGAGCCCGATGCAGGACTCGATCCCGGGATTGTGAGATCATGACCTGAGCCAAAGGCATTTGCTTAACCAACTGAGCCACCCAGGTGCCCTCCAGGCTCAAACTCTTATCCCAGTGCTGGGTCTGCATGATATCTTCAGACGTCCTCTTGTGGGCATTGTTTGTCTAGTTTCTACTTACCTTGTTACCACCCCTCAACATCTCTCATTATTTGATCCTGTCTCATTTTGGGGTCCATTTTTGGTTCTATTAATCAGGATGTCAGTTGCAAGCAATAGAAATTCCTCAAGCTATGATGAGAAATAAAGAGTGGGATTTATAGTAAGGTTTTATTATCATTATACCAGGTTTTATTAATCATCCATAATTTCTTCATTGAAATATGAAAATCATTCCACTGAATTGCCCTTTACAGAAGCTGGATGCATTGCTGACTTCTGCCTGCTCTTGAGTCTGTATCTGGCAAATGTTGATCCAAATATATGATTTATAGTAAGAATAGAAGGTGGTTTGTTTGGTTAAAAACCTATAGGTTTATATCAAAACCTATAGGTGGTCCTTGGGCAGTTAGTTACAAAGGCTTTTTCTGACAGACCTTATGTGTGGAAGCTGCCCTCTTCACACCAGGCGCAGGGCCCAGCCGGGCACTGTGAGTCTCTGAAGGTAGTCACAGTAAAGACTCAGTCCCTGCGGGCCATGCTCTCAGGCAGTGTTGTCCTCCTAGCCGAGGACTCTCCATTTGGAGGCCTCCTTACTGAAGAACTTTAGCAGAGGGTTTCCATGGGTACCTCTGCCAAGACCCCTTTATGGAGGAAAAGGAGAGGGGAACTTGAAGGCACTGGTCTTCACTCGGACTCCGCACTCAGTACTTTCCGACTCTTAGGCCATTCTCCACCCCTGTCCATGAGGGTCCATGGAGAGCCAAGTCACAGAAAAAACCATTGGTTCTTGGATAGGGAGAAACCATATTCGTGGAGGGCAGATCTCCATGACTTTAGACACTATTGACTGTGTCAGTATTCCTAAAAGAGCTGATGACAACTGGATTCCAGAAAGAGGAATAAATGCTTTGAGAAAATTAGGAGGTTTGTCTTCACCTTGCCCTCCCTGCCAAGCTGCAGACATCACCTGCTAAACAGGATTGATGCATAGTTTGCACACAAAGTTGAAAGGTGTAAGATTTCCACAATTAGTTCTTCTAATTTCACTTATTTAAGCAGAAACTTCCTTGAAAGTTGACTACTTCTTTCTCTCATTCTTCTGCATTAAAAAATCAGTTATTCGGGTGGAAATGCTAATATGTTAATAGTCATCACCTTTTTTTGGTAAAAGCTAAAAATGGTTTGTTAAGGGAGTTGAACAAAATCTGTAGTTAGATTGGATGAGATTAGATAAGATTGCTTGGAGAGGTGGGGCTTAGACTAGATAAACTGAAACACCAGGTTTTATTAATCATCCATAATTTCTTCATTGAAATATGAAAATCATTCCACTGAATTGCCCTTTACAGAAGCTGGATGCATTGCTGACTTCTGCCTGCTCTTGAGTCTGTATCTGGCAAATGTTGATCCAAATATATGCATGTACATAACATATATTATATATTCATATATAATATATGTTTGGATATAAATGGATCTCTACAAGTGCAAATATGCACTTGTGTAGATATATGTATTTCCTATATACCATCTGCACACATACTGTGCTATATATATATGTAAATATACATATATACACCAATTATTCATATTTCTGTATCTTGTATTCCCAACCTCACAAAGAATTTCCCTTCTGTGAATGGAAATTGTTGAGACCCCTACCTACATTATGCTGGCAATATCTGGTCAGTATTTATAGTTTCACATCTTAAATATCTCCTCTGTATGAAGGATTTATACTTGAAATTAAGGGTTCATCCAATAGCCAACCACTTCAGCTTCCACTCATTGTCCCTGAAAACCTATCTCTTTCCTACTGTGGGATGTAGTTTTGGGATGGGGACATTGGAGCAGAGAGTACTGATAGGTTACTCCTCCTCCATCTTTCCTTTGTGAGGGCAATGAATACTCTTGTGTCATTGTTGCCTTCCTCCATGAAGAATTATGAAGTTGGGAGTGGAAAATAAATAAGATATAAACTAATGTTAGTCGTCATTTGTGTTAATATAATGCTTTTGACTCATGAGTCATTTTCTTATGCAGTTGAATTCATTGGATCCTCGTAAAAATTCAGTGATGTAGGCAGAATGACAGTCAGGATTGTTCCTGCACAGGTGTGTAAGGGAGATCCAGAGAAACCAAGCGACTTGCTCAAGGTCACACAGCTAGCAAATTGCAGAGCCAGGATGAGAAACTCAACCTTTTTGAAGCTCCTCATCCAGCAAGTTTTTCACTCTGCTCTTCGGTATGGTTTTTTGTTTAAGCAAAAGGCATATCGGATTTTCAGTCGTTACTCTAACAGCAAGTTTCCTAGCCATGTGATGCATTCTGAGACCTGATAAAATGCTTTTTCATAATGGGGTGTGTGGAATTTTAGCTCCTAGGAGCTGGGTAGCCCTGCCTGCTCTGTTTGGGTCTCAAAAGGCCAGGTTGGAAGAGGAGATACAGTCTGTTCATCACCCTCCCTTTTTTAGGGATGCCAGCCCCCAAATGAAGCTGCAAATGACAAATAAAACATTGGCTACCAAAAAAACAAAAAACAAAAAACAAAAAACAAAAAAACATTGGCTACCATCTTGTTTGGATTCTGCGAAGGGCTTGCTGTGACCCAACTGAATGCATTACTCGGCCCCATTCCCCTCGTATGTTATCCATCATCAGGTACACGCACGTCTCTTTAGCAGGACCCTCTGTGGGTTATTGCAATGCCTTTTCTTTTCTTTCCCAAGGAGGCCCCTGGGTATGAGGGGATGGCTGTCTGTAGCCGGCTCCAGAGCCCTGCGGGTGCTCTTGGCTTCCCTTGCTTCCAGACTTTTCATATACGCCTTTCCTGCTTAGGCTCAGTGACAAACATCCAACTTGGGAAAGAGAACTCAGTGTGAAGTGAAGAAAACATGAGAAGGAAGATCCAGATCCAGGAGGCAGTGAGAGCAGAGTTCTTTGAGGGCTGCAGGAATGACCGGTACAATTTTAAACACTTAAAAAAATCCATGTCAACTGGATATCAGAAATGAATTTTAAAAACCTCACCCTGCCCAGGGCTGCCAATAGCAAAGAGTCCCTCGGGGCCAAAGCAGTTTAGCCTACAGTGCTCCCTAAGCTAAGAAAATCAAGTGTCTAAATCCATAGCTTCACCTTCCCTAAAAATGGCAAGATACGTAAGCCAATTTCTATTTTTGGTCAACCCACCGAAGTCGGCCAAATACGAGTTCCAGTTTTAATGTAAGATTTCTCCCAATAAAAAAGTACTTCTATTGTTATCAGATTTTTATGAGCATAGTAATATTAATAATATTGAGAATTACTTGTTGGAGGCTTATCTCTTCCAAAATAAATCTTGGAAAGTCAGGCTCTCGTATTTTTGGAGGGTATTCATTAAAATTACTTTCAAAAGTGAAGTGAGCCATGCTTCTTTAGAATGAAAATTGAAGACCTAAGATAATTCATGTTGACTTCCTTCCTTGGTGACGGTTTTGTGAAGTGGCCACTTCCTGGCTGTCTTCATTACAAAGGAGGGATTGTAAGTTTCTGTCCCCCCACTTTGCTGAGCCTCTCGGATGCAGGAAAAAGGTTGGGAGTGGACAGGTTTGTGTTAATGCCACTGACATCTTTATCCCAGACAGGAGTCTAGATGTGCGTAGTTGAGATTGGGTTAGGATTCCGAGATCCTTCATCAACCAGAAGAGGGAAAAATAGAAGGTTTCTTCATTTGCATGTCAGGTACACCTGATTCCTGGTCTTCTGTGATTTAAATATTTCCTGACCTTCTTGCCTTGTATCCTTACCACCCCCCCATCAATTCCTTATCTGTCTTTTGTTCTATGTCCTCAAGACCTTACTCTCTGATGCCACTACTCTGATTAATTAATTGGCAACAAGGGTTTATGAACCTTAGCTTCATCAGCTGTCCTACGTGCCTCACCCAGGTACAGAGCAGGTCTCCTGCTGATTAGAATTCATTTGCCCTATGCTTCTTCATTCAGCGATGAGGACTCCCCTGGTTCAGTCCAAGTTGCCCAACTGTCAAGTCAAGGAGGTAGCACATCATCTCAATCTCTTACTTTTATTTATTTAAATTCAATTAGCCAACATACAGTACATCATTAGTTTCAGATGTAGAGTTCAGTCATTCATCAGTTGCATAAAACACCCAGTGCTAATCATATCATGTGCCCTCCTTAATGTCCATCACCCATTACCCCATCCCCCCACCAACCTCCCCTCCAGCAGTCAATCACTTACTTGTAAAGTGAGAAGATGCTTGATGCTGCCATGTTCATTTTATTGCAAGTTGCTTGCTTTCACAGCATCTACTTCAGGGTAAGCATAGAAGTTTGGCAAAATGAAAAGAATTATCCCATCAGGAAAAGGAAGGGAATAGCTGTTTTAATCCAATGAATGACTAATGGTGGAAATTTCGAATCAATTCCAGTTTTTGGGTTTTTTTTTTTAGCAAATGCCTGTCATTACAGAATCACTGCTTCTTCCTTCCTGTCTTCCCTACCTCTTCTCCTGCTTTCTCTCCTTTTCCCTCCCCTTTTCCCCCTGTCCCTGTGGTCCCTCTCCCTCTCTCCTCCCCTTCCTTCCTTCCTCATTCCCTCTTTTTCTCAAGATTCACATCATTTGTGAATCTCCAGCAGGGTCTTCTTGTGGTTAGAAAAAAAAAAAACTCTGAACTTGAAGAGTCAGAGGACTTAGGATTTGAAACTCAAGGCCCCTTGATTATGAATGACCTTGCATGGTCATTTAAACTCGATGAGTATCCTTCGGGATTATCCTCATCTCACAGAAAGGGAACTAATACTCAAAAAGGTTAAGCAGATTGCTGAATGTGACGCAGTGGTAAATGATAGAGCTGGACTTTGAGCATGGCCCTTTTGGTGCCAAATTCTGTCTCTCAGTTAGCATTCTATGATGAGAATGAGGTAAGTGTAATGAATACTGATGCCATCTATACCGTGGCAGGTTCCAGATGTGTTTCCATGCCACCCATCTTGTCCTTTCCCACACTTGGTCTTGCCCGAACATCTTCATTCTTTCCTTTAAAGCCCTCTTGATCAAGTGAGTCTCCACCTCACGGGCACTATCCTCAGGGGCTGCTCATAGAGCAAGAGAGATGGAGTCCATGGGACTTGAGAACCACCCCTTCATTTTCACTGTGATATTTCCATATTACCTCTACGATCCAGTAGGTTTCTAACTTAACTTAACTTAACTTAATCTAACTTAAAACTTAACTCAAAGAAAGCCACCTGCTTCTCATAGACCCCCTTATCCTCACACATACATATTTGCAAATCATTATCTTTGGCCAGCCCTTCCATTTTACTCAGTAAAAACCTGAAGGCATAGAGGTATCAAGGGGAAGAAAGTAGGATTTGGGAAATAGAAGGCATGTCCCCCAAAGCAGCTAGAGAACTCAAACCCTGACTGAAATTGGTGCCGTGCAGGAGTGGACAGGCAGAAGCAGCCTGAATAAGCTGTCCTTTGTGTCAGGATGGTGATTCCAGATGGATCTTGGTAATAACACATGTCACTTACCCACCAGACAGAGGTTATCATTTTGCTTCTTGAGAAGTCTTTCCTCTCTGCTAATCTGGCTGTATCAATGGGCCATGCTTTTTTCTTTTCATTTCTTTTTTTCATTCTTCAGATTACTGGATGATTGGTTGTATTTTGACAAAAACCAAACCAAACCAAACGAAAGACAAACCTCTAAGCCATGCTGAAATAGTTACAATGAAACCATAGCTCCAGTGTCTCTGGGCCTCACCATCATTGTTACCCATTCACCCAGGGCCATCTTGGTACTGGGCCACTGCTTGAGTACAGCTATTTGCTGTCCTGACTGAGTTCTCTCAAACTCATATGGCCAAGTTCTCACACTTTTAGTCAACATGAGCTCTTCCCTTGGCAAGCTGAGTTCGATTCTAGGCTCTTACATATCATGAGTTTAAACAAGCCAGAATTTCCTTCTCTTGCATAACAAGAAGTCTGGAGCTAGGTGGTTGCTGACCGTGGCTCTGCTCTTCAAGGATATCTGGGGTTGGGCTCAGAATTTCTGAGATGATCCTCCCCTTCCCAGTCTTGATGTTAACATGGTAGCTACAGCTCTAGGCCGGACACCATCATTCAAGGCAGCAGGGAAGGGGAAGGGTCTCTCCTACCTATTATTAATGTAAGAGGTCCTCTGCCCCACACTACAGTGGGCATCCTTTATACTCCCTTGTGGCAGCTGAAAGATTTGCCATGAGTATATGTATCCTTTGGTGGAGCAAAACTAAATTTTATACATCAGTCAACATTTAGCAACCTATTTATGCCCCAGAATATCGGTGGGGACCCACTTGCTTATATTGTAGTGGCACTTCTTATCGTCTGGAAGGTAACCAAAACTGAAACGAACAAACCAGAGACAAAGGAAGGCCAGGCAAGCCTGGGTTTGCATCCTAAATTTGAAAGTCTTTGCCCGAGTGGGTCCCTGTTGACTGCTCTGGTCTTAATTCTTATTTTCCTGCAGTTCTGTGCTATCTTGCCATCCAAGCTCATTCCCAATATATAGCCTTTATACCTGCCATTCCCATTGCCTAAAAAGTGCTTCCTTAGGCTAACATGATGGCCACTCCAGCCTTCATTCTCAACTCAAATGTTTCCTCCTCTTGGAAGCCTTCTGTGACTACACCAGCTCTATTTGCCCACTCCTAACTCAGTCTCAATGGCACTGCTCTGTGCGATCACCTTCCCATAACATTTTTGCCATCTGAAATTGTTTTGCTTCTTGGCTCCTTTCCCTCGGTTATTCCTCAGCTCAGTGACCATAGGGCCGATACCTGTCCTTTTCACTACTTACCTGGAACACGTAAATGGACAGCTAAACAGATGTGAGTGCATGAGAAAACAAGCAAACAAATGTCATTGGAGAGAAGGTCAGGGTTTTAGGTGATTTCAAAAAAGGTAAATGACTTATTGGAGAGCAGAATTTTTTTCATGAAAATATACAATTCCTGTAAGCCATGACAATGTGAGAGAGGGCTCAGGTTAACCCATTGTTCTATGTATACCAGTCAGAACACGGATAATATGATCTCTTTTGCAGATGTGGGCGGTGTCAGCCTATTATTCCAGGGTCCTTGATGCAGCCATTTGAGCTGTTCTTGGCAGCTCTTTTATGCATTCATGATTTAGGACAGAATGACAAAGCCATCTATATATAAAGAAAAAAAAATCCTCCAGTGCTCTTCAGTGTATTGTCTTCCAGGAGAACCCTTAGTTCTCACTGTCTGCCAAGCATGAGCCTGCACCAGGGAGATGTAGAAAGAGAAGTCTCAAAAGAAGCAGTGGACAGAAGCATTAGAAGGGGTGGAATTCCCTGATCGCAGCGTTGCAGGCAGAAGCTTGTGCCCAACTTGCACGTTCTGATGAAGGCAACCCAGGGACCAAATAAAGAGGCTGTGACTCACTGAAAATCCCAAACAAAATGGCGAGTCATCTTATCTAGAAAGTGGATTGTCTGTGACAGAGTGATTTCTCTCCAATTACAAAACTTGTATTTCCCACAAGCCAAATGAGCTCCTGACACCTGAGTGAGGGTGACACCTGAATGAGTTCTGTTACCTGAGCCATTGTCCACTGGAATTCCTTTCCAGGAAGAACGTGTTCTTTGTACCCCTGCCAGTGTGCCAGAAACAAGGCAACGTGTCCCATGTGTTGGAGCAAAAGCAAAGGTTATTGGCCATCTTGACAGGTATTAGTATCTATAAATCTAGAAGCTTCTGTGTGTTTGGTGTCCTCTTGTTTTAAAATGATTGAGCCACAGGTGACTGGTCTTGCAAGTGTCCACATGTAGCAAAAAACTGAAACAAAACAACACAGCGTACCTTGATTTTATCTCCCACCCACTCCCTGTTGAGTCAATCAGCTTTCACCCAACAGCCTTGATGACGAAAGAAGCTACCAGGCCAAAGCGGTCATAGGATGGAATAAAGATGGAAATAAAAAACATACGGCATGGGCTGATATTCACAGGAAATAATTAAAGGGAAAGTAAAACAAAAGCCAAACCCAATCAAGGCAGAGAACTCCTAAGGCAAGAGCACTGCTGAGGTAGAAGACTCAGTGGAGGTGACCAGGCTGAAGACACACGCATGTCCTTGTCTGCACAAAGAAAGGGAAGAAACAACTGCTCAGGGGAGAGAAAAACAAGAGGAAACAAAAGAAAGTCATTCAAATATGGTTGCGAGAAGATTCTATTGGAATTAAGCAATGAATGCGTTCCTCGAATGAGGGCATAAATAATAGAAAGAATTGGCAGGTTTCTTCTTCACAGATCCTCAAACACTTGAGGTCATAGAGATTGGAGCTCTAAAAGCTTAAAAAATATATACTTCTGAGAATGTGATTTTTTTAACCGTCTTTCAAAGACCTCCATGTGCGATTTCATAGCCTGGGGGGAGAGAAAAAGGAGCAATTGTTATTTTACCAACTGCAGAGTCTTCTGGTAATTTGATGACGTAAAGGAAATGCTATTTGTATGCTCTTTTTCCCTTAAAAGAAAAACAAGAATAAAATTCAATCTCCCAATAAGTGCTCGTGGAGAAAATGGGGTGAAGGCGGAGGGAGGAGGCAAATAGGCCATTTTCCCTTCTCGGCCACCTGTTCTCAGTTCCCATCTCTCTTCTCAATAAAAACTCCAGTCAGGTTGTATTTTGAGGCCTGTCACTCCACATTCATCAGGTGACAAGACTGTTCTAAACTAATACATTTAGCTCTGGTCATGCAGCCTGCAGAAGATGCCAGAATCAGAGAACTCTTTCTGTTTATGTTGGAACTGGGGCTCAGGTCCTTGCCTGATAGCACCCCGTTTCTGTATGCATCAGTCTGCTTGCTCGATTTCATCTGGCAAAGTCAATATAAGAATTAATAATAGCTTTCCAATCTACAAATAAAAGTATGCCACTTTAAATTTTTGGCAGTGAGCTGGCATTTTGTCATTTAATCATTTCACATCATTACACTGCAATATGGAATGTAATGACATGACACTCGTAAATGACAAACACTTGGTCTCTCCTGTACGGGGAGAAATAATGTAATAGGCAGCAAATTATATCCTTAAAGGTTGCCCGAGTTTCACTCCCACAATTTGGGATTAAGACACTGAGCAGATGCAAGGTGAAGAAAAGGAGAATCTCTCCTACAGATGCCCTGGACGAGATGCAACATGACAAGGGGCTTATCTCCCTCCAGAAGTGGAGGGCGCATTCCTAATATTGTCAACATCCTTTCCTGACCATGCAGAAAGCTGGGCTCTGGATGCTTTTTGGTTCTGAAGGGCTAGCTGGCATGGTGATGAAGAGGGACATTGTGGTTGACAAATTTTTTTTTTTTTTCAATTTTACAATTCTGTTGTTACTTGCTAAAAATAACCCGCCCCTTCTTAACGATTGTCCAAACATCACATTATGTACCACGTGGCCAGTGAATGAATGTTTTGCAAAAGGACCATCCCTAGTTAATGCCTCTCATCCTTGGGGAAGTTCCTCCCTTGGAGGGCAGCCAAACAGATTTCTTCTTCCCATAATATCTTAAAGGCACCTCAAACTCTACACGTCCTGCACAAAGCTCACGATTTTCTAGCACCAATTTGCTTCTTCTCTAGCGTTAACTCTCTGGACAAGTGACATTGGCCTTCCAATTTTATGTGCCAAAACCTTAAGAGGCATCTTTTTCCCCTTGAGTTCCCTCTTTTCAGATCCTTCTCATGATCGTAGGCAGTATGTTGAACCCATGTTGAACCCTGGCTCAACAAGGACTTCCACCCACCAGGAGAGACGCCAGCTGTAATTGGTCTGTCCCCAGTGGGGCCTACTGGCCAAGTCCTTCACCTCATGCTATTGGTTCAACTGCCAAGGAACGTTTCTTCTTCTGCCTCTCTCAGCCTTTAGTAGACCCTCCTGGCCTGAGCTCCTTCCTCTCTCAACTGGACATCCATGTGAATTTACCGTCTCCTACCCCATGGCATACCACCCCCCAGTTCACTCCCCAGATGGCAGCTAGAGACCTCTGCACAGTGCTGATACCATCTTTCACTTGACTGCTCAAAGCCCCTCAGCGAGCATCTGCTGATGGGAGAAAGAGCAGCCTGTGAACTTTATCAATTTGGCCTCCTCATGCACAATCTCACCCTGTGTTTTCTGGGCTCCAAACCTTTCGGTTTTTTTCCCTGATTATGTTACTTACCTTAATTGCTCTCTCTAATAGGCATCGTTTGTACCTGCTGGTCCATTTTTCTGGGACACTGTCTCCCACCTACTTCATCTAGTTGACTTGTGTTTATGTTTCGGTTCTCAGCCCAAGTGTCCTCCCCAGGGGGGCATGAAATGGGTCATGTTTTGTGGTTGTCACTCTCTTAGAACCTTTGAAGTGTAGAATCACTGTAGCTACACATTCATTGGTATAATGATTCTGTTGGTGTCCGCATCTCACCAGAATGCACATTCCAAGGTGGCAGGAACTATGTTTATTTTTGCTCGTTATTGTACTTCCAGCTTTAGCAGAAAACCTGGCACACTTGCTTATTCATTCGGTCGACAAATCTGAGAAATATCTGTTACAGGAATAAATCAGCAGAGGTTCTGAGGTCTTACCCAGACCATTTGGGCACTCCCTTGTTGTGGGGATCCCTAGTCTCGTTCTTCTGCTGGAAAATGCGATTTGCAAAATAATTTTCAAACTGAAAATGGATTCCTCCTTCATCAAGAGAGGTCAGAGCTATGACACTAAACCTATCATCTTTTTAAAGAAAGTTTGTGATCATCTCACCTCTAATCTTTGCTCTCAGAAACTTCACACCAGGGTCAAGTGAATTCTAGGGAGGCAGAGGTGCTATTGACCCTTTGTGTGTGATGAGAAGAGAAAAGAGGCCACCAAAGTATTGCTGAACCCTAAAAATATAAGGCAATCCTCAAAGCAAGTCACTTAGTGGAAACCCTTCACGGGGTCCTTGCCGTGTACATCACAGTGAGAATTCAGGACCAGGGGTGATGGTCATCAATGAACAGGTAGCTACAAACAGAGATTATATGCTTCAGGGTCCTAAGAGTGACAGCCACAGAGCATGACCCATATTATGTCTCTCTGGGGATGACATGTGAGCCGAGACCGGAGATATGAGTCAGCTGGACGAAGCAGAGGGAGACTGTTCCACTACCTCCTTCCCCCAACCGGGACTAATGACAGCATCTTAAGACATTTTTAGTTGTTATGACTGGGTAGGGCGATGCTACCGGCATCTCAACCCCTCAGAGCTGGGGATATTGCTAAATACCCTACAAAGCACAGGACCATCTCCTTAACAGAATTCTGTGGCCCTAAATGCTAAAACTGCTGAGGCTGAGAAACCCTGGTGTAGAACATTTAGAAATCTCCCAATTCGGCTCTAAAGACCAACAGAGCCTGTTTGAGAGGACATCCTTTGCAGGGAGGCCACAGAAGGTACTCTCTGTCAGTATAGACATAGCACCCTACATTCTCCAGATGACAGACCTAGGAAAAGGCAGGAACCCCAGGGGTGGGGGGAACATAGAAGAAAAAGGCTGGGAGCAGAGAGTGTTTTGTAAATATTAACCCAGCTGTAGAGGCCACATGTATCTTTGAGTTATGACCTGATAAGGATTTTGAGAGCTTGCCAACTACACGTTCAAGAAAAACACAGAAAAAAAAAGTGGGCTGATGACATCCTTGATGCAATTTCCCTTTAAGCACAGCCTCATAAATACCAACCATAGAGTCCAACTGAACTTACTGGAAATTTCCCAAAAACCTTGGAAAATAGACAAGTGCAGGTGGTAAGATATTTACTGAAATGAACTGTCTGTGAATGAAAAATATGTGAGCAAAATAGATATTTTATCTGTCATTTTATTCACAGAAAGAGATCCATTAAGTTTCCCCATTTCATTCTGCTCCTGTTCGATATGAAAGAAGCACTTAAAACTAGATCTTCATTTTCCTTTTAAAATATCAGTATGGAAAGTAGGGGATTCAGTACTCCCCCTCCCACATCCCCACTTTTTCCAGAAATCAGTGATTTTTTTTTTATAACCTTGGAAGCAACTTCTGAAAGTACCAAAATATGTCTCATTAGCTGATGCCAATCTTGTAGATAAAATGAAAACAAGAGGCAAGTTGCTGGTCAGAGAGAGCTTTAAAGTCCTTTGACCTTTCTAGGCAAGTAGAGTTGGTCGTGGCAAATCCACATTCTTAATAATCCAGAAAGTCCTATAGTGGATTAAAATCAAACAATAATCTATAAATATTTACTGAGCAGCCTTTATCTGCAAAGCACTTTGCCTAAGCTAAAGAAGATAAAGAGATGAGTAAATAATGATCTTTGACCTCAAAGAACTTCACTCTATTTTTGAAGAAGGTGCCATTTACACTTTGAAAGTTAAATTATAATACTATCATTCATTTTTTTAATCTCCATGTAATTTAAATTTAAATTAAAAATCTGGTCCCTTGGTTACCCTGGTGACATTTCAAGCACCCAGTGTCCACGTGTGGCTCATGACTACCTTATTGGATCACACAGGCATGGTGACATTTCCACCTTTGCACAAAGTTCTACTAGACAGCACTACTCTAGTGCATAACTTTACTTTTTCTTAAAAAGAAATCTGATGTCAGGGTGCTTGGGTGGCTGAGTCAGCTAAGTGTCTGCCTCTTGATTTCGGCCCAGGTCGGTGATCCAAGGGTTGTGATCTCAGGGTTGTGAGATCAAGCCCTGAGTTAGGCTCTGCAGTCACCATGGAGTCTGCTCAAGCTTCTCTCCTTCTCCCTCTGCCCCTCCCCCAACTCTTGCTCTCATTCTCTCTCGAATAAATAAATAAAATCTAAGGAAAAAAGAAAAGAAAAGAAATCTGGTGTCTGACCAAGCCTGACTGAGCTTTGATACTGGTCAGACCTAAGTTCAAGCTCTGACTTGGCCATCTGTTATGCACTTGACCTTAGTCATGTCTCTTAACCCATCTAAGCTCCCCTGTGCTCATCTTTAAGAGAAAGAGAGAGAGCACTTGCCTCACAAGGCTGTGGTGACGATTAAATGAGGTAGTAGACAGAGCGTTTAGTCACAGGCAAGTACACCATCAAGTGTTGCTCTTTTTCTTGTTGGCAATTGTTTTACCTCACCAGTTTGGCCATGCTCACCTACTAGTCCTTACCCTCCTTCACCTTCCCCATTGCCTTTGCAGTGAGGTGGGCGGTATGACTGAAGCTGCTGTGGGGTGTGAACCAGTCAAGGAGTCACCTTGTGACTCCTTTGCATCCCTTCGAGGATTGGATTCAATTCAATCCAATGGGTGGGATTGGGATTCCCCACACTCCTTCCCACTGGTCATGAGTGTAAGGGCCACGGGTTCAGTGGCCAGAGTCACAGGGATGGGATGAATTGCCCCACTGAGTTATAGCATGAGGTGCTCTACCTTCAGAGGACTTTGTATGAGCAAGAAATGAACTATATGGGCTAAGCCCCTGAGCTTTGGAGGTGGTTCTTTATCTGCGCTGGAAGGATTATTGACTTATTTGAGGCAACTGGGTTGATGCAGACCTACATTCATCCATCCAGTCCTTTTCAGTTAGACTTAAGCAGTCTGGGTAATATTTTGTTATATTAATTGATGTGCTTTTTATTCGGGGACTTGCCTCTTTATCTTCATCCCAGCTAGACTGAGAGGCCATTCACTCCTCAGAGAAGTATTGTAGTAGAAGGAATACGGAAAATAATCTTGGACTTTCACAATTCTGGACATTAGAGGATTTGAAAATCTTCATGAAAGAGGGGACGAAGTTCATGCGATATCTAATTTATTGGGAATGATGGCTCGAGAACCAGCTTACTTCATTCTTTTGCTAGTTTTAGACTTCCCAGGCTTGTGATGGGAAAGAGAAGGGAGCAGCAAAAGAATTATGGTACCCCCACCCAGGAAGAAGTTTGAGTCCAAGTTTGGCTACCTAGCATCTGAGTGACCATCGGCAAGTCACATACACTCTCTGAGTCTCAGCTTCCTCGGCTGAAAAGCAGAGAATAAGGCATCTCAGAGAATTCTCAAGATGCTAGGCGCTGACCCTGTAGACTGCCACAGAAATGTCATGGTGGAAATGTTCTGTATGCGCCTAGTCCAATGTGGCAACCACCACCCAATGGGCCTATTAAACACTTGAAATGTGGCTAGTGCCACTGAGGAACTGAATTTTAAATTTGAGTTCATTCTAATTCAGTTTAGTGGCCACACCCAGCTCGCAGCTACCATCTTAGATGGACCCAAATTCCCTCATCCCAACATCTCTGCTCTACAAATGGCCCCGAACTTAGAAACACAGCTGTAAGTTGACTGAGGAGCCGTGAGCTGACAGAGATTATTTCTTCCAGCCAGCAGCAAAAAGGTTTGATGTGAAAATTAATTTGTTATTGAAAAATAGCATTCCTTTCGCACTTGGTTTGTGAATCTTCTGCGGCGCCTTGAGATAGGGACCTGTTTCCTTCTGAGAGTGATCTGGAGCCTGAGTAAATTAAACTGCTGGCTGTGTTCCTCACTATCAGGCTTCGCCCTGGCAACTTCCTCATGAGCCAGGAAATCTGTTTGTAAGGTTGCACGACTGGTTGTTAAGGAGGGTCCCTCCTGTTGACAACATGTGGCTTCCTGGGTCCCCTAGTGTGGCAGGGAGCCATTTGGTCACACCCACCACTAGATGCCCAATGGGGTTCTGGCTCTTTAGATTGAATTACAGTCCTCTTTCTGCCTTGGAATCTCCCTTCCGTTGGCTCACTCCCTTAGATCGGAGGCTGAGAGTATCTGTCTACTGCGAGTCCCTCTTACCAGAAGGGGACAAGGAGAATATGGCAGACAGAGGTGCACGTGTGTGTATGTTTCTAAGTCCTCCACCATTTAATGAAAATGGTACATGGAATGGAGAGAAAATGTCACCTCTAACCGCTGTCACCACTCAGTGTGTCTCTCTCAATACAGGCACGTTAGATCAGGTGAAAGAATAGACTCCTCCCTCCTGGCCATGATTCCTGGTGACCCCGGACCCAGAAGAAAGGGGCACTCTCTTCCTCTGTCATCCTTTGTGTGGTCCCCGAGGCCCCGCCTCTTCCAGGAAGTCTTCCCCCAGCATAGGAGAGAAGCAGCAGCAGCCTCCCCCACCCTGCCCCCTCTTTGTTTATGGCAGGTAACAGCAATTAATTCTTATATCTACCATATAAATTAGATCCTTAGCTTTGTCTCCATCCATGCTCTTTGAAAGCTCCCAGGGAGAAGGAGTCTATTTGTAAAGTCTCTCTGTGCAGCACTCCATTAGATAAGTGGATTGCTTCATCATTTTTCTTGCCCCAGCACTCCTGATGGATTATGTATATTTGCAACAGTACTCTCTGATTTCTGATGCCCATCCCTCCCCCACACACCCACAAAACAGATAATCTGCCGCTGAATAAAAAACGCTATTTTTTCACATGGTGTTCATAAAGGTGCATTATGACAAGTAAGGATACAGCCTGGGTGTGGAAGACTTTGGGTTATAGATCATTTCCCTGGGCCAACTCTAACAGCTCACCTGTTTTTACTAATGAAGAAAGTTTATCAGGCTAATTGTATGATATGTAAACTTCTATCTCAATAAAGCTGTAAGAGAGAGAGAAAGAGAGAAGGAGGGAGGAAGGGAGGGAGAGGCTGGAAAGAAAGAGAGAAAGGAAAGGAAAGGAAAGGAAAGGAAAGGAAAGGAAAGGAAAGGAAAGGAAAGGAGGGAAGGAAGGAAGGAAGAAAGAAAGAAAAGGAAAGAAGGAAGGGAGGGAGGGAAAGAAAGAAAAAGAGGGAGAGGGAGAGAGAGGAAGGGAGGGAGGGAAGGAGGGAGGAAAAGAAAGAAAGAAAAAGAGGGAGAGAGAGAGAGAAAGGAAGGAAGGAATGGAGAGAGGGAGAGAGGAGGGAAGGAAGGAAAGAGAGAAAAGATAAAAAGAAAAAAGAGAAGAGAAGAGAAGAGAGGGAGCGAAGAGGGAGAGAGGGAAGAAGATGAATGGCAGTATCATGTGCCTGAGTGTACAAACCCCTCAAATTTATAAAAATGGAAACCGTATATGAACTTTAGTATTTCAGTAGCAGTAACACATTGGCCACAGGCCTTATGAGTGTGATATGGTAGTATGTCTCAGAAATGAACTATAAATAAAGAAAATAAATGCGTGCTTCTAGATTGTAAGATCTCTAGGTCTGAGATAGATTTTTAATACTCTTATATCCCCCTGAGCCTAGTAGAGTTCATGACACCTAACTACTTAGTAAATGTTTATTGAGCTGATATGAATTCAACTAAACTGCTAACACTATTCCTTGACTATTGTGGGAGATGGGATGCATTTGTCTCTAATTTTTAAGAGAGAGGAGTACTGTACCCACTTTAAAAATAAAGAAACTGAGTTGCGGACAGACTAAGGCACTTGCCCTTGGTTTTAAAACTTGTAGTTGGCAAATTGAGATTGACTCCAGTGCTAAGAACCTCCAAATCCATATATTTCCAGTATGCTTCAAAAGCTCAGTGAGAGCTTAGCATAGAGTATTCATACAAGCCTTTCTGGGGCTTTCTAGCCCTAATGTTTAGAGAGACGTGAGAGTTTGCAAGAAAAGTCCTGATACCCTGCACATCTCCTTTTAGAAGAGGGGGTTCATTGATCCTGTTTTCATCAAAGTGGGGTCTATGTTTACCCAATTGCTGTCACCTTTATAGACTGTTAGCCTATAAAAATAAGTGTGCGGACCTCAAAAAGTACTTAATTTTACCTGAGTTACTTGCTCTTTTATTTCTAAGATTCCTTTTATATATTTAATCACCATTTTGATGTGTCAAATGCCTTGAATAAAAATAGTTAATCAGGCAAATGAAGAAAATAAAATTATTTCATTGCTATCAGTGGTAATTAACTGGCTGATGGATCACTATGGCAAAACGTTCACGTAGGATGCCTTCTCAGCCCCTTCCTTCCCAGCGCACATAGCTTTATCTGGAGGAAGTTGATTACACAATCAATACACGCTTATTACCTTTTTCAAAAATACAGAAATATATAGAGTAGAAAGATAACATCTTTGCCTATAAATTCCCCTCCCTGCCCCCATCTGGAAAAAAAATCACTGAGCAGTTTATGTATAGACATACCCATCTTGGCTTTTTATTACTATGTACTGCAAGGATATGGAACTAGCATTTTGATAAACTTGGTCTTTTCATTTAAATTTTGGGTGGCTCAGTTAGCCATCTGCCTTCGGCTCAGGTTGTGATCTCAAGGTCCTGGGATCAAGCCCCACATTGGGCTCCCTGTTCGGTGGGCAGTCTGCTTCTCCCTCTCCTTCTCCCCCCTGTTCCTACTCTCTTACTCATGCTCTCTCAAATATAATTTAAAAATTACATATTGAATGTGTTAAAGATATCTCCTACATAATATACATATACACACATTTGTACACATGTGCCTCAGAGTATATGCATACATGCATATGTGTGTATAAACACATATGCATGCAAAAACATATGCTTACACACAAACATACATAAACACACCTACACACATATACATACAGATAGACACATATCCTCAGTCGATGGGTATCTAGGTCATTTTTCAAGTGTTCTAAGTTATACATTTTGCAGCAATACTCGTCCTATATATCTATCTTTATGCACTTGTTTGATTACTCTCTTAGGAAAAGTCTCTGAGAATAGAGTTATAAGGTTGTATTTTGTTAGTTTTAATATTTAAAAAAAATCCAATATCTACCTTTATGAAGCATGGTAGAAATAAACATGAACATTTGCTTCAAATATTTTCATCGTAAAAAAAAAAATTTTTTTTTTCATCCTAATTGTTCACACATGGTGAGAAAACCAGTTTCCACACCAGAGATAATATATTGAAAAGACACAGCATAGAGCCCAGCATATGGGAAGTACTCAAAAAAATGCTAGCTGTAAATACAAACAAGCGAATGTCAGAACGTCATGGAACTCCTTGTTCTCTTTACTGCAAGTTAACTCTGGCGGAGGGCTTCCCCCAGGCTGCCGGGATCAGTGGAAGGCTGGGGATTAAACTGGATCCCATCTGTCACAGCCCCGCCCCTGCCCAGGAGTTGGATCCCCACCCACTCCCAGTAGCTTCATCCATCAAGAGCCGGGCAGAGTTGAACTTCAGTTTCAAGATGGCGGCCACGAGGGGCGAAGTCTCTGGATGAGGGGCCTTGAGATTACAAATGTATGTGCAGGGAGTGGACTGGAAGCTTGGGCTCTGCCCCGATTTTCCCAGCGGTCATCAGGCAAATGCACTAAATGTGGCACTTAGGACATGTGGGCATGTGGCACATGTCATCCATCCAAGGCTTCCTACCTCATTATTTCAGATACAACTCTTGCCCCCAGGGAAATAGGATGACGTTGATCTCTATGAATCCTTCATCTCCTGCTTTGCTCTCCATCTTTGCTTTCATTGATGCCACCAGGCCTGTGGCACTCACTCCACGTCTTCCTTGGCAGCTCCCCATGCAACAGTGCTGTGTTCCCTTTGCATGGGATTCTAGAGAGACCGAGCTACTCTGACTGATCAGCTCAAGATCTGGTCTTCTGAGATGATGGTAGTTTGATGGCTTTGCCCTGTCCAGACAAAAGGCAGAAACACTATGATGGGGCCGGCAGAGGGTGATATTTAGAGAAGAAGGAATTTTTTTTTTTTTTTTTTTGTATCCCTAAAATCCCATGGTCCACAGGATGTCACCATCTGGCCCTGTTCCCAGCAGCCTTGGAAAGGGAATGCTCCACATCCTCTGGGGGATTGAAACATAGTAAAGTCCCTGATTCAAAGGTGTTTGCTAACATTCTGGTTCCCCACTGTCATTTCAGATACAGTTTATCCCAAACCTTTTCTGGAATCAAGATATGAAAAATAATCTTAGTGACAAACCAGGATGGACTCCCAGAGATAAGGACAAGGGTCTTGATTATTATTATTATTATTTTATTATTATTATTTTAAAAGATTTTATTTATTTGACAGAGAGAAACACAGCGAGAGAGGGAACATAAGCAGAGGGAATGGTAGCGGGAGAAGCAGGCTTCCTGCTGAGCAGGGAGCCCGATGCGGGGCTCGATCCCAGGACTCTGGGATCATGATCTGAGCCGAAGGTAGATGCTTAACGACTGAGCCACCCAGGCGCCCCAAGAGTCTTGATTATTGAAATAACCTTTGAGCATCCCCATACCTTTTTCTCGGTTTCCTCCCTTGTGGCTCCTCGGGCTGCTGGTGGATGGGTTGGAGCCACGGCCTCATCCTGTTTTCACTGGGACCTCGGACAGTTCACCAGCTATGCTGGAGCCTCAGTGTCTTCTTTCCTACTCCTTTGTGCTCAAGGGGACAGGGTGGCTCAGGGAGAGAACAAATGTGAAGTCACATGATTAATATAAGATAATCGAGAGTGTTCACTTTATTATGCTTATTATTGAGATGATGATGATGACTATATTACTGGTTTAAAACACTCAATAACCCTGCTGGCAAGATTATTCAACCTGTTTCAAGAAATCATGGGTAAGTCAGCTTCTGGAACACCCGTCTGTGAAGAACCAGTGAGACCCATGAGTGAGGAAGCCAGGAAGACACACCAGATGTTAGGACAGGTTCTTTCTTTCCTGGGTCTTTAAAGCAACACTTAATGAAATCTTTAACATGCTCCAGGTGCTGTCATGAGTGATTTGCATGCATTTGCCATTAAACCCCCTCATCAGCCTTATTAAATGGATGAGCACCATCATCTCCATCTTACAGATGAGGTTGGAGGAGTGACATACCTGAGTCCAGGGCCCTCCACTTGTGAATGGTCTATGGAAATGACGTGTGGCTCTTGGAACAACACAGAGCTTGAAATGATGTCACTACCATGACTTATGTATCCATCCCATCCGTGTTTTGGGGAGGCCTTTGTGCCAGGCACTAGTACTGACGCCATATTTGTTTTTGACTCTACCAGGCAATTCCTGTTGCTAGAATGAGAGAAATACCTGTCTCCCCTCTGGTTCAGACTTGGAAAGAATGCCTTGTTCTGAGTGAATGAATGAATGGGCTTCTCTTACCGGGCTCTGATTTTCCTTCCCTGCCATGTCCCAAAGAGAGTGTCCACGGTCCCCCCGCCCCCTGCCATCAGTCTTGTAAAATTGTGATTGGAAGCAGAGTTGACACTATACAAATAATAATTGGCATACTTTTTGCCAGGAGTGAAAGACAGTCATTTCCTCAGGCACCAAGAAAGCATTACCTAGTTCTGATTCTGGAAAATGGTGACTGGAAAGGCCCTGAAGTCTACACCACCATAACGCACATGCAGCCCCACTGCTCTCCTCTGATAGCTATAATTCTCCACATGAAAGCAGGCAGAACTCTTAACTATTATTTTAGATGACATCCCCTTTTTAACTTTAAGCAGTGTTCTTTAAACATTTCTAAACTTTCCCAATTCCTCCCCAATACCATGCTATGAATTTGCTTGTCACTGTAAGTTGTACACAAAGAGAGACACATACAGCAAGCACAAAGATATCAGGAAGTGGTTTTCCTAGCAACAGTAATCATCTGAAAGATCCCAGAACATCCTTTCTATTCATACAGCATTCTGTGTTTTGAATAGTGCTGACAGGTGAAGTGGATTCATAGTATTTAATACAAAAAAATATTGCTGGGGATTGGTACTGCAGAAAAGCTCAAATATCCTTACTATTCACAAGCAGCTGAATTCACTGTTTTTATATCTATCTAGATTATTTAGTGAGGCACAATTGCAAAAGCAAATATTCACCTGCTCACCGAATGACTAATCCGGGGTGCATTATGGAAAGTCTGATTCCCTAGACCTCACTCAGGCAACTGGGACTCAGCCCTAAATCAAGCCTAGCTCTGTCTATGCAAGCCCGTCTTGCGGATATAGTCTTGAATGATAAAGAGACATCCCCCTGCTGGGTCCCTCAGCAGATATGTCCAGTTTAAAATAAAAATGAGTCAATACAGTTGACAAAATCATCCCCCCCCAAGGAACTCTATCTGGTTATTGCCTTCACTCTATCAGAAATACTCCCATATCACCCCTCTTGTCCTCTCACTAGTAATATACAAAGCAAACTCATTCTTGAAGGTCAAAAAAGAAAAAAAAAATATATCCTTTAGTTCCATCAGACATCGAGAAAGAAAGAAAAGACAGCAAGAAAGACACAAGAGACAGACAGCCTAGAGACTGAGAACTGGGGGAGGAAGGGAGGAAGAAAGGTACGAGAGTCCCAGCTTGCAACAAAGACTTTAAGAGACTATGGAGTAATTGCATTCACAAGATCCTAACCTGTATGGAGCTTAATGCCACAGAGAGAGAAAGCATTGAAGTCACACCTCCTTATAATTTCTGTGAAATTCACTAAGGTTTTAGTACCACCATATTGTCTTTGTTATAAAAGCCCCATATTGTGAACCTATTATGTGTAGAGACCTGTGCTGGGCCCCGAGGGTGAAAGGAGGCTCACTGGGTTTCTAAGTTAGCTATAGCGATGGGGCATGGACAGAAAGTGCCAAGTAACCGTCACAGCTGCCTGCACGGAGTTTCAGTCTTTAGCAACGAGTGGCTGCCTGCATGTTTGTATAGAGGGAGGAGTGCTGTAATAGAGGCTGGTTAAGTATATGCTTTAAAACAGGCGGGATTTGCATTCTAGCTGTGGGGTTGAAAGCAAATTTGTAAAATATGGCAGAGTCATACTTACAGAGCTGTTAGGTTAATTATGACCATGTCCTTAATGCATCAGAAGCCCTTGTGGGTAGCTCCAGTTCTCAGAAGATAACAGTCAGAGATGTATAAATGAAAGCTACGGTGGTCTACCAACCCACCCCCCGCTAAAATCGGCAAAATGAAAAAGTCTGACAACATCACGGATTGGAACAGCCACTCTTCTGTATCACTAATGGGAGCATAAATGGTACAAGCATTCTGACGAGAATTTGGCTAGCTCTGATGCAGTTTAAGGTATACACACTCCGTGACCTGGAAATTCTATTCTAGTGCATATTCATTAAAGCAATTCTCAAAAATGTACCCAAGGAGACTCCTGCAAAAATGAATGTGCTCTGTCTGAGATCCTAGATACTGAGATATAAAAATCTAAATGCCTGTGCAGGGGGACATGGATAAACAAAAAGTGGTATATTCATGCAGCAGTTAAAGTGAGTGCACAAGGATTGCATTTCTTTAGATTGGGAAGCACTTGGCCTATAAGCAACCCATCGTCCAAAGCAGCTGCTTTAATTCCTTGTGTGTTCCAAAGAACTTTCCTCTCCACGTCCTCCCTCCAGCAAAGGGACTTGTCAAACAAATCCATGGACAAGGAGAACAAACCTAAGTCACCATCAGCTGGTGTCCATCCCTCTGGCAGACCCAAGAGAGACACAAGGAGCAGGGAGTTAGAAGCTGCTCCCGTCTTTCTGATGCCGGGCATTTGAGCCAGAGGTGTCTGGGGGCCCCTGAATCCTGGCTCCCTTCAACTCGGTGGGATAAATGAAAGTGGATATGCTGCTTTTGGATTCTTAGGGAAGTTATTCACATTTCAAGGAACATATGTGTCCTCAATTTCTCAGTGACAGATGAAAAGAAAGCAAATTCTATGATTTATGAAATGCACGCTATCATTCCTGCTCATGGGGCGTGTTTCAGACCTAGTGCGTGAAAGCGGAATTGCAGGAACCCTGACCCATGGGCCCACGGAGGAGGAACTGCAGGAGGGTTGGAAGGCAAGGGCAGTGGGTCACAGAGCAGCCTGGGGTCCCATGTGATGTGAGGAAGAGCAGAGATGGCACTTCAGTGGGGAAAAGGGAGAGAATCAAATTTGGTGTCATTTTGAAAATCCGTTGAGAACAAAACTGTGCCCCGGTCCCTGCATTGGTGAGTGCTGGCAATACAGAGAGTTAATCAGACAAAACTCTTACCCTTAAAAATATCTCCTGTTCACAACATCTGAGTGAGAAGACAGATAATGAAATCAACAATTTCCGGACGAGTTAGGTTGACAGGAAGTACTTCATGATATGAATGTTCAGAGGAGAGAGAGCCAACCCAGTGGGTTTACAGAGTGAACATGGAAGATTATCTACAGGAGATACAAAAGGGCCTCAGCTTTAAGGTTATAAAACCCTGGGTAAAAGGCTGCTCAGCCACACATACAACGGAGTCCCTTTCTTCCTTCCGTTTTGCCCTCCAGCAGCTTTTATTGAGTGTTTACTATGTCCTAAGTCCTAGGGATACAGCGGTAAGCAAAATCAGACAGGACTGCCTTTCAGAGCTTCGTGATCAAGTATAGAAGCCAGACATAAATCTGGACTTTCTAACGCAGAGAATACAGATGGAATTCAGCAGGGTGTAGGGATCTGTGAAGTTGGCTGAAAAAAGTGATATCTCGATTTTCAAAAACCCTTCATTGATATTTACCATTCCCTTCCATTTGTAAGCAACAAATCTGGTAGAATTAGCAGTATCTGTGACTTTGTTCACCAATATAAATCCCGTATTTTATATCTTATTATAAGTTGTGTAGATGCTGTAAAAGATCACTTGTACTTATCACCACTTCAAACTTACAGTGTTATTAGACCTTCCCCTCGATCTTGTTATTTAGTGCCTTAATAAAAAAGCACATTTATTAACACACAACATTTAAGAAAATATTTTGATAACCAGTTATATTGAAATGCAAGTGTCTTTGTAATCTTGTGTATTTTGTATCATGCGTTTGATCACAACATTCTGGTTTCCCCAAACTGCCATAAGGACCCATGGAACAAAAGACGAAGACAATTATTAAGAACAGATTAAGTGCTAACTGAAACTGATAAAACTTGTGATTGTGCCAAGGTCTACAGAGAGAAGGTAAACAAAGAGAACATAGTGAAGGAGGCAGTGGAGGGCTTCCCTGAGGAAGAGCTGGGTTATGGAGGAAGAGTAAGTTTTAACTAGCAAAATAGGAAAAAAGAACATTCTTGGGGGGAAGCATATACAAACATGCCTTGAGATGGGCTGGGCTTCAGGATACCAGGGATGCTGGGCAGGGATGCTGGGGCATGAATTCAGGCAAGTGAGGCTCAGATGGTGGGGAAATGTGGCCGAAGCAGTGGGTAGAGGTCCAACAAGACAGAGTCAGAGAGCAGGGGAATAAGACATAGAACAGGATGCTGGTAGGGGCTGCGTGGGGGTGAGTTTAGCTAGAGGCCAGACCCATGCCAGAAAGAGGAAAGGTAGGCTGCACAGGTCTGCAAGGCTCAGATCACCACTGGCTTTGACTGGTCTGTGAAAGTCTGGCATCTCTGACCTTATCCTGAGAGGAATAGGGGCCATGGAACAGTTTTCTGATCGACCGGCCCTTAGGGAGCCCACACTTGATGACGTGGTGTATCGGTCAGGGTTCTCCAGAGAACTAGAACGTGTATGTGTGTATGTATGTATACAAGATATGGAGGGCTACATCCCAAGGCCCCCAGGGATGCCTAAAACTGTTGATAGTACCGAACCCTATATATACTCTGGTTTTTCCTATACATTCATACCTATGTTCAAGATTAACTTACACATTAGGCACAATTGGAGATTAACAGCAGTCACTAGTAATGAAATAGAGCAATTATAACAATATACTGTAGGAAGGTTATGCGAATGTGGTCTCTCCTCTCTATCTCTCTGTCTCTCTCAAAATATCTTATTGTACCGTCCTCCCCCTTCTCATGATAACATGAGAGGGTACGATGCCTGCATGATGAGATGACATGAGCTGAATAACGTGGGCACCGTGACGAAGTGTGAGGCTACTGCTGGCCTTCTGACAAAACATCAGAAAGAGGATCACCTGCTTCCAGGCCATGAGAAAGTGAAACCATGGGCAAGGGGTGAATGCTGTATATATATTTGATTCTCAGATTCTCACTATTTATGGTAGGTATGTTCTCTAAAGTTGCCACAGAAATAGAATTGGTGCCGTGGATCCTACAGGAAATACAGGGTTAGGTTCCGGTGAGCCTCTAGTCACAGTAGTCTCATCAACTGATCAATACATAACCTTGTTTTATGTGTGTGTGTGTTTCAAGACACCTTATTTAAAGCACATTGTTTATTCATTAACACTAAGCTCACAGCCAATAGCACTATAACTCATGCTCCAACAAAGCTTATCTAACATGCATATTTTCTCCACAAGCCCCATCACAGCCTATTTGCACTTGGGAACAACTAGGCAGCTCTTCAGCCCTATGCTTGGAGGCCATTTAAACAGTGAAACCATTGACAGAATGCGCAATAAATGCCAAAAGTGTGGCACTGAATAGATTGCAAAAGGACACTGATTTCCGGGATGAGAGAAGTATGAAACAAGAAGGCAGAACATTGCCTTGTTGGACCTCAGCTGGGGACACGTGCATCAGGTGATTCAAATCTACTGCCATCTGTGCATGTCATGATTGACTGAGAGCAGTGTGGATATTAATTTTGTGGTTATAAATACATTTGAGTGAGTAGGCAAACTTGTGAATACTGAATCCAGAATGATGAGCCTCAACTGTGTGTGTGTGTGTGTGTGTGTGTGTGTGTGCGTGTGTGTGTGTGTGTGTGTGTGTGTGTGTGTCATTTCTTTCAAGGAATTGGCTCACATGATTGTAGAGGCTGGCAAGTTCACAACCCAGAAGGCAGGCCAGCAGGCTGGAGCTTAGGCAGGAGCAGATGATGTAGTGCTGGGGAAGAATCTTTCTTTCCTCAGGGGAACATTAAGTTTTGCTCTTACAGACTTTCCATTGGTTAGCAGAGGGCCACCCATATTATTGAGCAGAATCTCCTTCCTTTGCAGTCAACTGATTGTAAACATTAACCACATCTACAGAATATGCCCAAGAGCACCCTCTAGATGAATGTTTTCTTGACTAACGGGTACTAGAGCCTTGCCAAGAAACCAACCATCATGGATGGTGTTGAAGGGAGGGTGATAACAGCTGCAAACCATGTAAATCATTGAGGTGGTGAAAATCCTGTTACTTGGGCCCTGATCTTAAGAGTTTCTAGAATCCTTTCCTTTCCTCTTAGGATCTCTGTACCCCCAACTCTTGGTCCTTGCTCTCCATGGCCATCTGTCCTTTCACACAGTCTTGTTCCCCTGAGCCAGTAGCAGCACCTGGGAATAAAGTTCTAATACACTTGGGCCATATTTCCCCATAGCCTCTCAGATAATTCTGCTACTATTCTTCATTTTTCTTTAAGATGTGGAGTAACTCTGGGGCTTCTGGGTGGCTCAGTTGGTTGGGTGTACCACTCTTGATTTTGGCTCGGGTCATGAACTCAAGGTCGTGGGTGTGAACCCCATGTTGGACTCTGCACTCAATGAGGAGTCTGCTTGAGATTCTCTTCCTCTGCCCCCCCACTCTCTTTCTCAAATAAATAAATAAATAAATAAATAAATCTTAAAAAAAAAGATGTGGAGTAAGCTTAAAAAATAGATGCATGTCATATCACTGAGGTATTTTTTAGTAACAAAATATCTGGCTTAAAGTAGCTTAAAAGTAGTGTGTTTCTTTTTCTAAATCATATTCCTCAATAAGAACTCCAGAGATGGGTGGTTGATGGGCAGATTGAGAGAAAGAGTCAGCAAATTATGGTCTGTTTGTCAAATCCACCCCAAAGTCTGATTTTGTGCAGCCCCAGAACTGAGAAAGAGGGTTAAAAGAGGAAGAAGAAGAGGAAAAAGGATGAGAGGAAGGAGAAGAAGAGGAAGGACAGGGAGAGGAAGAAAAAGAGGGAGAAGGAGGAGATGAGGAAGGAGCAAAAGAAGGAGAAAGAGAAGAGGAAGGAGAAGAAAGGGAAGGAGAGGAAATGGAAGGGGAGAAGAAAGGGAAGGAGAGGAAATGGAAGGGGAGAAGAAAGGGAAGGAGAGGAAATGGAAGGGGAGAAGGAAGGAGAAGACGAGGAAGAGGAAGGAGAAGGAGAGGAGGGGAGAAGAATAAGCAGTAAAGACTGTGTGTGACCCACAAAGCCTCAAATAAATACCAACTGACCCTCCACAACACAAGTTTCGTGATCCCTGATTCAGGGATTAGACTATGCCCTCAAGGACTGAGCCTCCATCTTCCCACTGTCCTCAGCATACTGGCCTCGTCTTCCCTCATGGACATGCGCCCAGCTCTAAGCACCATGTCTATGGCTGGCTGAAGCAGGGACAGAATTTTTCCTCAAGTATCTCTCTTTTACCATAAGGGAAGATCTTTTCCAGAAGACCCCAGCCTACCTGCCTCAGCCCCCATCAGCTGGAACATAGTCACCTGAGCTAGCCGCAAGGGAGGCTGGGAAAGGGTTGGCTAGTGTTTTCAGACTCCCCGTGGGAGGACCCCTTCCAATGAGGAAGGGGGAGGGGATTACCTGTTTGGTTGGCATCTGCCAGCATTTGCTACTGGGAGTTTTCCACTTTCCCAGAGCTTTTTATAATAACACCAGCCCTTTAAGTGTAAAGACAGGGACGCTGTCCTCTTGTTAGATGCTGGTTGGTGCTAATGGTACCACCCGCCTCTCCATAGGATACAGAGGAAGAACTACATACAGCTGCTCAAATGAGGTTAATTCTCAGCTCTTGAGAGCATTTTGTATCTTAATCTGCATGACGGTTAGCCAGGCATAAGAATCTAAAATTCATTACGTTGTACACCTAAAGACCATTCACTTTATTGTATACATGTGATAGCTTAACATGAGAAAAAAAGGTATAAAACTGCCAAAAGAAAAGAAAAAAGTACAAGGGGTTTTTATACCCTCACTGCTAAATACATACACATTTATACATATATTTATGTACATATCTATACATCGGTATGTACAGATTCTCTATCCTCTCACTATATAGATATGTATGCAAATACACAGCAATGTTAACCAGCATGTACTGAGTCATATTAAATGCAGCTGGTACATTGTGAGGGTCAGCAAAGCATATTAGGGACTTCCAGTCTCTTTCCCAGGCAACCATGTTCTAAAAGAAGCTTCCTCTTTGATCTCACATTTACCCCTTGTCAACACCCTTCCTGTAGCTCCCAGATTTGCAAGGTCCTAGATAAGACACAGAATTACTCTCCACCACGGAATATATGGGAACCTGGAGAAAAAGAAATGCCCATTTCGTTGTGACATCTTCTTTTAATAATCAGTAGAACTAAAAAAATTAAAATCCTTGCAACAGTGACTTTAAATAAGAGACTTCTTATAACATTCCCCTTGCTTTTCTTCTAGAACACAAGGGGCTAATTAAAAGTGGAAAAATTCTTGTTTGATCAGAAATTCTTATGTTTGGGAAAAAAAGCAGAGAAAACTACTCGAATATTCAGGAAGGGCTTAATTGGCTTTAACGTCACCAAATCCATTTTCCCTATTTCGGAAGCAGCCAAGCCTTCTCTTCTGAACCCACAAAGAAAAGGTAGGGGGATAGGCCCGTAAAAATTAGGGCTCCCTCTTGAAAGATGGTCTTTTGATTTGAATATATGGGATTCTCTTTTAACCCAACTCAGTATGATTCCTCTCTGAGAACCTCCTGTAAGTCCTGGCCTTTTGGCTCACTTCTCTCCATAAATGACTTTATTACTTGAGCAGTAAGCTTGTTTATTGAGGAAGATGTGTGTGGTGGTCCTTAATGGAGCATGTAGGCATAAAAGCTCCATTATACTGAGTCAGGACTGGGTCCATCCATTTCACGCCACACTCTGTCCTGGATTTATTAGAATTAGTGCAGGAAAAGTGAGTGCTCGATGTAGCACAGCCTTTTTGAAACAGATAGGTTTCCACCACTAGAACAGACTAGAAAAAGAATTCCCTGGGCTCGGAGGTGCTCCTACCAAGAGGAACCATGGAGTTCATCAAAAGACCAACATCACCGGAAGTGGGTACAAAATAGCAAAGTGATGCCTCTTTGGAGAATTTGCGAATGTTCTTTCCACTGTGGTGACCCTAAAAGTCAGCATGTCTGTTGGTTGGCAGACTGTTTTCAGTTCTGATTTGTGGGATGATGAAAATGATTGAGTCAGGAGAACATTACACACCGTTCAGTTTAACATTCGGAATGTTCTTTTGTGTGTGTGTCTTATAAAGTGCCTATTTGTTGACTCTTGCCAATTCTTGTTTAGTAATTAGAGCAGGAGCTCATTTATCCACTGACTGGGACAGGCCTGCACGGAGGTGTTTGTCGATCTGGTGTGTCCTTGCAGATGGCATGCTCCTGCTGTCCTCTCTGCTCGTCGTTCAGTGACCAACACTGTCACCTAAGAGGGAGAATGGGGGGAATGCCAGCAAGAGTGACTTTGGGGTAGGTGTGGGGATAGGGATGGTCACGTGTGAGGGTAAGGAGGTCAAACGTGACAAGAAACAAAGCACAACAGACGAAACACTGGCTCTTGAACAGTATTTGCACTACCTGGATCATATCTTCAGAAGATCTGTTTCATCACTGGCTGAATCTCAGGAACTGTGAATAACAGATGAGGCGTTCGAGTTGTCTGAGGTGTGTGATGGCTTGTGCTCTCTTGAAAAGAGCTAGGATGTATGTTACTTATTACCCCTCAACACACGACAGACTCCCCAGTCTTACCGAAAATGTGTCAGTATTTTTGCCGTGTTATTGCCCAATGCAAAGATTATGAAGCATCACCTTAATAACTAAGACTTCTGGGTTAAGTGTGAGAGGTACCCGGTCATAAGTGCTGGTGGACAGTTACCTAAATAATTCAGGAAGATCTTACGGCTCCATAAAATGAATGCCTGCAACCCTTGAGTCTCCGTCCCCTTCTGTTGACCATCAGGAGTGTATAAGTAAGAATTCTACGTGGTTCTAAGTGATAAAAACCTGCTGGATGTCGCTTAAGCAAAACAGAAGGGATTCGTTTTAAAGATACCCCGTTTTGTGGGGTGCAAAGGTCGTGAAGCATTAAAATGCCAGTAAATAGATTTCGTTGCAGCTCTCAGTTCTGCCCCTCTCAGGACATCTGCTGCAAGATGGCTAAGCAAATCGGGCTTTCCAATTACCAGTTAAGTCCTGATAGTCATTGTCATTAACTCCCAACCGTTAGAGAAAGGTGTCAGCTCTGAATCTCCTCCCACAATTCATGGCTGTGTTCTGATGAAAGCTAATCTCAGGCCAGATTTTGATTTCTTAATAAGCAGGCACAGAACGGGCATAGCTTCTTCCTTTTTGATAGAGATCCCACTCCCTCCATTGAGGTACCTGCTTAAAGTGTCTCCCAGAAGCAAAGAATACATGGTATGTTAATTAATTGAATTTAAATTAAAAAAAAAAATAGAAGCAAAGGTAATGGTACTTGAGGAAAGGTTGACACACTTTTTTTTTTTTGGTGAAGAGCCTGTAAATATTTTAAAGACTTTATTTATTTTTATTTGACAGAAAGATCACAGGTAGGCAGAGAGGCAGGCAGAGAGAGAAGGGGAAGCAGGCTCCCTGCTGAGCAGAGAGCCCGATGCGGGGCTCAATCCCAGGACCCTGAGATCATGACCCGAGCCGAGGGCAGAGGCTTTAACCCACTGAGCCACCCAGGCACCCCAAGAGCCTGTAGAGATTTTAAGTTTTATGGGTCATACAGTCTCTGTAGTAGACAGACTACTCAGGTCTGTCTCAGCGTGAACATAGTCGGAGACGATATGGAAATGAATTAGCGTTGGTGTATTCCAATCACCTTTACCTGTGACCTGAAATTGTGACCTGAAATTCATACAATGTTCATAGGTCAGGAGATACTGTTTTTTTGATTACTGATAGCCACTTGAAAATGCGAAAGTGATTCTTAGCTCATGGGCTGTGCGAGATCAGGCGGTAGGCTGAAATGGGCTACTGACCCCAGTAGTGGTTTACTTACCCCAGCTCTGACAGTACATTCCTAATGACAGTGATGTGATCAAGAGTACACCAGAGCGGCACGATCCTGGCCCATTTACAAACCAAGCGTGGGACAACTTTGTGACAAAATGATTCTGCGGTCATTTTTCATACAGTCTTCCAAAGGAGGGCTGCATTATGCCTTCTACAAACCACCATGGAGAAACCAGAAGGTTCTTTGATAATAATGATGACATTCTAATATGCCTGAGGGCTCCCTCAACTTCCAGCTGGTGTCCAGACGTCCTTCAATTGTCCAACAATATCCATTTACTGTCACAGGTTATAATCTCCTCCAAAAATATGCCTCTCCCATTTTAAGCCTTAAGCAGTAAGCATCTCCAAATCTCCATCCATGGGTGTGGTACACACTGTCCAGTTTTTCACTTTCCCTGTTATACCCAGCTTCTGAGAAACAGTCTCTGTGGACACTCTTAAATATGTTGCAAGGCCTCACATTGTGGCTTAGAGTTTGGCTTTTAGGGGCGCTTGGCTGGCTTAGTCAGTGAAGCATCTGCCTTCGGCTCAGGTCATGATCCAGGGTCCTGGGGTCGAGTGCGGAGTCACACTTCCTCCTTGCTCAGTGGGGAGCCTGCTTCTCCTTCTCCTTCTCCCATTCCCCCGGCTTATGCTCTCTGGCTCTCTCTATCTCTCTGTCAAATAAATAAATCAAACCATTAAATAGGATAGAATAGAATAGAATAGAATAGAATAGAATAGAATAGAATAGAATAGAATATAAATATAATAGTTGACTTCCACTTGATTTTTACCTAAAATGTGTTTGGCTCTCCCTTCGAG
The DNA here is from genome assembly GCA_028646535.1 of Procyon lotor. Classification (NCBI taxonomy): domain Eukaryota; kingdom Metazoa; phylum Chordata; class Mammalia; order Carnivora; family Procyonidae; genus Procyon; species Procyon lotor. The sequence continues at coordinate 6,808,306 of CM053610.1, read as the reverse complement.
CCCACTTTTGAGGTTCAGAGACCCATAACAGAAATTTTAAACACCCACAGGATAGTTTTTGGGCTAGCAAAGCCCTCTCCCAAGGCCTGATTGATGTTTCCACCCACCTCTGCTCTGCCATCTCCCTGCTGAAATTTGTATCAAAGAATAAGGATTCGCGATTTGTGTGAAGATACTATAATATTTACTTCTGCAGAGAAAATAAACAATAGCAAAACAAATCAATTATCAGAGAAAATTGGAAAGGATAATACCATTATAAATCCTGAATAGCAGAGCTAGAGATATACTTCATGTCAATTTTATTAATCGTGGTCAATTTTCAAATGGTCAGATATTGGCAATTTCATCTGGATCAATATAATTTGAAGCAAATTATAGCTTAATGGCATCAAGTAGATTCTTTCCTTTTACTGCAGGTGGCCTTGTTCAGCTTCCTAAATTCTAGACCAGACAATATGGCTGCTGCTGAAGTTTTTGCATTACAAAAAGAGAGAAAGAAAAAGAGAGAGAGAGAAACAGAGTGACACCAAATAATAGACAGACAGACTGAATTTCTTTTTCTTTTTTCCCCACATTGTCAAAGATTAGTTGACCATAGTTGTGACACTAAATTTCTTTTTGGCCAAACCTAGTTCCTAGAGAAGGGACTTTGAGCAGCTCTCATTGCTGGACCAATCAAGGAGGTAGTTCAGGTAGGGGTGAAGCCAAAGTCAGTGTGTGAAGGAGTTTCCAGGAGTCCAGTCCTGTGGATCAGAGTAGAGTGCTAACCAGGGCGGTGATAGACAACCCAACAATTGTCCTCCAAGAATGTGAGCCTTAAAACTGTAGTTCCATTGCTATGTTAGGGCTGTGGATGAGCCCTGAGAAAAAGAAGTAATGTCACAAAGATTTAGCACCAGACACCAGTCCATCAGAGTAGACGGCCAACCCATACCATTGCGTGCCTTAGTTAGATAGTATGAGTTCCTCTGATAAACATACCACTACTCCTTCTAGAGTTAGTTTTGTGGTACCCAGGAAATAAGCAAGGGCTTTTACAGTAGAGAGGTCTAGATGAGATGGACAGGTAGTTAGTGTGCCTTCTCATAATTTTGCAAGTTGTCACTTTGGTCTTTTCGTCTTTGTTGCCTGGCAAGCCACTAAGCTTCTGTGTTCATCGAGCACTCCTGTCGATCACTGGAAAGGAGAAATCATGACTAAGCAACCAGTCTGAATGCTGTCTTATGTGTCTGCTTTGAAAAAGGGTTTCCAAAAATACCTGAGGGCTAAATTGCAGTGTCAAGGTTTAAAAGCTTTCACTGTCTAGATGCCACTGCCCAGTCGATGCGCTTCTTGTCCAAGGAACGTGAGCAGGTATGTCTGCAATGACTCTGCCACAACCAGCTGCCTTAGCTGTCCCCACTCCCAGCAGCAGCAGTGGGTGACCCAGCCTCAGCCGTCTCGTCCCTGATAATCAGAACAAGGAGCCCTCCCCTCAACAGGTACAGCTTAGACAGGAGCCTCCAAACTTGGAATCTCCTGTCTTCTCCACCTCAACATGTCTTGAGCATTTGTATCTCTACTGTTCCCGTCAACTCCGTTATTCTCCACTGGGAGGGGCGTGGCGGTGAATCTTGGCTGTGGGTGGGGGACAGCATTCAAATCTGTTCCAGTGTTGACGTTGTGCAATGCCTCCCACATGGAGGACAGGTGGGAATGGAATGTAAGGCCATGCGACAGAACAACATGTCGGGGATCACTGAACTAGCTAATCTAACGGACAGAGGTGCTCCTTCTTGGTGAAGCTCATAGAGGTTTTGTACTTTCGTGGCTTCCTGCTAGGTCTGCAGTAGGTATTTACCAAGGTGAAGTGCATGCTAGGAATTGGTGATGTTCAGAAGAAGAGAAGGTAGGGGGAAGGAGGAGGGGCACTGGGACTGGGAACAGCATACCAGGGCTGTTTATGAATACTGGAAGCATCATGCTGCAAAGGAGTAGAGTTTCCACATGAGCTAAGATACCAGTAGCTTCCCATCACTTAGAGAATGTATTCCAAACTCCTCACTAGACCCACAAAGCTCTGTAGAGTGGTTCTCAAAATCACTTGAAGCACTTGAAGAAATCTCGATGCCTGGACCCACCATGGACCAATCTCTGAGATGAGCTTCTGCATCTTTTGCATACAGTGGGCTGGGAGCCTCTGTCACCATAATCTGGAACCAGCCCACCTGTCTAGGTTTGCGCAGTGCTCCTGTCCCATCGGCCTCCTTTCTCTTCCTGGAATATTCCAAGCTCATTCTAACTTCAGGGCTTTTGTTTTTCCTGGTTCTTGAGCTTAGGAGAGTCTTCTTCCTGATTAAAGCTTCCTTATCAGCTCAAAACATTGGTTAGGCTTTCCCTGACCCTCTGCACTCATTTCCTAGGGCATTGTGACTAAGTACCACCGAGTAGGTGGTTTAAAGCCACAGAAGTGTCTGTGAGAAAGTTTTGTCAGGGCCGCGATCTCTCTGAAGACTCCAAGGGAGTGTCTATTCCATGTCTTTCTCTTAGCTTCAGTGGTTTACAGCAACCATTGGCATTCTTGGGCAGATGCATCACTCCAGTCTCTGCCTCTGCCCTCTTTCCACACATGGTGTTTGCCCTGTGTGTTTTCACATTGTCTTCTCTTGGCAAATATCTCTTCTCCTCTTTTTATGAGGATACCAGTTACCAGCACCCTGTGATAACATCATTTTAACTTGATTACATCCATAAAGACCATATTCCAAAGAAGATCACATTTATAGGTACCAGGGGTTAGAACTTCAATATATTTTTAGAGGGGACACAATTCACCCATAATGCTCTCCATCCACGGTAGCTTCACCCCACTCTCTCTGGTCATTACTGCTTTACTTCGTCGTGACTGTGTTTGAAATGATCTTGCTTCTTTGCTGGTTTATCTGTGTGCTAGCTGTCTTCCTCCCTGACTATAATCTCCACGAGGTCAGGAACCTTGATTATCTGGAATGCCACCATGTTGACCACGTCTGAAAGGGTGCATATTAAATATTTGTTTGAATTCATGAAGCAGGACTAATGATCAAAGAATAAAAATTATATTAAAGCAGATTTTGGTTCACCATGAGGAAGAGGTTTATAGATTTAAAGCTCACTCAAAATAAAGTAGCTGTTTTTTTTTTTGCAGTAATGAGTTCCCCATCATGGGAGAAATTCTTTCCAAGGCTGGGTAATGTCTTAGCAAGGATACTGGAGAGAGGATTCACATGTCAGTTCAGGAATGGATTTATGACCTCTAAGGACCTTTCAAATCCAGAAGTTCAATAATTCTATATTTGAGCAGAGACTTTTAAAACACACTGTGTCGCAACGAAATGACTCTAATGGTGAAAACTTCAGGCAGGCGTAAGTTTCCCAGCTCACTCTCTTGACAGGTGAAATCTTGTGACAGCCCTCAAATCACATTACATCTGTAGTCTCCCTGTTTCTCATGAGTCTATTCTTAAGCATAGTCTGAATTTCTTCTGCTTTTTTTTTTTATTTATTATTATTTTTTTGGTAGATCCTTTCCGTCTAAGAGGAAACAACAGAAGGAGATTAAACATTTCTGTTTGGGATCTCTTTAATGTCTTCACTGAGCCTGCTACAAGGAGATCTTGTTTTAGTAGGCCCTGTCTTAAGAAAGGAGCCCCTTCTCTGTTGAAAGCTCTTGCTGCCAGGGGACTCAGTGTTACCAGAGCAGTCAACTTTGATTTGTGTATCAATAATGTCGTGTCAGTAGCCAGAGGGGATGGCATCAGGGCGTTCCAGATGCTTTTATTGGTGCTTTTGCTGGAGGATTATTTCAAATTAACTTCAGTCTCTTGGAAGACACTGAACAGTAGAATGCTATTTCCCATTTGTAAACAAAATGGTGAATAATTACGGGAGAAACCAAGACAGGCTGATTTCTAGGAAGTGTCACGTCTGCAGATCTTAATTTTCTCCAAGCACTGTTGCCCTGTTCCTCTTCTCCTGTTGCCTGAATCCTCCCAGGTGTAATGCTGAATAGAACCTGGGTACAGGGTGATTGGTGGCTCCACAGCCACTCAACAAAGTAACTAGAGACTCTTCTGCTGCCACCGTATTCACAGGGTGAGTTTGGGAGGCTAGGGAAACTGGAGTGGCTGTTTTAAACGGCATTATACAATGGTAAAAAAATAAAATGGTTTCTATGTGATGGTGAAGTTAATAGTGTATACATTTTGGAAGAGAGTGAAAAGCAGACGGATCAAACCATAAATTACCTGCTCTTCTATAGCCCAGGATAGCCACTGTTGACCATTTCCGGTGTGTTTACTTTGACCATTCTCTCTCTCCACTTCTCTCTTCCTCCCTCCCTCTCTCTCTGAAATAATACTGTTTTCTCACTTAAGAATATAAAACAGAGGCTGACAAGCCTTTTCTATAAAGAGCTAGGTAGTAAATAAATATTTGCAGCTTTGCTGGCCATAGGGTCTCTGTCCCACCTACTCAGCCTTGTAGCTGCAGAACAAAACCAGCCAAAGACAGTAAAAAAACAAAAGAAAAGAAAAAAAAGAAGAAAAAAAATGGTGATAGGCAGGATCTGTCCCGTGTCCATAGTTTGCAGACTTCTGATGTCACATGATATTTTTTACATGTTGCTAATATTTTTCAACATCATTTTCAAAAATGCCATACTATGTCATTACATTGATGTGCTATAATTTTTTAAGAAACGTATTGTTGTTGAGTGTATACACGTTTCAGTTCCTCATTGTTATAAGTAATGCAGTAATGACCATTCTTGTGGCTGATTCTTTCAGCACATTCTTGATTATTTCCTTGGTATACATTAATTAAAATACCATTGATAAACCTGAGGTATGTGCAAAGCCCTCCCCAATTTGGTTTTTGCACTGATGGCAGACAGTTGTGGCTTGCCCCCCACATGGAGGCAAGTCTCTCCTGATGTTTTCCTGCTGTGGAATAGAAATTCACCTGTAGTGTTATGAGGGACCCTGAAATTAGTCCCAGTGATTATTGTCATAGACAGCAGAGCGATAGCTAAAGAGCTGTTTCGTGTTTCTTTTTTGGGTCATGAATGTTTTGAGACTCTGAGAAAAACAAAGCCTGTTCTCTGAAGGAAAATGCACACCCTGCAAAATTCTACCTGTAATTTCAGAGGTTTCAAAGAAACCTAGGCAGAGAAGTTACAGAAACAATTAGTCACTGTGAAAGTCTGCTTTCCTGGAGAGACACATACCCAAACTGGGTAAGACCTTCTGCCTCTTTATCTGTCTTCTCCTTTTAGCCTGGTCTATTGGTTGTTTTGTTTTCCTGGTCTAAATTCTTGGAAGCTAACTTTACATGTTCTTATTTTTGTTTCTTAAATGCTGTCATCCCTGTTGTGTGACAAAATAGGAAAAGAAAGAGAGGGGAGGTAGGCAGGTAGAGGAAGGAAGAATAAAATAACTTCTGAAGAAATTGAAAAGAACAAGAAAAACAGAAGAAGGGGACAGGAAATGAAGACCATGTCTCTAGTTTTGCCCCCATTTCAGAAGATTTGAGGAATGTCAAACAAAGATCCCAAATCCCTGAGCCAATTCAAGGCCTTCCTATTGGTGTTGACAGCCAAGAATCTGGCCCCATGGTTCACCCACATTTATTGAGTGTCATTTCCAGCATGACCCCTCTGTAGGCACCAGGAGGATTCACAGAGGGCACAAATGCACAGGCTCCAGGGGCTGTCTGGTAACATACCTGAGGCATGCTGCCTGATAGGGCCCGCGACAACATTGGGTTGGAGCCCACAGGTCTTGACCAAAGTAGTCAGCTTGGTTCAATGTGCCTTGAAAAGAGCAAGGGTTTAACCTGACAAGCTAAAGCCCAAATCCAGATTTTTATGTCAATCTCCCAATATTAGAAAGTTGGCAATGATTTTCTTTTTTTAATTTAGATTATAAAGAGCAAAAGGGGCACAGCTCTGGACCTACATATAACCCATGGGAAAAGATTTTGTGATCTGTGCATTAAGTAGACATTTTGTGACATCATAACTGACAATCACTTTGAGTGCCATATTGGTGTACACTGGTGTGTGCAGCCCTTGAGTTCCATACATTCTCTCAAGTACAGTTATATCCTAATGGAACATCTTTCTCTTGGTCATTTTCTTCAAGCAGCTAAATATCACATGCCAAGAGAAAACAGAGAGGATGAATCCAAACAAGTCGACTTCTCTGCAAAATACTTTCTCCCCCATATCAGTTTTATTGGGATATAATATACATATAGTATAATATACATATACCTATTGTAAGTATACAGTTTGGTGAGTTTTCAAGACGTATCTGCCTGAGCAGCATCCATAACAGTAAAGGCATAGAACACTTAAATCATACCAAGATATTCCTGGTGTCTCTTTATAGCTAATTCTCAGAGCTCTTTCCACAATCCCAGGCAAGCACTGATCTGCTTTCTGTCACTATAATTTTGCCTGTACTGGAACTTAATTTAATGGAATTATTCAGTGTGTATTTTTTTTTTTTTTGTATCTGACTTTTTTGCTTAGCATAATGTTTTTGAGATCCATCCATGTCTTATACATTCCTCCCTTTTTAGCACTGAGTGGTATGGATTTATTCATGACGTGGATATACCACTATTTTTTTATCCATTCTTTTGTACATAGACATGAGGATTGTTTCCAGTTTGTAGGTTATTATGAGTAAAGGTGCTGTGAATATTTGTACATAAATCTTTGTCTGGACATATACTTTTATCTCTTTTAGGTAAATACTTGGAAGTGGAATTGCTAGATTGCATGCTAAGTATGTATTTAACTTTACGAGAAATTGCCA
>CM053610.1:6753306-6800961 GCA_028646535.1 Procyon lotor | reverse complement strand
TCCTTTTTAATATTACTGTGCAATATTTTATATTTCCAGCATACAGTTTTTGCAAATATTGTATTAAATATATTCCTATGCATTCCATGGGTTTTGATGCTATTGTAAATCATACTTTTAAATATCACTTACCAATTCTGTGTTGATAGTATCTAGAAATGCTACTGGCTTTTGAATGTTAACCTTGTTGCCTGTGACATTGATAAATTCATCAATTCGTTCTAGCAGCTTTTTTGTAAAGTTCTTAGGGTTTTCTGTGTTCATGATCATGCCATCTATAACTGAAGACAATTCAAAACTTGTCCGTCCTAGGAAAGGCTTTTATTACTTTTCCTCGACTTATTGTACTATCTAGGACCCCAGGACAATTTGAACAGAAGTAGTAGATCAGACATCATTGTTTTATCCTTGATCTTGAGAGGAAAAGTATTCAGCCCTTCCCTACTAAGCATGAATGGTGGAAATTTCAGGTTGTTCTTTGGTGCCCCTTTTCAGGTTAAGAAAGCTCTTTCAGTTGCCATTTAGCTGGAAATTTTTATCATGAATGGGTATTGATTTTAGTCAAATACTCCTTCTGTATCTGTTTGGCTGATAGTATTTTTCTCCCCTTTATTCTGTTTCCTGGTGAATCATATTGATTCATTTTCAAATGGTAAACCAACCTTGCTTTTCTCGGATTAAGCACTACTTGGTCATGATGCTTCCTTTCTTTTATATATAACAGTGGATTCTAAATATTTGTTAAGAATTTTTATGTCTATGTTCATGAGGTATGAATCTGTAGGGTTATATTTCTCTTGTTTCTCTTGTTATGAATCTTGTAGGGTTATATTCTCTTGCTTCTGGTATTATGGTATTGATATCTTCAAACAATAAGGTGGTAAATGTTCTCTTCTCTATTTTCTGAGCATGTATAATGTTAGTAGTATGTTACTAATGTTAGTACTATATATAGTATTATATTCTATATATAGTATAGTATACTATATAGTATTATATTCTGTATAATACTATAATACTATATAGTATTATATTCTATATATAGTACTATATATAGTATTATATTCTATAATATCTTGTAGAATTTTTGAGTAAAGTTATCTGGGCCTGGTTTGACTTTATGAGAAGAGTTTAAATTAGAAAATCAAGTTCTTTAATAGATTTGGGGTTATTCTGATTTTCTAGTTCTTCGTATGCGCCTTTAGGAATTTATAACTTTCAAGCACCCAGATCTTGATGTCTAATATCCTTCTCCAATAAGAGGAACTAAGGCCCTGCGGAAAAATATTTAAAAATCTATAAATAAGTAAATAAGTAAATAAATAAATATAGAAGCAAACTAGAAATAATCCCAAGTGAGATAATTTGGACGATCTGACTATAATGGGTCCATATTCTTCCTTAGCAACAACCAGCAGGAGCTAAGGAGGGGCTGCCCCCTCAGAGGAGCTGTGCCTTTTGTATGAACCACAGCTCACAGAGTCTAAGGATGAGCTTCAGTCAATTATACCAGTAGTTTCAAACTGGGGCGATTTCACCCTTCAGGGGACATTTGGCAGGATCTGGAGATATTTTTGATTGTCTGTGGGGGGTGCTACTGACATCTAGTGGGTAGAGGACGGGGATGCTGTTAAACCTCATACGGTGTACAACATAGCCCCACAACTGAGTATTACTTGTCCCAAAATGTCAATAGTACTGAAGATCAGAAGAAACCCTGAACCTGACCCCTCTAAGAATGTGAGTTTGTATTTCCAGCAATTTCAGGCAAGACCGATATAAATCGTTTCTAAAAGGCTAATTTTGACTTCTCTGCGCTTCTCTGAGAAGGTTGGACAGTGAGACTCCATGACATTCTGTGACAGCAGCATCTAATATTTGGACACTTGTTACGTGCCAGGCACTAACCAAGTGAATTGACATATACAAACTTGGTTAAGACTCTCAACAACTTTTCAAAGTAGGTATTATGATGATGGAATTAAAATTACATTGTTTTTATTGCAGATGACAGAAACACTTCTCAAACAGACTTGGAACAGAAAGCTCTTTTATTAGCACAAGTATAGATCTTCCTTAATGTCTGACGGGGTTACCTTCTGATGAACCCGTTGTAAGTCGAAAACGTAGTAAGTCACTAGTGCATTCACTACACTTAACCTACCATCCATCATAGTTTCCCCCAGCCTGCCTTAAATGCGCTCAGAACACGTACACGAGCCTCCAGTTGGACAAAATCATCTAACACAAAGCCTATTTGATAATTAAGTGTTGAATATCTCATGTAATGTAGCGAATACTGCACTGAAAGGGAGAAACAGAATGGCTGTTGGGGTACAGGATGGCTGTTGACCCCGGGGACCATGGGGCTGACTGGGAGCTGTTGATGCCCAGGTTCATGGGAGAGGATCAGACAGCCTATCACTAGCCCAGGGAGAGATCCAAATTCAAAATTCCAAAAATGGTTTCTGCTGAATGCTTATCACTTTCACACCATTGTGAAGGTGAAAAATTGTTAGTCAAACCATTAGAAATCAGAGACTGTTTATATTTAGATGCGGAAGCAAGACAGCCTGGGTTTGAATCCTGGCTCTGTACTTACTAGCCCCATGCCGTTGAGCAGGTTATCAATACTCTTTGTATCTCTGTTTTCTTATCTGAAAATGCAATGTTAAGAACATCCCCCTCATTGGATTATTATGAAGACTTTTTAAGAAGTCAGTGCATGAAGAGTGTGCACAATGGCCTCTGGTCCATAGTAAGTGCTCAGTAAATTTTAGTTATAAACTACTATTATTAGTAGTAGTTTTAGTTGTTATTGTTGTCATTGTTGTTCCCCTTGTTACCCCTCCTGTCCCTCCCTCCCTCTGCCCCTTCATCTCCCATTCCTCCTCCTCCTTCTCCTCCTCCTTTTTCTTCTTCTCTTCCTTGTCCTCCTCTTATTTCTTTCCAAGTAAATACTCAGGCAGGAAATAGGAGTGCTTGTTCCAGGGATTCAAAGCATCTCATCAAATCTCTTGCTGTCACTCTCTCCTTTGTTCTCAGCTTTTACTTCCGTGTTGACAGTAAAGCCACGAACATGGTCATACTCTAGAAGCTCAGCAAAAGCAGTAAGGTCCAGAAAAAGCCTAGAGCTACTTCCCATTGGCCCAGCTTGTGTCATCTTTCAACAAATCAATGTCACTGGGTGGGGGGAGTGCCTGGGTTAAGCGTCCACCCTGGACCTGGAGAAGGAATCAACCCCTCTCCTACTGTATGCACTAAAAGTGGGGAAGGCTGACTCCCCAAAGGAAAATAACCCCTTTTTGGGAAGGAGAAAGAATCCAAGCAGGCAATATGGCAGCACCACAACCATTCCCAGTTTACAGAAAACTGTCTCCGAAGATGAAGGAATTTTCAGAAGGAGACAGAGCTAGTAAGTGTAGGAAGAATTTGCTTCCCAACTTCTTAACATTCAGGAACAATTCAGTATTAGGAAAACCCATATTAATAGATCAAAAGAAAAATGTGTCACCATAGATGCTGAAAGGCTTTTGATAGAAGTCAATATCCTTTCTTGATAGATAATCCCTTCTAGCATTAAACTTAAAAAGCAATGGAACAGACTTTGAAGAAGATGACTTTAAATTGCTTCTAAGAGAGTTAGAAGACTTTTAAAAAATGGATATTGGCATGATTTTCATTTTCACAAGTAAATCTATATATTTAACATGATTTCAGTAGAAATGCTATCACTTTTTTTGAGCTGGAAGATCTAATTCTAAAGTTCAATAAAAATATATAAATAAGAAGAGTCAGGGAAATGCTGCAACATAATCTAACACTATGATGACAAAACCATGGTAGGTCTGGTACTGAATAAACACATCAGTGGAATGGAATGAAGTTAGGTAATAGGCACAAATAAATATGGAAATTTATTATGTACAAGAGTGACCCTGAAATCAGTTTGGAAAAGATTCATTATTCAATATACGTTATGAAGACATCTGAATAGCTATTTGGGAGGAATAAAAGGAATTGTACTTCACTCCACTAAAACTTACAGCAGATGTTCAAGTGTTTAAATATAACTTATTAAGTGGAACCTATTATTCCTAGAAAATATAAAATTGCATTGTCACAGGATGAAAAAACTCTTGGTCTTGGCCGATCTAATCCTGTTAAGATGAGGTTATTATAGATTAAGATAGACCCCAACTCAATGACTAGTGTCTTTGTAAGGGGAGGGAGATTTGGATGCCCAGATGCTCAGTGAAGAAGGCCATGTGAAGACAAAGGCAGACATTGGAGATGCTGTTGCAGCCAAAGCTCATTAAGGATTGCTAGAAACCACCAGAAGCTGGAAGAAGGGAGGATTTTCCCAAGAGCTTTTGGAAAGAGCATGACCCTGCCACCATCTTGATTTGGAACTTCTATCCGCCAGAACTGTAAAAGAATAAATGTTATTGTTTTAAGCCACCCAGTTTTGGTGATTTGTTACATCAGCTGGAGTAAGCTAATACAAATATTTATAAAGAATTTGCATGGGGAGAATGATACCAAAAACAAAACTTAGAGGCAAATGGGAAACATATTTGTAACTCATGAGATGGAGGACTAGTTTCCTTAACAAGAATGCCTATAAAAAAAAAGAAGAAACACTGATAAATCATTATTTTTTAAAAAGCTGACCACTGAACAGAAAATGGGCACATGAAGTTCTGTAATGAAATTAGTATAACTTTGTTGGGAGAATTAAATAATTTATGTGGGATCCAAGGAAAGCGATGATTTCATGCGTGGCCTCAGATCTCCCCTTTCACCCACTTCAAGACCATACACAACATTTCACTGCATTCTTCCTCATTCCTTTAGTGACTAAGTAGTTTCACTGAAGAGCTTTTAGGGAAAAAAAGGAAGAGGACCATGCATCACATGTGGCAGAATGTCATTTTATTTTATTTTATTTTATTTTATTTTATTTTATTTTATTTTATTTTATTTTATTTTATTTTATTTTATTTATTTATTTATTTATTTATTTATTTATTTTCCAAGTTTTTATTTAAATTCTAGTTAACATACAGTGTAATATTAGTTTCAGGAGGAGAACTTAGTGATTCGCCACTTATGTATAATGCCCAGTGCTCATCACAAGTGCCCTCCTTCATACCCGTCCCCCATTTAGCCCATCCCCCACTCCCCTCCCGCCCAGCAATGGTCACTTTGTTCTCTGTAGTTCTAGTCTCTTATGGTTTGCCTCCCTCTCTCTTTCTCCCCGCCTTTTCTGTGTTCATCTGTTTTATTTCTTAAATTCTACATGAGTGAAATCATATGGTACTTGTCCTTCTCTGGCTGATTTGTTGTGCTGAGCATAATACACTCTGGCTCCAGCCACATTATTGCAAATGATAAGATGTCATTCTTTTGAAGGTTGAGTAATATTCCAGTGTGTGTGTGTGTGTGTGTGTGTGTGTGTGTGTGTATCACATTTTCTTTATCCATTCATCACTTGATGGACATTTGGGCTTTTCCCATAATTTGGCTAGTGTTGATAGTGCTGCTATAAACATTGGGGTGCAGGTGCTCCTTTGAATCACTGTCTTTGTATCCTTTGGATAAATACCTAGTAGTACAATTGTTGGGTCATAGGATAACTCTATTTTTAACTTTTGGGGGGACCTCTGTATTGTTTTCCAGAGTAGCCTCATCTGTTTTCATTCCCACCAACAATGTAAGGGGGTTCCCCTTCCTCTACATCATCACCAACACTAGTTGTTTCTTGTGTTGTCAATTTTAGTCATTCTGACAGGTGTAAGGTGGTATCTCGTTGTAGTTTTCATTTGTATTTCCCTGATGATGAGTAATGTTGAGCATCTTTTCATGTGTCTGTTAGCCATCTGTATGTCTTCTTTGGGACAATGTCTATTCATGTCTTTGCCCATTTCTTAACTGGATTATTTGTAAAACGTCCTTTTTAAAAATCACTTTTCAAATCTGTTCCCTCCTCAAAGTTCTGCTCTGGGCACCAGTGTCTTCTACTTTGTTTTTTCTTCTGGCCTCTGTAATTCCCAACCCTGATTTTCAAATATTTTCCCTAGTAACTTAGCCCTCAGCCTGCATAATAGCCAACAAAATAAAAGCTGAACAGTTAGTTGCCATCCTTAGAAACCTGCAGGGCCAACCACTGTCAATCTCATGGGGTTTCATCAATCCAGTCATGTTGCCTTTTTCTGGAGCAGAGAAGTAGGGGAGGACTCTGCTGCTAAAAAAAAAAAAAATCTTCCGCAGATGGCCACATATCAAGGCTGGCTTCCTGGATGCACAACCTGGGCAACTGTACTGGCCCACACTCAGAAATGCTCCATACTTGGCTTAATGCTCTGTTATTACCATTTTGAAATTCCTATACTATTTGAACAAGAAGCTCCACATTTTCGTTTGCACTGGACCCACAAAATATATAGCCAGGCCTGACAAAGAAACTATTGAATAGGGGCACCTGGCCGGCTTAGTCAGTGGATCATGTGACCCTTGATCTTGGTCATGAGTTCGAGCCCTGTGTTGGGTGTAGAGAGTACTTAAAAATTTTTTTTGAAAAAGAAATTATTGAATAAATAGGTATTATTATTATTATTATTACTCAAGACACAAATGCTTTATCCTCTGAAGGGTCCAAGAGATAGAGCCTCTCAGATCTTGGTATTTAAAAAAAAGGCAAATGGGGAGGAGAGAAAATAAATTTGCTTCCTGAACTCAGAAGCCAGGAAAGCTGGCACCATTGACTTTAGCAAGATGCTATCTGACATCTTTTGGCTGAATGCGTCCTTTTGTGGGGTGATTAAACGGCAAATATCTCTGAGTAGCATAATGTTTATTAGACATTGCTCTGTTAGGGCAGCTTGTGTTTTCCTTGTATTCTGTTTCCGTGTTCAAGTGTGTACAATTTGTTGATTTAAATAAAATTTAAAATAAGCCATGCTGTTTGAAGAGCTGCTGACAGGGCCTTGTGGAAAACTTTGATTTTTTTTTTTTTTTTTATTAGGAAACAGTTCTGTGCCTGTGTCATGATTTTCTGTACCACGCCTGTCCTCCGCCCCCCCCCCCCCCCAAACCAACACTTGTACTTTTCGGGAATGTTTCTTCTGTACTTCTGTCCATGAGGCGAGGATTCTTTCTGTCCACCCCATCCCCCAGGTTATGAGAGAAAAGGGACAAGCTTGCCCAGGACAAAAGTCCTCTACATTTAAACACCATACTGGGTACTTTAATACAGCCTAACATAGTAACACATCTTATAAGTGTTAGGCTTTCTGGAATGCCAATCATCCATTCATTTGATATTTGATTTAAAAATTAATTGATGGCAAAGTATGGAGAAATGAATGATCTTTCAGGCACCGGATAGAATGCCAATGTCTCTAAAATAAAAGTACCCATGATCTTGACAAAGCCCTTTGCCCCTCTGCTGTGGCCTAGAGAAACCTTCAGAGCACAAGGGGACATGTGCAAAGATGTAAGTCAAATTCCTTGGGGGGAGTGCAAAAACTGGAAGCAAGCTACATGTCCATCAGAAAGGGGATGTCAAAATGAAGTGTGCAAGAGTGATGTGGCATGCAATGATCAAGAAAACAACAACAAGGATCTCTATGGCCCACATAAACAAGTTCTCAAGACAGAACTTTGAGAGGAAAAAAAAAAAAGCAAGTTGCAGGGGCCCCTGGTTGGCTCAGTGAGTTGAGCATCCAACTCTTGATTTTGGCTCAGGTCAAGATCCCAGGGTCATGAGATCGAGCCCTGTGCTGCACCTCACACTCAGTGTGGAGTCTGCTTGAGGATTCTCTCCCTCTGCCTCTGCCCCTCCTCCAGTCATAAATACACTTTCTCTCAAATAAATATATAAATCTTTAAAAAAAAAAAAAAGAAAAGCAAGTTGCAGAAACCTGACTCACCATAGGAGGCCTTTTCTAACAACCAAAAGGTTCTACAAACACAAAACAGTATTTTGTATGTTCCGTGGGCACACACATGGGCATGAAAATCCTTAAAAAGTCTGAAAAAAAGGCAAATTGATACAGAGGTTACCACACGAAAGGGGAGGCATCACAGTAAAGGAGATACTCAAAGGAACTTCATTTGCATTTTGCATTTGTGACATCATACTTCATATGAAATTTTATGTACTTGTTGTTTCATGACAAATTAATGTTTTTAACCGACACAAAAATGTGTCTATTGTAAAATTCAAGAAGTTATATTCAAGAAGCCAAAATTCAAGGAGTTATTATTACCTAAGTGGTTCCCTATATTCAACACTTTACATGTTGAATATATGTTATAGGCACAGAGATTTTGTGTGGGACACAGTACCCCTTGTATTTTTTCATGTGGGATTTCTGAAGATTCTTGCAGAACATTCTGTCCATTTGAAACCGTTGAAATGAATATCTACTCCGGGAAAAAGCCTGCAGTGGGCCGCAGAGCACGGCCAGGACCGAGCAGGGGGGTGGGGTGGTGGGTGTCTCTAGCTTCAAAGAGTTTCTGGTCCTGTGCAGTTCTGTGTGTTTCTTTTTTTAAAGATTTTATTTATTTATTTGACAGAGAGCGGGAGAGAGAGTGAGAGAAAGCACAAGCAGGGGGAGCAGCAGGCAGAGGAAGAAGCAGGCCCCCCACTGACCACAGAGCCTAATGAGGGATTCGATCCCAGGATCCTGGGATCCCCTGAGCTGAAGGCAGGCACTTAACTGACTGAGCCACCCAGGCGCCCCGGTCCTGTGCGATTCTTGACAAAATGTGGCCGAAAGCTGGACAGGGCACAAGAGATAACTCGTCTCTGTCTCCAGGGCTTAGCGGGTCGGCGGGGAAGGCTGGAACACTGAGGGTGACTGCTTGTCGCCAGCGGAAAGGATAGGGAATGGCTTTTCTTCTGGGGCTGATGGTGCATATGCCCCTCGGGGGCAGGGACCTCAGCTGGGTTTTTTAATAGTAACAACCTCACCTTGGCTCCCCCACAGGGCTGCTTGAGCTGCCTCGGGCTATTTGCACTTCTTTCTTAGGGTCCAAGTGTGAATGCCTCGTCTCTGTCTGTGCCCTACGCTCCAAAGGGGTCCCGATTCACTCCCACCGCATTCTCGCAGTCGCGAGTGAGTCGCAAGTCTGCCCAGACTCAAGGGAAGGAAAATTAGACTGTCCTTCTGGAAAAGGCCGTGGGTACTCTCTAGAAATCATAGCATGGGAGATAATCTCACCGTCACCTTTGGAAAACACGATCTGCTGCACCTTTATAACAAACCCACGAACAGGTGTGCGTAATCCATTTCATAGATGAGGGAGCAGGTGCAGGGAGGGCGTCATTTGCTCAAGTCTAAGAGCTAGACTGAAAGTGGCCCAGCAAAGATTTGAACTTGGGTCTGCTCATGCCCAGAGCTTCCTCTCCCCACACCTCGCTGCTGTCACATCAGGGGAAGACTATATCACCGTGTTTCGTCCTTCCGGGATTGTCGAGGGGATGTATCCCGATCCCAAATGTTGCCTTATGTCGAGGTTGTGTCTTCTGGCAATTTACAAACAGCATCCCCGGCACAGTGACAGTGACCTGAGCTTTAATAGCGGACATCGGAATGCATCCCCTCGAAGGTCCAGAGCGATTGCTTTTAAGGGACCAGACTTGGAGCAGAGTTTGCAACTTTAGGGTGGCAGCCGATCCACAAGATCGTAGACTCTGGTGAAAAACGATCTACGGCTTTTGTGACACAATTATTTGGGTATTTACCACAAAGGCCCTTAAACGGGCCCTTTTCGACCGGAAAAGAAGAAATAAGCCGGGGACGGGGGAGATCGCTAAATTTAAATGTAACTGCTCACATTGTTTTGTCCTTAGATGGATGGTAGGTCTTCCTCATTATTCACCAAGCCCAGACATGCTACCAAGAGCGATTTGGCAACTCGCGAAGATAAATCACAACGGGATGGCTGCCGTCACTGTCACAGTGAGAGTGTGGCTCTGGGGGCTGACAGAGGGTGGGAGCAAGGACGTGCCCCCGGCCCCACGGGTGCGGAGGCAGAGAGCACAAGGAGGACCCGGAGAAAGGAAAACAGAAGAAAAGCAATAAAAATTCCATGTCTCCCTCGACGTTGTTCCCAAGCGCCACGCTTTCGAGAGAACTAATGTTTTTGTGAGCCCTCAGCAGGTCAGTAAGAAGACAGATGGCAGGTTACCGAAGCAGGCTGGGAGGGAGGTTATGAATTTAACCATCCAACAAGAAGAAAACACAGATTCAATATGTAGCACAGAAGATGGAAGGAAGCATCCCGACGCTCTGAGAATCTGAAAAGAGTTGTATTTTCGAGATATTTTTAGATGAAATCTTTTACACGCGGCACAAAGCTGAGATCCTTCCAAATTATCTTTGTCTACTCTATTTTTATAGCCTCCATTTTTGTGCTGATAAAAGCCACATCTTCTAATAATATAAATTTTAGCAAATATAGAAAAAAATGTATAAAGCCCCATAATCTTTTCATCCAGGAGCAACCAATATAAATATTTTGTTAGGCAGCTTTCTGGCGTTCCCTTGCGTGTAAGTACACAGAACTACGTGTATTGCAAAAGTGGGCTCACGTGAAACCTAATATTTTGTGACCTACAATTCGTCCTTCATATATCATCAGTGCCTTTATGTGTCAATAGGCAGGCATTTACATAATCATGTTTAATGGATGCACAATTTCCCATTGTGATGTTATCTAACCAAACCACTGTTCACTGCGTGGTTAGGGTTGTGAATTTTTTATTGTAAATAATACTGTAAGAACATCCTTGCACGTACATCTTTGTGCGTTTACTTGCTTGTTTGATGTGGGATACATCTCTCAAAGTGGATTTTTTAAGAAAAGGGGACACATCATTAAGGAGTTTCAAGCATCATGTTAAAATGTTATCTTGGTGAGTCCTACCACGAGTTATCTGAAGTCAAAGTTAGAAGCTAATGCAATTTGCATATTTTCTCCTCTCTTTCTCCTTCCTGTCTCTTCCTCCAGTCCCTCCCTTTGCTTCTTTCTCCCTTCAGTAATGGATCAGTAACTACTATTGGGGAGGCTGTTTCTTCACCTCGGGTTGCTCTCGAGTTAGGGCCGCGGTCTGCCAACTGTGGCCCACAGGCCAATTTGGCCTCCTGACTGCTTTCATTCAGCCCGTAAGCTGAGAAGGGTGTTTCTCTTTTTCATGTTCATATTTCATGATTGTGATACATAAAATTATATACCATTGAAATTTCAGGGTCCGTAAATAAAGTTTTATTGAAACACAGTCACTCCCCTTTGGCTTACGTATCATCTGTGGCCACTTTGGCCCTAAAAGAGCAGAGCTGAGTAGTTGGGACAGAGACCGTATGGCCCCACAGAGCACCCCAAGGGCAGTAGTCGCCCGACACCATGTCACAACGCTGACGTCATTCAGCTCACTTCAACTTATGGTGACGACCATACAGTAAGGTACTTGGAGAGAAAGAGAGACCACATTCCCGTACCTTTATTATAGCCTACTATCCTTGATCTATTTTATAGTTATTAGTTACTGCTGTTAATCTCTTGCTGTGCCTAATTTATAAATTAACTTCATCATAGGCGTGGGGAAAAAGCCTAGTATGTACAGAGTTCGGGACTGTCCCTGGTTTCAGGCATCCACAGGGGTCTTAGAACCTGTCCCCCATAGATAAGTGGGGGACTGCTAGATTCAATATGGAAATGAGCTTCTCTGCTCTGCTCTTGGCATCCTTGTTTCTTCTCATTTAGCCTGTCCTAGGTTGAGTGTCACCAACAGAGACACCTGTCCCGAACACCCTATCTGATTTCCCAAAATCGCCCCATGTATTTCTTTCATTGCACTAAACATGAGGATTTTTCTTTTATTTATTTGTTCATGTATTTATTACCTTTGCCCCCCCCATTTAAAATGTAAGCCCCGTGAAGGAAGGGGCTGGTCTCTCTCGTCCCCCAAAGTCTCCAGCACTTGCCCAGCATCAGTGCAAGTGAATATTAGTCTGACCCTCAAAATACCCATAATTTTGCCCCCGTCGAGGTGATCCCTGTTCCTTCTTTCCTTTCATCTCTGCCTTCATTATGCTGAATTTTTATCACTTCTGGACACACACACACATTTTTTCCTCTTTCCCACAAGTCGTCTTTCGGCCTAAAGCACCCCTCGTCTTCCCCATCCCCGCCCTGACTTCCCGCCTCACTACCTCTGATTGGCCTTTCAGCGTCAGCTTCTGAATTGCCTCCATGAGGATGCCCCTCGCTGCTCAGGGGGGGCAGTTGTCCTTCTTAGTGCCCATGTGCCCCCCACCTCCTCGCCCATAGTAGTTATCCCAGCTTGCTTAATTGTCTGTCTTTCCCATCTGAACTGGCAGCAAAGGACCCAACATGGGGGGCTGGCGCACAGTAGGTCCTCTGTGGATGGGTTTTCAATGAACAAATGAATACACATCAAATCATTGTTTTCTCCGTCACTAAAAAATAAGCCACATCTTTTACCACAGAGAACAAAACATGAGTTACTCATTAACCAGATTAAGAGCTGCTTTCCTCCATAGGTAAAATCTTTGCATTGGAAACAAGGAATGGAAGAGGCACAGACTGTGCATAGACAATTTACAAGGAATACATACATATATTTTATTAAAAATATATTACGAGATACTTAATACCTGACTCAAGAGGAATGCGAATTAAAATTTTACCAGGAGACCATTTTCCCTTTCCCGTTTTGCAAACATCAAAAAGTTTGACAGAATCCTCTGGGAGTGAGAGTATGGGAAATAGGCCTTCTCATGTATGACTGATGGCAATGTAAATCCCACAACCTCTGTAGAGGACAGTTTGGCAGTATTTATCAAAATTACAAATGCAGTTACCCTTTGCCCCAGCTAGCCCACTTCTAGGTATTTATTCTCAGACACCCTCCCCCGTGTGTGGAATGACCTGCATTCAAGGTTATTTACTGCAGGGTTGCTGGTAAGAGCAAAAGTTTGGAAATTCCCTAAATGCCTCCAGGTTCAGAAAACTTAATGAATAATTGACGCTCTAACCATATATTGGAGTGTATTGCATTTGTTTTTATTTTTTGAAAGACCGAGTTCTTTATTAACTGATATGGAATGATTTCCAAGATAAAAGATTTTAGGATTAAAAAAAAGGCAAGGTGAAAAACGTTGTGTATAGTATAGTACCATTCGTGTGGAAAAGTGGAAAAAGAGATTTGTGTACATGCACGTATTTAGGGGAATGTGCATTTATTGGCGTAGGAAAAAAAATATCCAGTGAATGAGAGATTTGAGAGAAGGGTTGCAGGACGGCCAAGAGGTAAAGGAGGAAGCCTTTTTGCTCTGAATGACTTAATTTGGGGTTTAAAACAAGTGTGTGGCTATATTATCAATTCAAACATTCAAAAGAAAGAAGGAGAAAGAAAAGATCAGGACAGAGAGGAAGAGAGGGCGAGAGAGAAGTCGATCCTAGACTACATAGAATATACTCAGTGGCTCATGGTAACGAGGCTAAATATCTCCAACTTCCCCGGTGATTTTAATAAAGTCAGAAAATTAGAGAGACGAGCCCCAGCCTCTTGCTTCTTTCGTGAGGCTCCCGGTTTCTCTGATGATTCTGCAGTAATTAGAGAGAGCTGATTCACGTCTCTAAGCCTCATCTATCTGCCGGCCCAAGGGATGGATCCCACCACCTGCATAGCCATTTAGAGAGAACCCGCGGACTCTCCTTCCCGGCATCTGGGGAGACACAGCCCCCGTTCCTGGGAGGGCTCTGTGATGCCGATTCCTGCCGCAGCTACTGTCATAGCTCGCTTCAGCAGAAAGGATTAGACTGTCCTGAATATGTCAATCAGATATCAAAGATAAATGAAGTTTGAAAAAATAAAATGCGCGATTTATTTTTAAAAAATAGTCTTCGGGAGACACCCAGAATGCACTTTGAAAAATCTAAGGGAAATAAGTCATGAAAACAAATCTGCGCTCTGCTGTCCAACTTTAATTTTTCACTGATAACGCTCAAGCAGGCTACAGTTCGGCCAATAAATAAAGATTCTCCCCTTCTTCTTAATGGTCTCTAATTTCCATGTGCTGGGACCAAGGGCCAGGTCGTGAAGATGCGCTGGTCCCCTCCTTTCAGCTCTGCCCACCTCCCCTTTCCAGGTGCCCTGGGTGCTAATGAGTGGGCACTGGTCCCCAGCGCTCTGCCCCAAGGACATCCTATCCCTGCAGCTCTGGGAAAGGCGTTCACCAAAGCGTCTGCTAAGCTGCCTTGGCATTGCTCACCGGTTGGGCTTGGTGATGTTTGGGGTTTTAATTCACTTTACTAAAATTGCCTTTCATTCACTCGGTGACAGGTAGTTATTTGTTTTCAGGGTTCCATTTGACATTTATTGTTAGCGCAAAACACTAATAATAATAATTAGCGCCTTTTTAGAGTTGTCTGGGGTTTTCGTGCTGCTACATTGTTAGTATAAAACATCCCGATGCTTTGCTGTATATAAGATAGTATGATGGTATTTAAATGTAACAAAGGGGTTTATTACACTCAGACCAGATTGTAGTATCTCTGAGCCCCCCTCCTCCGTAAGCCAAGACTTAATATCCTCTAAACTTGTCTGTAATGCTAATACCTATCTATTTTTCTTTTTATTCTTTCTTTCTTTTTTTCTTTTCTTTTCTTTTTTTTTTTTTTAAGTCTGAAGAAAACCTCAGCCAGCCATGCATGGTCTGGTTCTCTTCTTACAAATAAGCCAGCAAATCTATGACTTATTCTCTAGAACTATGTTGTCCGGTAAGGTAGCCACTAGCTACATGGGACTATTCAAATCTAAAATAATGGAAATTAAATAAAATAAGTATGCAGTTTCTCTGTTGCACCACCTACCTTTTGAGTGTTTGAGAGCCACACGTGGCCAGTGGCTACCGTAAGGAACAGTGTAGCCGTGGAATAGGCCCATCATTGCAGAAAGTTCTTTCGGACAGTACTGTACTAGAACTTTGCTACTTAAAATGGGATCCAAGCACAAGCAGCATTGGCATGACCTGGGAATTGGTTTAGAAATTCTATAGTCTCGGGGCATCTTGGTGGCACAGTTGGTTGAGAGTCCAACTCTTGGCTCAGGTCATGATCTCAGGATCATGAGATCGAGCCCTGTTGTCAGGCTCTGCACTCAGAGCAGTCTGCTTGGGTTTCTCTCTCCCTCTTCGTTTGCCCCTCTCTGCCATCTCTAAAAAAAATAAATAAATCTTAAAAAAAAGAAAAGAAATATAGTCTCACGATCCTCACTCAAACCTGGTAACAAGATCTTTGAGTAACTTATTTGCACATTGAAGTTTGAAAAGCACTGAGAATCTAGAACAAGAGGCAGAAGACTTTTTCTGTAAAAAAAACAAGATAGTAAATATGTGGGGCATTGTAGACCATACAGTCTCTGTCAAAATGACTCAGCTCTGGCACTGTTTTGACAAAGCAACCTTGGACAACATGAAAACAAATGAGTGTAGCTATGTTACCAAAAAGTTTTGTTTTAAAAATAAGTGGCAGGCTACATTTGGCCTGTGATACATCATTTGCTGACTTGTGTTCTAGAATATTCTTTGGACGTCCCTGTGAATACTATTTGTATTATTTAATTTTCACTGCTGGAGGGATCTCAAAGATCAGCATCTCCATCAAACATCTAGGTCTGTGATCCAGGGAAAGATACTTTCCTGGAATGTCTCTGTTATGTCTCTATCTCTTGTTTCTAAAGAAAACTGGCTGATCTGAGCCAATGGAGGTTCATGATAAAGAAGAATGAGCATGTTGGATAAATCAAGCAAATTAATAAGGAAAAGAGGAAGGTTGGTTTGCTTTTTCTTTCTACCAAAATCTGCCCTAGTTGAATAATATGTAGGGAGTCTCTCAGGTTTCAAGGTGAGATTTCCAGGGCCAGTGTTAGGGTCAAGTCCGGGTTCTGACATGCACCTTGCCCATTGGAGAGAGTCCAAGAGATCAGAGGTGCACAGGCTTCAGGGTCTAGACTGGGTCCATTCCAGGTTTGCCTTCTACTTAGATGATGTGTCCACAGAAAAGAGAATATACTCACCAAGTTCCAGGCTGACCAAAAGGGACCAATGCTTCTCCTAATCACAGCAATCAGATAGGTGGTTCCCCCTTATATGGCATGGAAGAAAGAGCAGAAGTTCTCTTCTTCCCTTTTCTAAAAGGCTTGAAATTCCTTCTCTGTGAGTCAAGGTGGGAAAGCTGGAGAAGAGACATCTCTGAATCACTGACCATAATCCAGTGGATTATCTCAAACCTCCCACCAGATACAGAAAACCTGCCATGCGGGTACAGTAGCCTGTAACTGGACATTTTAAATTTGAATTCCATGAGCCAGGAACATCGGAGTAGGAAGCAGATGCAAAAAATCAAGGGAAAAGGGCAGTTTTCTCTGTGGCTATTTCTACCAACTTGCAGATGAAAGACAAGCATCCACTACCTCCCCTGCAAGAGTCCATCAAGACTAAAATTGAGATTGAGCACCAAGAATGTGCTTGGGACAGGTTGCTTCTTTGCAATTAGACAGCCTGCATTCATGCTGCAGGGTTACCATTTGTTAGCTCTGTGACTTTCAGCAAATCACAAAATGCCTTGGACCTCGCTCTCCTCACCTGAAACATGAAATAAAAATATTATCCAGAGGTGCCTGGGTAGGGGAGTTGATGAGAGTCTGACTCCTGATTTCAGCTCAAGTCATGATCTCAGGGTCATGAGATCAAGCCCTGTGTTGGGGTCTGTGCTGAGCGCAGAGTCTGCTTAAGACTCTCTCTCCCTCTGCCCCTCCCCCCTGCACTCTCTCCCTAAAATAAACAAATCTTTAAAAAAATTATCTACTCTGATGTTATCATGAAGAATAAATGGGATAATGGATAAAAGATGTCAAGCAATTGGTACCCAAATTGGCACAGAGTGTGTGTGCAGTAAACAACTCCTACAAAAAGTATGTCATATATCTTGAGTTTAACATGTTTGGCAAACACCCTTGTATATGTTGACCACACAAGGTAGGAGTTAAAGTCTCATTTTGTAGTTAATGATAGTGAAGAGCAGAGTAGTGAAATCACCTAGATAAAAGCACAGTGATAGTAAGGGGCGGTGCTCAGGTCTGGATGTAGGCATTCAGTCTTTCTCTTTAGCTGCGCCATTTATTCTGGAAGACCACTTAAAAGGAGTTTTTGTGAATATCCTTTTCTCACATTTTCCCCAAAACATCCTGCCTATACTTCTAAGCTGGACCTTATCCTGCCTCGGGACATATACATTCTACCTCAAAGACCACTGCACAAACTGGCCCTACTGGAAAATGCTTGCTTTGAGCAGCAACATGGCAGCCAAGAGTGACCCAAAGTCAGGTGATAGGGAAATCCTGGCTTTATAGCCTAAGAATGAAATCCTCCAATCCAAGTATCATCTTCTCTTCAAAATCACTCAGAAAATTTCCTTTTCTATACCTGCGGTCTAAGTTCGTCCTTTTATCTAGAGAAACCATTGCTTAATGGAATGGACAACCCAAATTGTATCTGCTGCTAAAATTAGGAACCTGAGTCTTCACATCACAGGGTTGCCTTCAAGAGAACAGAGGATCAAATAGTGCACCAAATTTTAAAGGTGAATGTCTCTCGATCCAACAACTTGGCTTTTTGTTGTTGACTTTTTTTTGTTTTGTTTTGTTTTGTTGTTGACTTTGTTTTGACTACACAAAACCATTTATTTTGGTAGCTTTTTGTAATAGCTTTTGGAAATAGTCAGGTATTATAGTTATATGTACAAGAATGTCATTTCACAATTTCCAAATCAAAAACAATCTGTGTTTTTCTCATCTGAGATAGGAGAAATAAACTATGAGATGACTGTTTATTACTACCATCTGGCCATGAAGAAGGTCAGGGAAACCTCTATTGCTGGCTTGACCATAGTCTATTGTAAAGGAAGTGGTGTTATAATGGCATTATAGACAGACGTCTTCACCTCCCTCCCCAGATCCGAAGCGTCAT
Source organism: Procyon lotor (assembly GCA_028646535.1). Classification (NCBI taxonomy): domain Eukaryota; kingdom Metazoa; phylum Chordata; class Mammalia; order Carnivora; family Procyonidae; genus Procyon; species Procyon lotor. The sequence goes on along the minus strand of CM053610.1, from coordinate 6,782,896 downwards.
CAAATCCTGTCAGCCAGATCTCTATAATAATCTACCCAATGACCACTTGTCACCTTGGCCATTGCTTCCCCACCAATCCATCCCGTATCTAACCAGTGTGTGGACTATTGCACACATTCCTCAACTAGTCCTCCTGCTTCCTTTATTGCTCCTCTAAAGTCTTCACACAGCAACCACACTGAGCTTAGAAAAACACAAATCGGATTAGAATAAAATCCAGACTCCTTCCTGTGGCTTGCAAAGCTCAATTTGAGCTGACCTCTGCCTGTCACGTGACTCTTGCTTCTTTCTGTGGCCCACACTAGATATCTTGCTTTTCCTTGAGCTACCACTGAACTTTGCATCTTACTGCCTTTTCATTTTTTTGTCTGCCAGGGTGGTTTTTCCTAGCTCTTGACAAAGCCTAGGATCTCCGTCTCTTCTAGTTTATATTCAAATGTCCCCTCTTCAGAGAGTCCTTCTGAGATGAAAACTTCCCTCCCACTGCTCCACCATTACTTTTCTTATGAACTATTTTCTTTAATGGCACTTATCACTCCCTGCCTCTGTTTCACATATCAAAGTATTTATTTATTTACTTTTCTTTGCCTCCAGAATGTAAGCTCCACGAAGGCAGCATCTTATAGTTGCCTCTTTCCCTCTACCCCCTAGAAAAGCACCTGCCACAGAAAAATCAATTAATATCTTGTTAAACAAACAAATATAAATCTGTGGAGTACACCTGTATTAATTTTACTTATCCACAGACAGGTACAATTGTAAACATTTCTCCCTCTCTTTTATGTTGCCTAAATTTTCCAACCTCAGAAGAGCAAATGTCCTCATAATTATGAAAAGCAATTAAATCTATTTTATATTAGATACATAATAATAAATTAAGAGACCAAAACAGAATATAACCCTTTAAGGAACCAGGAAGTACCCTTCCCTGGAAACTTTTGCACTGGAATTTCAAATGATGATATCTTTCTTTTTTCCCTTTAAGTCAATTTTGGATCCTCCCCCAAAGGAATTGTAAGTCAAAGTTTAAAAAAAGGCAATAATGTGTACAAGAGTCAGATGTATAACTTCTTATGCTGGAGTTCACCAGAAGGACTTGGAAGAAAAATTCACCTTGCCTTGCCAGGATTTGGGATATATTAATATTAGTCTTTTACTTTTCCTTTCCTTTCATTCCTTCCTTTTTTTTTTTTAACTAAAACATCTTGATCTTAAAGAAATCTCTTATGGTATAGGCTCCTTCTCTTATTATGCTGCCATTTTTAAGTCCATTGTTGAACTTTAAACCTCTGTGTACCTCCAAAGTAATATTGACTGCAAGACAAAAAATGACTTTGGCGTTTGCCAATATTTCTGGGTCTGTAAATCCTTGCAGGAAGGAGATGTCTGAGAAATAGTCCTTTGTACTTAGCTGGACCTAAGGGAGATTCTTAGAAGAATCCCAGAGCCCAGTGGGAAAGAAATGGTAATGACGTCATCCTGGCAGCATCACTTAGGAGCAGTGATTTATGTAGAACTTTGACCAAAAGTGAGAGAAATTCTCATGGAAGCCTACAGCAATTCTCCAACTAAGTCTGACCTAAGTCAAAATCTGTGACACTAAAGTCTTATATTTTATCCAGAAGACCACATATTTTTTTTTCAAAGTCATCCAAACGTGTAAGGATTAGTGGCAAATATTACTTCCACTTATTTTCGGAATAAGATGCCAATTTAAGGAAATTTTTTAAACCAGATCTGGTGAATATGACTTTCATGGAAGATTATGATCCTATGGAACCATTTCATGTCGAAAATGGACAATTTGATGGAGACATCTGAAATCATTTCCTATATCCTTTCGAGGATTTTCCAGAAGAAAATATGTATAATATACATTCTAATTGATATGTCGGTGGAGGCATTGTAGACTTTGTGAGTAACTTGAAAAATACATTTTTAGACATATCTTGGAAACCTTAGCAGCACTAAGTTAAGGAATGAATTCAAACACTCCAGAAACATTCATTTGTTTCCTTCCCGAGTTTCCTGAAACGGAGTGCTCAGATGAAATATTTGACTACACAAAACCATTTATTTTGGTAGCATTTCCACCATTAACCTTAGATCATCTCCTAAAGACAGCCAGGAAAGAAACAAATAAACACAGCTCATTCGTCATGAGCATGATAATAGGACATTTTATAAACAGAGTGTTTTCCATCCAGAAAGAACTATGTAATTTCAGCAAGGCACCCAGTGGGTGTTACCTGGGCAAGTACAAAACATTTGCCTCAAAGTATTTATTGATATTATTGATACTATAATTAGAAGAAGAAGAAGAAAAAGAAGCAGGAGCAGCAGCAACAGTGTGAGAATCTTAAAACTGACCCAGAACAGAGGGATTCTTGCCCCCTCCCCCATGATTCTCTGGTCCTGAAATTTACCAAAGGATAAGTGGGAAATTGGAATCAAACAATCCATAACACTTTACTAAATACTATGTTCCTAGCCTGTTCTAAGCAATTCAGTTGACTGAAATACTATATATTATTTCTGCCATTTGATAGAGAATAAAAAACTATTCCCTCTCTTCTTGTCTCCATGGGAAGTTACTGTTCCCTGGAAGAAATGGTAATAGAATAATGCTTCTAGAATCTTTTTCTGTGCCTTCAATTATATCAACATCTAAATTGACTAAAACTAAGGTAAAGGTCTTCATACCCATTGCTCAGACTTCATCCTTCTTTTCAGAGGCCAGCTGGCCCCCAGAATTGATGTACTCTCTTCTTTCTCCTCTTCCATGCAGCTTTTTTTCCCCCATGGGTAAGGAGGGAGGCCTGGGCTTTTAGAGTCAGATCTAGAAGCTCATCTTTCTTTCCTCACCATTGGTGTCCAACAGGTGTGAGGTAGTCTTGTTTTCAGGCAGTTGAGTGAGTTCCACTAAAGAGCCCATTTTCCAGTATAGGTGGATTCTAAGATACAGACTCAAGAAGTATTGAGGGTCTAGATTACATTGGGATGTAAGCTCAGGGGAGGAAGGGTTTTGTTCCCTTTTCCACCTCCAGATTCTCAGGTTCTAGAATAAGACCTGTCGTATGTAGATGCTTAGTAATTATCAGTTGAATAAATTATCTGTTGTTGCAGCTGTAACCAAATTCTTCAATACATTCTATTGTACTTTGATCTTCATGTCTCTGAATCTAGTGTCAACGTCTTAATTGGTTGTGAGCTTGGTGGGAAGTAGATGTGATTCATTGGCCCCTTAAATGCCAACATTCTCTTACTAGTTCATGAACTGACTGGAAAGCAGATCTTAGTGTAAAACAATGATGAGACCAAGAGGTAACATTTTATATGATGCTGACCATTAGTACAGTAGGGATTCAAATAGAGAAGAGAGATATTAGTGAAAACTACAGTGGCCCATAACTTGAGCTAAGTTTTAAGATGACAGATTTAGACATTCAGATAAGGAAACATACCAGAATCCCAATGTCACTGGCTAAAGGGAGGGTCCCATTTGTATCTTACTTCTTGCTGTATCATAATATCTAGCACATAGCTGGTATTTACTAAACAGTAGTTGAATGAACGAACGAACAGATGGTATTACATGGTAAAAATAACCCAGCTAGCTGAATGGGAGATATAGAATGTTACTGGGGCATGACAGATCTGTATGTAAACTTTGGCTTCACTATTTACTAGTTTCATAATTTAGGACAAAGTAGATTTGACACTTTTAGTCTCAGTTTTCTGATCAGGAATATGGTCATAATGAGAGATTCTTCCTTCTAGGGAAGTTACAAGAATTTTAATGAATGCAATGCTGGACATACTGCCAGCTGCTGGCTTCAGCTTTCAGCCTGATCTGGGAATTGACCTCAGGCAATGTGGTGTGCTACAACTGGCTCATATTGACTTATGAAAGCGAGTTATGGGCAACAGTTCCCACCTCTGAGTTCAACTGATTGCTTGATATCAGGCATGGTGGGAATATTTACACAAGGGATCAGCAAAGTTTTTTACAGAGCCAAATAGTAATAATTTCTGGCTTTGCAGTAATCTCTGTTGCAATTAGTCAACTCTGCCATGGTAGCAAAAGGGAACAGACAATATGTAAACAAATGGGTGTGGCTGTCTTCCAATAAAACTTTATTCATAAAATCAGTTGGTGGGCCAGCAGGCTGCAGTTTTCCAACCCCTTACCTACATCATGAAAATAGGCAAACACTACTAATCAGGCTCTTCCTTATTTACAGATTGTCAATTGTTAAGCATTTGCCAGCTCACCACTAGAAGCCACCTCATCCAAGGTCATTCTTCCTTTTTGAGGGCAACTCGAAACCAGTGCTATTCAATGTAGAATATGAGCAAACCCCTTGCCATCTTAGACAATGCAGAAGGGTCACCCTAGCTTAAAAGCCTCACTATAGAGTGACAGTCACCAGAGAACATCCATTATGGAAGAGGCATGAAACAAGTAAGTAGAGAAAATGCTCCGGCCATTTGGTGTCTGCCAGCCTGTCACTGGCAGCATGACTGACGCATGGGCTCACACACAGAGTAGCCATGGTGGCAGGGATGGAAGCCATTCATAGCGCCAACTGTTGGACTCCTACTCACAAAGGTCGGTTTACTCTTTACCAGTGTGAAACGGCCAATGTGTCAAGAACAGAGGCCAATTCTGAGCCATCTTTTATAGAAGCCTATCAGCCCTTTTGTGGTCATTTGGCTGGGCTAGACCTTTCTACCCTGTGTAAGATTTCACTCTCACTAAAATAGACAGATATTGCAGGTGTGGGTTTGCCTTTCCCACCCACAAGGCCCTAGCCAAGAACACTAACTGAGGGCTTATCTCTTGTTTAATATCTCTTGTTTAATAGGAATTTTAAGCTTTGGTTTGAACTTTAAGCTTTCGTTTGGGTATTTTGAGCTTCTCATGTCAAGGATCTCACAGGCAAGAAGCGAGGTCACCATGCTGGCTGGTCATGGGGACCATGGATTTGAACCCTTCAAACATGAGAGTCTGAGTCATGCCACTGGATGAGCCACCTAGTTAGGCAGAGATGCCAGCTGAGAGTGAGGGAATCTAAGAATAGATAGGAGACAAAGAGGATCAGTTGTGACTTTAAAAGCAGCTATAGTGGCAACTGGTCAATCCTACTAGTCTCTTTCTTAAATTTTTTCAAAGGCAAAGAGGCCCACCGGAATCCTAGAGTTACTTCTCCCAGAACTTACATAAAGATGTGGACCTGAACTCAAGAGAGGGACTGCTGTGGTAGCGGACACTGTGCTGCAGCACCTAGAACCCCCGGTTAGGACTGGAGGTCCGATTCTACCAGCTTTGAGAAGGGTCGATGTCTCACAGTTCAGAGCTCTTGCTGGGAATTGGCCTCAGGTGAAGGGAGAAAATTCCCAAGGGCCTGTCCCTTTTCAGAGAGCAAACTTAATCCAATAACTGATGAGAGCCTGAAAAAGCCAGCCCCTCCAGCCCCAACCTATGACAACCCTGAAAGATCATCTCAGTTCAGATTGTTCTGTGGAATTAGCCACCGCCATTGTTGTGACTGCTCCCAGCTCAAATTCTCTGTCTAGTCGATCCTACTCCCCTTCCCTTCTCCTATAGATGTTAAAATTAAGAACACTCCCTAATAAACTTTCCACTAATCTCAAAGTCTGCTTCCTGGGGAACCCGATCTGAAACAGGATTAAATAAAATGATGTCCCTAAAGCACCTGACCTTTAAAAGGATCTCATCATATGTGGTGTTGATCTTCTAAAATATCTAAGAAAACATGAGTTTCAATCAACAGTATTAATAATGGCAATAATAACAACACCTATTATAACTAAGTGCTCACCTAATAGTAAACTAAGTGCTTTACATACATGAACTCATTTTATCCTTTTAACAAGTCCATTATAATCCACATTTTATAGAAAAGTAAAGGAGGCACATGGGAGTTAATTAATTTTTCCAAGTTCACTTGCTTATCCATTACACGTTACTAGCCTGTGTTTAGATGTGGCTATAAAAAGAGACATATTTGTATGAGAAGTTAAAGAATAATCCCTTTGCTTTTTAAGTCCTATCAGCTCAAAATTGAATCTTCTAAACATGGCAAAGATTTTCTGCTTTCATACTCTAACTCCTTCATATTCATTGAAAATTTTCACCTGAAGTTATTCTAAGAAGGAAAGAGGAGTTAGTCATTTAAAGAAGCATATTACAAACAATAACCAGTGTCTGTAAAACTTTCCATTTCTGGAAAACACATATATCATGGGCATATGATGGTTCTGAGAAATAGTTGTCTGATGACTTCACATTAAACTGAGACCTCAACTTCTGTTGCACCTTGTCCAGGTAACAGCTGGCAGATGTCTGACAACATGACTGTGCTTAGCTGAATTTCAGTAGTGATGCGAGTGTCGATATTCCTGATATTTCACATAACTCAATGTACTGAACTCAGTTGAGCCCTGTCAGTCCTGTATTGCATGTTCCCAGCAACTAAATTGATACAAAACGATTCCACAAGTGTTTAGTGAGTGTCTGATGTATGCTGGACACTGAATGGAGCAGGACCACTAAGAATGCGGCAGATAATTGATTCCTCAAAGACCTCAAAGAGTCTAAATAATTTATTTTGGAACCTGAACCATTTCTACACTACTTGCAACATTTTTGACATATTTACATGCTATGTGTAATATACTAGTCTTACAATATTTTTAATCATTTACTTAAATAAATTTACTTAAGAAGGAAAGTGTAGAGAACCCCTAAAATTAAAAAAAAAAAAAGGTATCTCTTGTTAAAAAGAGAAAATGCCCAGGAAAACAAATATATAACCATTAGTATTTTCTTAAGATTAAATGTTTAAAACCTACAATCGTTGTGAATATCACCAGTGATACATGTTCCATATTTGAGAAACACTGGTCTCATAGGATATATATATATGAGAAGAAACAAGGAAAATGATTTAATCATTTATTAAATACATTATATTTAATATTATAATGTATAATGTACATTTATAATACATATTTAATACATTTAATGTATTAATACATTATATTTAATTTGTATTTAATTATTTAATGTATTTAATACATTATAATGAACTGGTAAAGAATATGGATTTGGCAGTTAAATTGATTTGAATATTAGTTTGGGCACTTAACACCTACCAGCTAAGAAAACTAACTTCAGGAAAGTTACTTGACTTCTCTGGTCTTTAATTTCCTTACCTTCAAATTGAGATCATAGAGTATTTACCTCATTGGGTTGGTATCAGGATTAAATGAGTTAAACAGCTTAGAACCGTGGCAAGCACGTCATGAACACCGTGAAAAGGTGCATTACTAGTGTTATTATTGGAACATGCCAGCTATGACAGGGGGAGTCTGTACAGGGCAATTCTCAGTTTCATCAGAGGAATATCAAGAAAGGCTTCACAGAAGAGATACCCATGCATGTGACTGATGAGTATGTGTTTATCAGGCTGATTGAGGAGATGTTGATTATTCAAGCAAAGAGCAATCTGAGTTAACATAACCTCATTTTTTTCTCTTTTCGGATACACTCATCTATATCAGACACCTTTTGTTTGCCTGCCTCCCTTCCTCTGATGGTATCACTTGATCTTTCTTTGGAGAAATGCCCTTCGCTCACTGTTGGCACACATACATCGGGTGGGACTGAATCTGTCCTCAACCCCAGGAGTGGGGTTGTGGACATGGGAATCAGATCTGCTCAACCATCCACCAAGCCATAGAGATCAATGTGATTCAGTTCAAACCAATCAGAGCGAATCTCAAGACATGGTGTAGAGTCAATGGAAAGAAGAATGTATGAGTTCCCTAGAGCTGCCATAAGAAAGTACCACAAATGATTGGGATGGCTGAACTGGCAGAAATTTGTTATCCACGGTTCTGGAAACCAGAGGTCAAAAATCAAGGTGTTGGTAGGGCCATGCTCTCTGGAAAGGGCTAGAGAAGGATCTGTTCCTACCTTCAGGTAGTTCCTTGGTTTGTGACTTGGTGTTAACATGGCAGTCTCCCTATGTACTTGTCGATGTCTAAATTTTCCCTTTTTATAAAGTTACCAGGTATATTGGATTAGGAGCCCTGCTTACTTCAGTATAAGCTCATCTTTGTATACAACTGCAATGACTCTATTTACAAATCAGGTCATACTTTGCGGTATGGATTCAACCTGTGGATTTTGGGGGGAACATAATTCAGTCTATAACAAAGAGGTTCTCATTCTACTGGATTTAACATTGATAATAGGTGTGTATAGGGCTTCTGTAAATTCCATATGGGGAAAAACTACCCTTCCTGGAAATGGAGCCAATTCAGAGGACAGAGAAGCTGAGGGGCAGAGATTCAGGTTCTCAGAGTTATCAGTTGAGTGCCTGGATCCAGCTATGCCTGAAGCTTGTAACCTGGACTTTTCATGTACATGAGGCAATAACACCCCCGTTTTTTTAAAGCTAAAGCTAGTTTGGGTTGAGTTCCTACCACATTGAAACAGAAGAGTCCTAATTAAAAGAACACCTTAGTCATTGAGGGTTTTTGTTTTTTGTTTTTTTTTTTTTTTTAATTTTTGTGAATTAGTTCTGTGTTCCATAAGAAAAGACAATGGGCCTGTTGAAGAAATCGGAATCGGAATTTCAAAACAGGTTTAGGCCAGTTTTGAAGAGCCACTCCTTTTAGACAGATGCTTTTATATCTTGTGTAGTAACTGTTAGTAGTTTGTGACATTTCTAGTCTGTCCTGGGTGTTACTAGTACCCGACAGGTCAGGCCTGTCACCTCCATAAAAGCAACGAGCATCCATACCAGCACACTCTACGGTGTGGGCATCCCTTTGAGAATTACCGATGTCACACTAAATCTCATCAGCTGTATTTATTCTCTCTTCATCTCTGCCATTTGAGGCTTTAAAAAAAAAAAAAAAAGTCTGATTATTTTTACATGAAGATAGCTTCTCCTTGCTTCTGTGATTTGAAAACTGTAAACCAAAGCTTAATTCTGGAGGAGTTCATTTGTCCTTATGGCAAGTATAATTAAGATGTAAATCTCTAGGGGGAATACCTGGAAATTAAGGTTATTGTTGACATTATTATTAATTAATAATTATCAAATACTCACTTTAAAAAAAATGATCAGCCTTTAGATTTTGATGGTCTCCATTATCCTCATTAAGTAATGGTGAGATAAAGATGAATGAATCCTCAAGCAGATGAATTACTGATGAAAGCAGTCCAGAAGAATTCAGCCTCGATTCCATATCCAGCAGGTTTGCTTGTCAGCCCGTAGACCTCTTAGCTGGCTAAATTTTGACTAAGGGTTCAAATGAGATTTAACTTTTAGTGCAGTGATTTCGTCAGGAGATAAAGTCTGATAAATAAAGATGGAAAAAGACAAAGGTGAATTAAATCCTCCCAGTAACATCCCACAGAGGCTCTCCAGAAGGTGATATCAGAATGCTCCCATAATGAAGTTTCAGAAACACCTTTCCATAATTTCAACACACACAGGAGAATTTCCTAAGGAAGCATCTAATGATACTGAGAAAACCGTGTACAGAAATCAATGAGGAACCTAGACCTCTTGGTTTAGATTTGGTATGACAGTATTGTGTGTTAAATAAATACCAATAAATTATTAAAACATATTGGTTGTATCGTAACACAGAATCTTAACAATGTATTGTGTCAGCATGTACAGCTCTCGCTCAGGGAAATTCTCCATCTCTTTAATTCAAGCATTGACATCCTGTGCCAGCACAAAGCCTTTTTTATTTGAGATTGACACATGTCTAAAATTGCTTAGATTTTGTGTTGTGCTCTTAATACTTGAAATCCGGCAAATGAAATTCTATGCCACTGTGCATGAACAATGCCTTACAAAAAAAAAAAAAAAAAAAATCTTAGCCTGGGGGTTTGACTGCAGGATTGGAGAAACAAAAAGTGCTTTCACTACTCTTGCTTCAAGTTGGGGGAATAATTACTTTGGTTGAGGAAAAGGGAGGGCCATTCCTAGCCCCCTTGGAAAAATAGTATGTTTGTCAGCCCTTAAATTGGATCATTAAATTCAAGAAGGGTGTCATGTGGATCCTGGGTCATGTCAGCCGAATGGCTGCCTATGTCATGGTGAGGATGTGTTAGTCGTCATTTGCTACTCATTCAGGAGAATTTTTGTTGTTGTTATTCTGTTTTATTCTGACATGCCTGGGTAATTGTGGTAACCCCGATGAACTCTCCTTTCTATACCTGAGGATAAACTTCCTCCAGTTTATTTTCCAAAAGCATCCTTGTGCCTTCTTTGGTTATAAACATAGTTGTGTTTTCCTGGGAATCTCTCAAAATAACGTTTCAGTCATCAAACATTGCTTAGTGTGCTTGAATACCACCGTGATACAGATGGGGAGGAGGGAGGCTGGCCAAGGCTGGGACTCCCTGGATTGACAGGGAAATCAAATCTTATGCGGTGCTTTGGCATTTAACATCTGATACCCACCAAAATGGCCATACATCCTCCTCTTCATGCAAAATTTGTGTTTCAACCTCAATGTGTTGGGAAGAAAAAAAAAAGCTTCCTTAAGATTAAAAATCTTTGGGGCACCTGGGTGGCTCAGTGGGTTAAAGTCTCTGCCTTCAGCTCAGGTGATGATCTCAGGGTCCTGGGATCGAGCCCCACATCGGGCTCTCTGCTCAGCAGGGAGCCTGCTTCCTTCCCCCCCTCTCTCTGCCTGCCTCTCTGCCTACTTGTGATCTCTCTCTCTGTTAAATAAATAAATAAAATCTTAAAAGAAATAAAAAAAGATTAAAAATCTTTGTTTGATACCCACAAATCAATTGGTGGGATACACCACACTAACAAAACGTTGGATAAAAATCAAAGGATCATCTCAGTAGATGCAGAAAAAGCATTTGACAAAATTCAACATCCACACATGATAAAAACTCAACAGAGTAAGTTTGAAGGGAATACACCTTAACATCAGAAAGGCCACGTATGACAAACCCATAGCTAACATCATCCTTACTCGTGAAAAGCTTGAAGCTTTACCTCTAAGATCAGGAACAAGACAAGGATATTTATTCTCACAATTTTTATTTGATATAGTACTGGAAGTCCTAGCTGTAGCAGTCAGACAAGAAAAAAAATTAGATAGATAGATAGATAGATAGATAGATAGATAGATAGATAAAAAGGCATCCAAATTGATAACGAAGAAGTAAACTATCACTATTTTCAGATGACATATTATACAGAGAAACCCTAAAGACTCCACCAAGAAAATCTCTTTGAACTAATAAATGATTCAGTAATGTTGCAGGATATAAAACTAACATACAGATATCTGTTTCATTTCTATATACTAATAACAAACTAGCAGAAGAGAAATTAACAAAACAGTCCCATTTACCATTGCATTGAAACGAATAAAATATGTAGGAATAGATTTAACAAAGGAGGAGAAAGACTTGTACTTTGAAAACTATAAGACATGGATGAAAAAAAATTGAATATGACACAAATTAATAGAAAAATATAACACGGTCATGGATTAGAGCAATTAATATTGTTAAAATGTCCATACTACCCAAAGCAATCTACAGATTCAGTGAGCCACTGTCAAAATACCAATAGTATTTGTCACAGAACTAGAACAAGCAGCCCTAAAATGTATGGAACCACAAAAGACCCCAAATTGCTAAAACAATCTTGAGAAAGAAGAACAATCATTATCCCAGAGATATCACTATCCTCGATTTCAAATTATACTACAAAGCTATCATAAACCAGACAGTATGGTAGTCGCAGAAAAATAGACACATTGATCAATGGAATAGAATAGAGATTCCAAAGATAAACCCACATCTGTAGGGTCAATTGATCCACAACAAAGAAGGCAAGAATACGTAATGGGGAAAAGACAGTCTCTTCAATAAATGGTGTTGGAAAAACTGGACAGCTATATGCAAAAGAATGAAACTGGACTATTATGTCACACACAAAAATAAACTCAAAATGGATTAAAGACCTAAGGGTAAATCCTAGAACCATAAAAATCCTAAAAGAAAACATAGGTAGTAAACTCTTAGACATCAGCCTTAGCAGTATTTTTCTGGATCTGTCTCCTCTGGCAAGGGAAAAAAAAAGCAAAAATAAACACTTGGGACTACGTCAAGCTAAAAAATCTTTTGCACAGCAAAGGAAAAGCCTGAAAGGCAACTCTGAGTGGGAGAAGATATTTCAACTGATAGACCCAGTAGGGGTTAATATTCAAAGTGTATAAAGAACTCATACAACTCAACACCCAAACACCCAAACAATCTGATTAAAAAAATGGGCACAAGACCTGAATAGACAATTTTCCAGAGAAGACATCCAGATGGCCAGCAGGCACATGAAAAGATATGCAACATCACTGATCATCAGGGAAATGCAAATCAAAACCACAATGAGCTATCACCTTACACCTGTCAGAATGGCTATCGTCAAAAAGACAAGAAATAACAAGTGTTGACAAGGATGTGGAGAAAGGGGAATCTTTGTGCCCTTCTGGGGTGGGAATGCAAACTGGTGCAGTCACTCTGGAAAACAGTACGGAGGTTCCTCAAAAAATTAAAAATAGAAATACTTTATGATCCAGTAATTCTACTTCTGGGTAATTATGTGAAAAAATGAAACTATTAATCAAAAAAATGTAATTGCCCTTATGTTTATTGCAGCATTAATTACAAGAGCAAAGATATGGAAGGAAACTAATGATCCATCAATAGATGAATGGATAAAGAGATGTGATACATATTGTATGTAATATATATATTTCATTATATATGATATTGTGTATAGATAGATAATGAAATATTACTTAGTCAAAAAAAATGAAATCTTGCCATTCTCAACAACATGGATGGACCTAATATATTAGGGTATTAGGCTAAGTGAAAAAAGACAGACCAAAAAAGACAAATATTGCATGATTTCACTTATATGTGGAATCTAAAACACAAAACAAACAAACAAAAACAGAAACAGACACATAAATACAAGGAACAAAGTGCTGGTTGCCAGGACGGAAAGAAGTGGAAAGACAGGCATAATAGATAAAAGGGGAAAAAGAGATTAGAAATCTTTTTGGACAGTGATCTGGATGCTAATGCAGGACAACGTGGGGATCATGAGCATAATGAGAGCACATTCTTTAGGAGAGAATTACCATCTTTTCTGCCTTCCTTCTCAGTATCCATTATCCCATCCTCCAATGCACACAACAGCTGTTTCGGGTTAGTTAGCATTTCCCCGATAAGCTGTTCCATGCTTTTGTGCAGGCTGTTTCTGCTATCTGGAGTGCCTCCCCACCATCCATCCAGAAGGTTCCTATCCATTCTTTCAGAAGCAGCCCCCAGAAAGATCTCTGTGAGATCTTTCCTAGAGAGAACAGGGGAGGCAGGAATGAGCACCCCACTATACCTGACAGTGAGCCTCTTAAAATTGTCTACCTTCTCAAATTACTGCTTCCCGAAGGCTGAGGCCAATAGGAGCTGATAGTTTGGAGCGGTGTCTATACTGCAGGTTCCAGAGTCAATGCCTTCGGGGGTCACGCCGTTTCATACATGTCAAAAAAGTGCTGTGCACCTAGTTATCCCCACCTGTTCACAGGGGAACCCTGAGACCCCGAGAGGTTAAGTAACTTGCTGGTTTCACATAGTGAATACATCACAGATCCAGGACTCAATCACCGGACTCTGGCAATGAGCCTGACCCAACTGACCAATCATCACTTTTACATTTTTTTGTTTTCTTCAAACCTGATACCGTACTTGATATAGAGCTGGTGCTGTGATGAATGGGCAAACGTTGGAATCGTAAAGTCATTTGTTAGACTCGAGCCCCTTCTACGTTGGTAGATGAAATGTAAAATGTAAAATGATGTACAATACTGTCTATTACAAAGGACGGCGTTTATATCGTGGCAGAGAGGATCCCGACAAAATAATAATGATAATCACAGTGATGAGAGGCCACATTTTACATGTTCTCTCGGTGCCAGGGACCAGTCTAAACACTGCCCGATGACCTGTGTAGAACAACAACTCATTCTGTAGATGAGGCTCTGGAAAGATAAGGGACACACCGCGGATCAAAGATGAGTAAAGAGTTAGGGTCGGTCAGGTCCTGAACCCCACATGATTCCAGAGCCGGCACACTGGAAGAGCTACGCAGACACCACTGGAACCGAGCCGCTGATCTATACCATCTGTGTTCAACACGAAACCAGGGCCTTTGCCAGCAATTTAGAAGATTTGGGTTCTCACCCCGCCTTTACTACCCAAGACTTGGGTGATCTAAAGCGAGCAAATATTCCTTGTTGGCCTCGGTTTGTGCACAAATTCCATTCTGGTTCTGAGGATCAGTAGACTCCTAGTAAGTTTCGTAACAGCCTGGTTAGCCCCTGGGCTCTTTCCCCTTTCCCCACCACAAGCCGTTTGACAGCTTAGGCGTTTGGCAAGCTCACCACCCTCTGCCTAGACTACTACTCCTCCCCCGGCTTTTCCTCTGCTGGCTCACCCTGCGGGTCTCAGCTCAAATGTCACCTCCTGGTGAGATCTTCCCTGACCTTCAGTTAACCTCTGTCCTGCCACCCCCTTCTCCTCCAATTCTTTCCTCCATGGGATTTCCAGCAGTTAAATTTATCATAATTATTCACTTAACTTTTTTTTTAATTTTTTTACTTTCACCATAGAATGTAGGACTGTGTGGGCGGAGCTCTGGCTGTCTTGTTTACCACTGTAAACCCTGTCTCCAACAGTCTTTGGCATGTCCTAGGCACTTAGTAAACACTACCGTTGCCGTTTTCAGCTTTTCTAAATAGGACAAAGATCGTTACTGTTATCTTTTTGGGGGATTCTAAGGAAAACTATGCCAATTTTGGTGCTTCTACCCTCTTTGTCAATTTCCATTTTTCACTCGTAGGCCCCTCTCCAAATACCTCTGCTCACCTTTCCACTCCGCCCCAGTCCCAACCCTGAAAATGTGCTCCTGTGATTCCTTCCACGGGGGAGAGAAAGGCTGACTGATTCAGCAATCAGCCGGGAGGGCGATTCCTGCGGGAGCCAGTGAGTCACTGAAGACTGAGAACCTTCAGCCTGGAAACCACCCAGGCAACTTTCTTCTTGAACATCTTTGCCTAACGCGGTTTAGTGCCAACCTTCGCATCGCTTTTAATTCCCTTTTAAAGTAATGCATACCATTTAATCAGGGTTCCCTCCCTTTCTATTGTGAGAGCCGCGGGCTATTTTATAAAACATGAAGGCAAGAAATAGCAGTTGACTCCAGACCTGCTGCAGAGTTCTGCTCACCCAGCCGGGTCTCCTTTGTTTGTGAAGCCGCATTGTTTGGCTTCCGTGGTTATATTTAGAGCAGTGCGTGGAGCCGGCAGAGGGGAAAAGAATGAATGACTTGACAAAGCTGTTGGTGATATAATTACAAGAGCAGAAAAGTGCCATGTAAATAAAGAATGAAGGAGGAGGGGGATAACTCACCTGAGAAAAGCCCGAGGGAATTCAGGCAGCGGAGGGTTTCCGGCCGCTCGTGCAGAATACCATCCTGTCACCACCCAGTACTGCCAGGGGTTCAAAGAGCATTTCCTACACTGCAGGCAATTATCAGAAGAGGACCCACCTGGAATTTTCTCTCATAACCAGAAGGAAAGAGTTTCTCAAGGATACTCTAGACAAATCCTTTCCTTTAAAAAAAAAAAAATTTTTTTTTTTTAAATTTCCAGGGTAGTAGGTGCTTTGAAAAAGGGATATAAGTGCCATTTATGGAAGGCTGGCCCTGGCACCGTGATAAGCCCTTGGCATGGAGCTCGTTTAATTCACACAGCAGCACTCGGAGCTAAGTGCTATTAATATCCCCATTTTTCAAATGAAAAAATTGAGGCACAAAGATGTGATCGAACTTGGCCAAGGTGAGACGGATAGAAAGAAGCTGAGCTAACCCTCAAGGTCCTTCTGCCTGCCTTCAGAACCCAGTGTTTTAGCAAGCTCTCTACACCGCCTCTCTGGCCAGCTTTTTTAGAATCAACCATAGGAACTTGCCCATCTTGAGCCCTTTTCTATCTGCAGATCTGACAATTTCACATGATTCAACCTAATACAAACTTACATAAAGTAGAATGTGCAGTTCCTCCGCCCCAACACTACTGTCCGGAAATGTGTCCTTAGAGACTCTCCCAGGCGCACACCTACACTTACACACATAGACAGATGTATATAGTTTCACAGTGCGTTGTAGACAAGATCGGGAAAATACACTGAAAAAAAGGTTCCTCGGACATCACCGCCTGGGTATCCTGTGCTTTTGTGTTACTACTTCTGGGAGCTGGGTGTCCAGAAGTGGGAAGCTCACTGATCCACGATCCCTTAACGAGTGGCCGTTCTCACACTTCTACTCTCCTTGAGCCCATTCATTCAAGTTTCCAGGTGCTGGATTCATAGGGTGAGTGCCAAATTTGAGCCAATGAAGGACAGATGCCGGATGCCACGTTGTCAACAGCATGGGGTTGACCCAACAGGACTTTTGAAGATGTAACCCCAGCACTGACCTTCAGTCTGACCAGAAAGCATAGATAGCTCAGATTTATGAATATTATTTCCTGCCTCAGAGAGGCCAGAGTTCACTGTGAAGCCCTGGTTTGTTTCTTTAAACCCAGAGAGATATGTTAAAGGGGTGGGGCCGACCTCAAGGGTCTCTGCTGCCTGAAGAGGAAAGCCCTGTGAAGGTCAGAGACCACTGTTAAGTCAATATCCTACTCACTGCTCTCTTTGGTACTTTGACCCTAATGACTCAGCCGCCTGGAGGGTTCCATCCTTTGCAATGTTGGCTCTTGGCTCTTTGATGTTGCTTTTGTCTTCATCTTCTGGTTCTTTTACCTGGTTGACTTCACCCTGTCAGGGATTGTGACTACTAGCCCCTTTGAGTCCATTGGGCATTCATTTCTGATACTCAGAGCTGCACTGCCTGGGCCTGTGGGCTTGTGGGACGGACTTACCCGCACACCAGCAACCACCTGCTCCCTGACCTCCCATCCACCCCAGTTAACTCCAACCCAGCAACAAAGAGATCGTTTCTAAAACCTGCATTAAATATTGTCACTCCTCTGCGTAAAGCCTTTCAGTGGCTTCCCATAACATGGGAATAAAATACCAATTCCTTCCTATAACCTGTCAAGACCCTATGTGATATAGCCCTTGCTCCTTCCCAGGTCCTACCTTGTACCTCTTCCCCAGGGCTCATGATGTGCCAGCTCTATACCTTCAGTGTGCCATGTTTGTTTCCCCTCAAAAACTTCACCTTGCTGTTCATTTCTTTTAGAAAACTCTTCTCCTTTAAGTACAAACTTCCGGTGATAAATCAATAAGGCATGGGGGATATAATATACAGCATGGGGAATACAGTCAATAGTATTGTATTGACAGATGGTAACTAGACGTTGGTGACCATTTCACAACGTATACAAATGTCGAATCATTATGTTGTACACCTTAAGCTAATATTATATGACAATTATACCTCAATAAAAAAAACTAAAGTTAATTAAAAAAAAAAAAAACTTCTTCTCCTTTAACTTCCATGGATGGTTTCATCCTGCCATCATCAAAATTCTGTATTTCTTTTTTCATTATCTTCTGTTTCTCAAATCCACCCATAGGCAGCAAAGACCTCTTTCGTGTATCTCACCAGTGTTTAGAATGACACATGACACTTCTTAGAAGCAAGGTAAATGTCTCCTGAAAAAGCAGACGAACAAATGGATGATTCTTGGGTTTCCATATGTAAAGAGCCAGGGGTAACTATTAAGTAAAAGATTTCCCTTGGCTGTGACCTCGGATAGTGTTCAACAGGCACATTTCTTTACAGAGGGGTGGAGAGGACGTAGACAGGCTTGGTGGGTGAACAGAGTTACATATTCAGAAATGTTTATCATCACTTCATATTAAAGGGAAATATTTTAAAACAATGGCAGTGGCCATTTCTAGCATCTAATACTCTCTGGAGAGAAATACCTGGCTTGTGATAACTGGAGTATATAAGGTTACCCATAAGAACAGATAAGAAATGGTGAATAAACATGGGAAGATTAAAAAGAGTTAATTTCAGAACAATGGGTTTGGCCTTACAGTGTTTGCAAAAATATAATGATAATAATAGATTTGTATCTATGGTAATATTATAAAAGAATATAGGAGATACACTATCCCTGAAACATGAATAACTAAAGCACTTCTGTTTTCTACTTCATATGTTTATAGTTGTTTGAAACGAATGTGTATTCTTTCCACTAAGTAGATTAAACACTGGAAGGATATATAAAAAGCCCGCACAAGTTCAGTCTAGAAAAGTAGAAGTAGAGAATGACTATTTCTAAAGCAAGTAGAAACAATGATTCATCAACTGGGCAATGATTAAAAAAAAAACCAAAAACCAAAAAACAAACCAACCAAATGGGCTTAAAGGTGACAGGCTGATCAGACATTCCAAATCCCCCAACCCTGGCTCCACACAACAACCTTTGTGGCTTAAGTGGTGCTAAGGAAACACTTCCTCAAGCTTATGGTAAGGTTCGCCTTCAAAAAGAAAACTGAGAGGGGCACCTGGGTGGCTCAGTCGTTAAGCGTCTGCCTTCAGCTCAGGTCATGATCCCAGGGGCCTGGGATCGAGTCCCACATCGGGCTCCCTGCTCTGCGGGAAGCCTGCTTCTCCCACTACCATTCCCTCTGCTTGTGTTCCCTCTCTCACTGTACTCTCTCGCTATGTTACTCTCTGTCAAATAAATAAAATCTTTAAAAAAAAAAAAAGAAAACTGAGCAAACCAATATTTTTAATAGTTAAAAAAAAAAAAAGAAAGAAAGAAAAAAAATGGCTCACTCACTTCGAGACCTTCCCTCTGGCTCTGACTCAATGTGCTTCCTCCCTTTGTCTTAGAGATTTCCACTAGGATCTTACCCAGTTGCCTCTTCCAGAATCACTTGTTTTGTTATTACTGTTTGCTTCTTCTTTTCCCCATGGGAAATGGACTCTCATCCAGTTTCTCATTGTCAGCCTCTGAGGTTGGAGCAGGAGTTGAAGTTAGGGCTGAAGTTGGGGCTGAAGTTCCCTTCCCTAAAGGCATTAGGGAAACCTAACCAGGACAGGAACTTCCAATAATAGAAGCACACTTCGGCATGGAAACTGGACTGGGGTCATTGGAAGATGCAGAAATAAATATATAGTACGTGTACTATAATAATGAATTAGAATAAAGATACTAGTATAGGTACTTGTACTTGGTTACTTTGCTTGAGTCATGATAATGCCCGTGGGTTGGAGGAAGGAGCCCATACTCACTTCTTATTTATTCATTCAACAAGTATTTCTTGAGCACAGGATAGGGACCGGATACCAAGCCATGAGTTGGGAGATATCACAGTGAGCAAAATGTGGTCCTGGCTCCCATTAAGCTCGGAGTCAAACTGGGGAGGTAGACAGGGCTCACAAAAAAAGGAAAGCAGCATTGCAAACTATGGAGGGCCACAAGAACAGGTGGCTGAGAGCTCTTTGCTCAAGGAGCAAAGGAAGGTGCTCTGGGGGCACTGCTGCTTGAGTGGGGGTGTGAAGGCGGAATGGGGGTAAACAGGGCAGAAGGCAAGAAAACAAGGTGTGGCGATCCTCTGATCTTCCGAGAGTGGGGACAGGGGGCTGCCCATGGCAGCCGCAGCCCAGAGGTGGAGCAGTGCCCAGGACAGGAACAAGGTTTCCCAAACTTGTTCCCCAATAGGGTCACTGCAAGAGCTCAGCTGAGATTGCACAGGTGCTCTCTGGATGGCAAGAGAAAGTCCAAGTGGGTCCTGCAGCACTGCCTTCTCATTCCCTCCCTCCCTTTGCTCTCTCTCACCCTCCTGAAAAGGCAACCACCTCCCTTTCTTGATCGCCCCCTAATCTTACCACCCAGAAAACCCAGCCCTTCTCCAGCAAATCCACGTGTTCTGTTCTAAGGATAAGGAAGAGCATCCTTTCTACTAACTAAAGGGTAAAAGGAGCAGCTTAAACTAGGCACGGCCACTATTTCCACAGGTGAGAGCCCAGGGGTGCAGTTCACGTGTATCAGTATTGATTCAGTGTTTTCCAAGGGTCAAGGATCAAGCTAGATCCTCAGAGTAGGGCAAGATCCACGGGATTCTTGACCTCAAGAAGTTTACCATCTATTTCCATGATCTCCAAATTGCAGTCCCAGAACTAGCAGCATCCAGGTGACTTGGGAACGCATTTGGAAGGCAGAATGTTCAAAATACAAAGCAAACTTGAATGAGCAAATGTAGGCAGGCCCTCAGCAATCTGAGCTATTACAAAGCCTCCAGTAATTAGCTGTCCAGTGAAAGTTTGAGACCCGCCTGTCTAATGGATCATAAGTGAACAAAGCACTTTCACAGGAACTATTTCTGTCAGCTTTTTGATTTA
This sequence comes from Procyon lotor, assembly GCA_028646535.1. Lineage (NCBI taxonomy): Eukaryota > Metazoa > Chordata > Mammalia > Carnivora > Procyonidae > Procyon > Procyon lotor. The sequence continues at coordinate 6,762,380 of CM053610.1, read as the reverse complement.
ATTATTTGAATCTTTATTTATTTATTTATTTATTTATTTATTTATTTATTTATTGTAAAGGCTTTATTTATTTATTTGAGATAGAGAGAGAATGGGAGAGCACAGAGGGAAAGTGAGAGGGAGAAGCAGACTCCCTGCCCAGTGGAGAGCCCAACGTGGGGCTTGATCCCAGGATCCCGAGATCATGACCCGAGCCAAAGGCAGACTCTAAACGACTGAATAACCAAGGTGCCCCAATTATTTGAATCTTTAAATATGAAATGTTTAAAATGTACAGAAAAGAAGGTACCAATGTTTACCCACTTCCCAAATATAATGAGTGTTATCACATTGTCAAATTTCCTTCAGATGTCATTTAAATTTTGAAAGACATGAAATTTTTCAGATTCAAATAAAATTCTGCCTCCCATTCCTTTCTCACCCCGCCCTTCCCAAGAGATCACCACTATCCTGACATCTGTGAGTACCCTCGCATGAACTCCCTCTTTGCACGTCTGACAAGGAGGAGCTATAACACGCATCATCAGAGTTGGGTTTCCTCCTCCATTGTTGCCTCACCGCCCCAGCCTAGGGATCTTTGTCAATCAGATTCTGAAGACTTTGTGATTTAGAACAGAAAAGGGTAGACAGAGGAAGTTGCATGGCTGGAAAAAATGGGGGAAGATAGAAAGAGAGAGATAGACAGGGAAAGATGATGCTGGTAGTGCATTAAAGACCTGGAGGAACAGACGTTCCAGGAGATGGAGGAAGGATGGACAGCCGGTGGTGATGAGAGTCTGGGCGTCTGGCTTGGGCACTTCTGAGCACAAAACAATTAAAAGAGTAGAGAAATAGGTTTTGAGGAGTGTTGTACTGACTTAAGCCCTTTAGTTCAAGAGACTTAAGAAAAAAGTGGATTCTTAAAATCCCTGGTGGGTGGCGAGATTGTACTTCTTTGAGTAAGTGTCTATGAAGGCACTGGACCTTCTGGAACCCAAGATGTATGAGGGTTACATTAGATTCACCATTGGCATTGAAGAGTGCATCCATTCAAGTGTTAGGACCTGATGTGTTTAAGCCAAATCTGGGTACACACAGTTGTGTTTGTATTGCTTAGGCTGCTTTCGGGCTACAATGGCCATATTGAATCATTTCAACAGAGACCATGTGGCCCACAAAGCCTAAAATATTTACTATCTGGCCCTGTACAGAATACATGTTTTAACTTAGCATTCCATCTTCCTCTCTATATGGCCGGGTTTGGAGAGGCGCCTATGACTCAAATCAGGCTAATTAAGGCCAACAAAATTCAAATCTGGGATTTTTGTTCATCTTGATAATTTATCTTGAAGTGGACCTTTCACCCTTGATGGGTAGGAATGAGCAACCATGAAGTTCGAGACCCCGTGACACACATTACATCACTGTGAGGGAGAGCCTGCCTATGAATAGGGGAGGCACAGAGGACACAGAAGCCGAGAGAAAGAGACTGGGCTCCAGATTAAAGTCATCCGGAGTCCCCTTGAACTTCAGGTATAGGAGGTAACGTGTTCCTTTTGTTGTTGTTCATATCTGTAAAGACAGTGTTTCTGTTACTGGAAGCCTAGTTTCCATCCGATGAAGACTGTATCATCTTTTTATCCCTTGATCTATTAATCAAGAGGTATTTCTTGAGCTCTGAAGCCTACTCATAGCTATATGGATTAGCTCAGGAAAGCGAGAACATATGCAGAAAGATGAACATGGAGCAAAACAGAAGCAAAAATTGAAGAAGAAAAACAAAACTAAAGGAGAAAAGAAATGAGATTTCCCACCCAGGGGACCTTTTGAGACACTCACCCTTTGGAGAGGAGCACTCTGGTATAGGTATAGCAACAAAAACACAGACCATCAGATAGGGATTAAGTACAAATAAATTTATAAGGACTATAAAGAAGATCATTGGAAACATTTTCCTGGGGAGTCTCAGCTGTGTGGTCGCTAGTCTCCGGAGAACACACATCACAATGACCCATTTTCTCTTCTTGGCTCTGCTGGTAATGAGCCTTGTAAGTAACATGCCCATCTGTGGATACCATTTATCATTCAGTTATTACTTATTGAGGATGGTTATGAGCCGAAATGTGCTCCCCCAAAATTCACTGAAGCCCTAATATCCTATGTGACCATATCTGGAGAGAAGGTCTGTAGGAGATAATTAAGGTCAAATGAGAGCATAAGGATGGGGCCTCGATCCAATAGGACGATGGCCTTAAAAGGAGATGGAGATTCTCTTTCTCTCTTTCTCTTCCCCTTTCTCCTCACCCTGCACCCCACAGCAAGAATGTAGCCTCTACAAGCCAGAAGGAGGGCATTCACTAGCACCCCACCGTGCCGGCACCCTGATCTTGGACTTTGAGCCTCAGAAACTGTGAAAAAAGTAAATTTCTGTTTTTTAAACCCCCCAGTCTATGGTATACTCTTGTGGCAGCTCAACTAGACTAAGATAAGCATCAAATAATGAGCTCTCTTCTAAATCTTGGCCTCAGTTTCTCCATCTGTAAAATTGGAAGGTTGATTCCCACAGCACCTTTCACCTCTTACCTTTTCAAGAGGATGTATCTCTCATGCTTAACTTCAAATCCTGGCTCTACCCCTCTGAGCCGTGGGATCTTGGAAAAGACTTCTGTCTGTATCTTAGCTTCCTTTTCTGTATATCACCCCTTGAGTTGTTGGGACATTTAAAAGAATTAATGCATAGCATGTATGTACAGCTGTGCCCAGCACACAGTAGACCCCCTGTAAGTGCTAGTGGCTATTATGATGGTTGTCATCGTTCTGATTATTCAGAAACGATCTCAGAAACTGAAGAACTGGTTTGGAAAATGAGAGTCACTCTATACATTATAGTAACCACCCAGTTCTTTAGCGAGGCTTGTGCTGTTCTCACTCGGTGGAGCACTCTCATTAGAGATATAACCAACAGTATTTTTTTCTAAATACCACACTGGTGTCAGATTGTCTCCATGGTTTTCCAGATGGGCATTTGTAGATCCTCTCCCTGTTCATCATGGGCATGATACCTGTCACTTTGTCTTTTCATAAAACAATAGTGTCATATGTGCCTGGCGTCATGCTAACAACGTATGCAGTGACTTACTCTTCATAGCCCTCCTGTAGGACACAACAGATTACTGGACTCACATCATGAAGAAGGAGACTGAGGGTCAGAGAGGACCAGCCACACAGCTGGGAAGTGGCAGGGCAGGACTGAGTCCAGGTGTGACTCCAGGGCTCACACTGTTAACCCGACTCTATATACCACCCCTTGATCTAAACAACCAAGATGAAGGAAATTTAAAATATCCCTTGCCCAAAATACCCTTTTCTGTAATTTTGGCTCAATTAGTCAAATAAACTGCAAATGAAGAGCTAATCTTACTAGACTTAACATGATAACTAGCTAGGTAGGTAGGTAGGTAGATATAGGTACAGATATTCTTACACGAATAAATGTAACTTTTCAAGAAATTTTGATTTCGATAGGAGTGCCCCTCCTCTACGTGAGTGTCAGCTTACAGACCATTAACTATTTAATAGAAAGGTTGGAGCTGGAAGCCACTGCTAATTGACGATCGATCAGAAAGAGATAAAGCCACTTTGATACTATAGTGGAAGTCAATGGAAAGATGGTTTGATTCGCTAAAATGTGATTGACTTGCAGCTTTTCAGTATATAAATTGCAGAGAATAGAGTTCACCTAGGATAGATCAAGTTGAACCCAGATTGCTTCCATTCGATTTGATTGAGTGAAACAAGACGTTATAATAGCATTCCCTCTTCCACTCACTCAGTACATCTCGCCTTCCATGTTGGGGAAAGATTTTTCCAGGAGTATCTACATTAGTCAAAGAATGCACCTTTTTGGAAGCCTGTCTACCTTCATTAAATGGCTTTCAGAGCACACAATGCAACTGAATAGTGCGCATTATTCAAATGGTTTTCAATGCGCATGAGGAAAAGGAGGTATACTCAGATGGGAGCAACTTTAAGTAGCTCATCTGCACCACAGGAAATTCATTTCCCCTTTGATTCTTATGCGACTTCACGGGATGTGCATGTGTTCTGGTCCCTGTATAGTTTTGTGGGGGTTTTCAGCCACCTAAACCAGAGACTGGTGAATAGTCATCACACTTCTGAAAACACACACCGAATGCCTTGTAATTTTCCAGGAACAATGCTTCTTATGCTTCTCCCTTCTGACTCAAAGGTACAGTGAGATGTTTTTACTAAGTGGGATTATTTTCTCCCACGTGGAGTTTTAGACCCTGTGACAAATGTCATGAAATCTGTCAGTCTCTCTCGCTAGACTCAGAAAACCGGGCGCCCTATTCCTTGTCTTATTTGCCAATATTAGATGGAGAGGGTCGGAGTGGGGGTGCTTGTAAAATGGCTTGTAACCTTGGAGCTTGGATCGAAGGCATAGGCAGTCTTCGAAGAGCTGGATAGAGTATATGCAGCCAAGGGGGAAGGCTTTTGCAAAAAGAGCCCCCGGAATCCTTCTTGACAAGCGTTTTGCATGCAGTTAAATAGACAAATGTAGTCTGCTGCCAGGATTTTACAGGAATCATGCTTGACGCCTGTCACCAAAAAGATTCCTGGACACTGGGGGAGTGACAAACTATTACGCCTTAGAGCAGCGCTTCTCAAACTCCAGCGGCCGTCAGTTGCACCTGGAGGGTTTATGCAAACATGGGCTGCCTGCCCCACCTGCAGAGCTTCTGACTTGGGAGATGGGGGTGCAGTCCAGGCAGGGCCCATGCTGCTGGTCTGGGGACCACTTTTGAAGGGCTGCCGCCTCTGCGTGTGTAGAGGGTAAGCCTGAAGCTGAGGGTGCCATCTGCCCATCGGAGGCTCAGTTCTCCCGGAGGATGTGTGTGCGCCCTTGGGATCACAGGGCGTGCCACAGGGGCCCCCAACCATGAAGCAGCATGGCACCCCCAGAAGCAATCTGCTTAGGGGGAAATAAGGTGTAAAGGTTTTCTCTCAATGTCTCCACCACTCCAAGCTCTCTGGACATACTTCATCAGCACGGCTCTTTGCAGATTTTCTTTGGGAAACGATGCTCTCTGCACCTCCCATCTTGCTTTCGGGCTGATGGAAAGGCCCACAGCTCGCAGAATGCATTCCGCAAGCTAATGCTTCAGCCTAGAGGTACCGGAGGTGATTGAAGTCGATGAACAGAGCCTCCATTTACGATACCTACGCACAGGCTCAACCGGTACATTCTTGGTGCTGGTAACTATTAACATTTTCTCAGCATTGCAGGGATTTACATTTGACCCCCAAAGTGAGGCAGCTTTGAGCTCCATGGATCCATAACGTGCATCGTGTACCATTGCTAATAAACATTTACAACGCGGCACGCACAGACCTGGCTCCAGAAGGCCCATTTGCGAGAGCACAGTGCCGGATCCTGCATTTAGGCCAGCATCTCCCCGCATTAAATAGATTGGTTTGTTCTTATTACACTGCTTTGTCACTTACATTTGCATTTCTGATAGTTCCCACACCCCAGCGCAATAGTTAGAGATGCTGAGGTGACCACAACGTGTTCCAGACCTTGAGAGCTCTATCTGGAAAGGAGAGTCCCAAGGCCTGCTTTCCCGGCGAGGTTAGGACAGCAAGAGTTGGTGGTTTCTCTCCATCTTGCCATCCAACAGTCTTCCTGTTTCTGCACCTAGAAACAGCCCCTTATACAGAAGATGCGGGTTCAGTCTTGCCAAAGTCTGAGTGGGCAGAGAGCTATTCTTTGAAATCTTGACCCTTTCCTATCTGCTCTGCCAAGGATCGGCATGGCTCGGTTTCAATTTTGGCTATTGTACTTCATCGTACAGAAGCCTCCCTCTATATGTAGAAAGGGTGTGTTTATGAATCTACACCCACTGTGCATTTGTCTATTTTTATATATGCATATTGCATAGTAATAGGGATTTTATGCATCGAATAAAACTATTTCCCCCCAATTTCACTCGGTTTATCATTCTGCTGAATAATTCAGCTACTATATGGACTTCATGGACTTTTGCTTGATAAATCCACTACTCTGAGCTTTCCCTTTCATTGGAATTTTTAATCAGATTGAAACCCATCACGTTGAGATCAAAGCTGGGAATAATGTTGTTACCCATCTATATTTTAGCCAAAGGATGTTCCTTAGAGCACACGTCCTCAGATCGCTTAGGCGCTTGCTAAAGTGTAAGAGAATTTATGATGCTAAATAAAACCAGGAAAAAAAAGATGTTTTAATAAGATGAAAATCCAAATGTTAAAATAATGAGCCATCTGCATGGGTGGCCCTCTCTTGAGAGAGATGCCAAGAGCTTTGCCATCTGTGAAACATTTACCAGCTGTTTCCTTCCCTTTTTTGTGAGAACATAAGAAATCCTTGCAGTTGGTGTTTCTAAGTGATACATCATAGGGAAGAAAACAGGTTTGCCCATCTTCAGGAAGGCTGGACTGAGCTGAATTAACTAAATAATACTTTTGGCAACCGCAGAGGGGTACCCCGGTGCACCGCTGTTCTTCCTGCACCCCTCCCCCACACCCCCTTTTCTGACCCTCAGCAGAGGGCACAGGCGGATAAGAAGGGAACGGGAAATGAATAACATCCCATGAGGTCATTTAAACCCGAATGTTTTCAGAGAAAGTCTGTGCCTGCTCACTCGACTGCCTGCAAGCTGCTTGTATCTTCTGAGTATTCAAGCAAGGTTTGGGCTAAATTGCCATCCTACTGAAATGGGGAAAGGTGTCTAAAGCACTACAAATATTTTTGAACACGTCTGTCCTTTTTCTTTCTCTTCTCTGATCACTGTTTCACATGCCTGCCAGTCAGCCCCGTATCCCTGCTGCTTTGGCCCTGACAAGCACCTTATCTAGGTTGGCTGACTTGTGCACGGTCTCAGGATCTGAACAGAGTGCCAAGCATGAATTTAACTTTGCAGCCGGCTCTGATCCGAGGCAATGTCCCTGGCAATAAAATACTCACAGTGTGGGGTGCTGATCTATCAATCCCTCCCCAGGCTTTCGCTTTTTCACCTCCCTGTTCTATCGCCAGAATCTGACAGAATTTTATTTTTTCTCCGACTGCCATCTTTTCTACTTCATTAACTGTCAAATGCATTTCAGGGAACATAACCTAACAAGAAGGTTTAGTTAATGAATGTGAAGTCTTTCAGATGCTCCCCTCAGGTGTCATTCCTGAGGATTTTAGGAAAGCTTTAGGTCATTTTTCAAAAAATAATTTTTCTAAGGCCATATGCAGTGAAACAGGGGGGAAATGAATCTCGAAGCTACGGCCACACTCGCTCCAGTGCCTTGGTGCTAAGCCAGACCTTAGGGGGAAAAAAAAATCAAGACTCATGGCTTCTCTCTGGAAAGCCCAAGAGTCATAACAGCAGTATTGACTGCACTCTCTAATGGGTGATTTCACATATCAGACTGCAGGGATGTGCACTGTGAGAATCACATTTCACATAAAGTAAGGGCATAAAGGAATTTTCTAGCTCACTCAGCGAAGCAGAGTTATCCTCGCTTTCTAAGCCAGAGGAAATTTCCAAGGGCTTCATTCTCAGTCACCCAACCGCTTCCTGAGAGTTTGCTGGACCCAGGTAGCACGCCCACATCCGAGACGGAGCTCCGAATGCTGCTGCAGACTCCCTACGAGAATGGGATTTCCAGTCAAACGAGACTTCCAACAAAGGCTGATGCTGCTTGCCAGTCCTTTTCAAACGGGGGCAGTTTTGCTCCTTAGGGGACAGTTGACAACATCTGGAGACATTTTTGCTTGTCACAGCTGGGAAGAGAGGGGCTACCTGAGTCCAGTGGGGTGCCGGCTGAGAAGGCCGCCAGGCATCCTCCCAGGCACAGGCACCCCCACCCTCAACACCAAAGACTTATCCAGTTCAACACAGTAATGGTGCCACAGCTGAGAAAATTGTACCAAGCTATGGGAAGATTCCTGAAGGGGGAATGGGGGACAGCCAAGAGAAAGGAGTGGACAGAGGCCGGGGAGACGTGGGAAATGGCATAGATCAAGGCCATAAGATTATGATGCGACCCAGCGATGTTAAACTTCCGGGACAAGCCTTAGGTTTCTCATTTGGAGGGCTGGGTGGCTGGGAGACATTCACCCGGAGATGGTGTCTCCACCTCAGGCCACCCCGATCCAAAGATTTGTATTGTCCTTGCTCTTAACAACATCTTCACCTTCATCTCCGTCATGCATCCATTTGCCCTTCCTACCAAACTCTATTCTAGATGGAATAGTTTTCCAGTCGAGGAAATGGCAGGTTGCACACTCTTACCTACAGAACCCCTCCAGCCACCTTATGAGAAGGTGCTGTATGGGGCCCCTGGGTAGCTCAGTCAGTTAAGCATCTGCCTGAGTCTCAGGTCATGATCCTGAGTCCTGGGATTGAGCCCCAGGTCAGGCTTCCTGCTTCTTCCTCTCCGTCTGTCCCTCCCACTGCTTGTGTTCTCTCTAGCAAATAAATAAATAAAATCCTTTAAAAAAAAAAAGGTACCCTAAAATTTACCTGCTGATCTCCATTTCCAGGCAGGTGAACCCAGATGCATATTTATATACGTTCAAGTAGGTTATATATGGGTTATCTATTTACGTGTAATTATACTCTTTACCATAGTATGTGCAATTGGGTATGCAGTTCTATTTTATTATGTTTACTAATGGAAATGAGCAGCGGCACAAAGCATCTAAAGTTATTTTTAAACCCAAACTCATTCATCTTAGGTTCGGAAGTGCTTTCTTGGCATTACCACCCACCTCTCCCAGGAAATGGGCCTTTCTAATTACGTTTGGGTTACCCAGTATTTTTTTTCTAAAGATTTTATTTATTTATTTGACAGAGAGAGAGAGATCACAAGCAGGCAGAGAGGCTGTCAGGGGAGGAGGGAAGCAGGCTCCCTGCTGAGCAGAGAGCCCCATGAGGAGCTCAATGCCAGGACCCTGAGATCATGACCTGAGCCGAAGGCAGAGGCTTTAACCCACTGAGCCACCCAGGCGCCCCTTACCCAGTATTTTTAATCAGTGTTTT
>CM053610.1:6741300-6753206 GCA_028646535.1 Procyon lotor | reverse complement strand
GGAGCCAGCTGGTATTTCCTCCAGAACATATAAAGGGAAGGGAGTGAACTTTAAGGACAAGCAGATGCGGGCTCACATTGCAACCAAATCCCTGGCTGGGTGGTATCTGGCAAGTTATTTAACCTCTTAGAGCTGCAGGTTCAATATTGATAAATCTGGTGTAGCAATATATTTCTCATTGGTTTATTTGGCAAAGAGTCAATGCAATTAGGCATACAAAGCCTGGTGCAAGGCATACAGAAAATAGCTCTTTAAAACCTTTGGCTATGTTCATGCATCGTCAAGCCTCTAGAAAATGATACAGGGAATGGGATGCGGAGAGCTAACACTATTCTGGCTTAGCCTCTTTAAAGCAGGTGATTTTTATTCTTGTATGTATGTAGGTAAACATTTTAATTCAGTCTTTCATCGATAGGTACCCGGGAAAATGGTCTTAAAACTGCTGGGGAGGGGCATAGAGTAAATCTGAATTCCAACTTGGGGAAGGGTCACCTTCTTGGTATTTTTGTTGGACGGGGCAACTTCGATCTGCGTGTCAGCTTCTTTCACTGCAGCGACATTTCTAGAGTGGTTTCCACAGGTATGTGGGGAGGATGCAGTAGGGAATAGTGCGTGTGTGGCCCTTCTCTGGAGAAGTTGATACCTTCCTGTCAGGCTTGGTCAAGTGGCTCGCTTTGTCCCATCAGATGTGAGCAAATATGACAACTGTCACTCAGGCAACATCTTTTAAGAGCGGGTTCTTTCATCAAACCTCTACTCCCTCAGCCTGGGTCTGAGTCGAGGGGACCTGGAACAGAGTGTGCGCTACCCTATGGCGCATACAGAGCATGCGCAAGAACTCAGCCTTCATCGTGGCCACTGGGACGGCAGCATCAGGTGCTACTGGCTCCTCGACTGCCCCTACGCAGATGGGGAGCCACACACAGCGGCCAGTAAGCTAAAAGGATGGCGATCCCCTCTCCTCCGCCGCCTCACAGAAGGACAAAAAGAAAGCCATTTCCAGGGCTTCATTGCTTCTGACCTTGTGCTTTGTTTATTGGAATAATATTTACAGTCTTTTGCCGCTCGCTTCCCCAGCCCCAGGTCCTTTTGGATTCACAGCCCAGGTGCCGAGGGGATGGGGAGCTCCCTCCGCCCCCGTCTTCCCACCCTGCAGGCTTCTGAGCGCGTGGACCCTGTCCCTTCTGCTCCCTGATCCCTTCACACACTCCAATCTGTGCGGACTGAAGAAAGCAGTTTGAAGTCATGAACCCCCTTTGCGCTCGCAGACTCTGCAGAATCTCATCCCATCGTGACTGTCCTCCAAACGGGAACAGTTCCTTCAAGCCACAGATGCAAGACGCAAAGATTGGGGCAGCTACATGAACCCCACTGGGCTTTTCTATCTGAAATCCCAGGGCCCACGGTCATGCCTGAGAAGGACAGAAAACTGTGCCCATGTGGTGTTACATCTTGGCTTGCTTCTGCTCCTCTCATCGTTCATACGGGGTCAACAATAACAAATTCTTCCACAAGATATTTTACCAAGGGAACAGAGTGAAGAGAAGCAGCCCACTTATGAAAACTCTTGATAGATTTTCACATTTAAGCAACAGATAAGTACTGTTGAAACGGGCTTCATAGCTAGATGGGAAAACATCAGGGCTTTCAACTTACCCAGAAAACACCACTGCTAACCTGGACTTGCCACTACAAACAACAGATTCCTGGTTATAGTCATCTATTGCAAGGGTCAGCAAACTTTTTCTAGAGAGGGCTGGAGAGTAAATGGTTTAGTCTTTGTGGACCATACCATTGCTGGAGCAACTACTCAATTCTGCCCTCAGAGCAAAAAACAGCTACAGACAGTATGTGAACAAATAGGCATGGCCGTGCTTCAATAAAACTTTATTTACAAATACAAGCGGTGGGCCAGATATGTTTGCTGACCCTTGTTTTTTTTAGACCCATGTTTGCAGGTGTAGTTTGCTGAACCCTGGTCTATTAGATCTAGCCAGGACAAAGATAAGTCAATATTTCTGAATGATTTGGAATAATATATGTAGCCTAAATTCTAATCTTCTTAAAAACAGCATGAGGAATTGAGAATAAAATAAAAATTATTTAGAAATGTCTAAGCCCTTCACTTAAATATTACTATATTTAATATATGCACATACACTTACATCAAACTATACAAAATATTAAATGACCTTTGATAGGAACCTATAGTTCCTCATAAGGAAATGTTAAAATCCTTGGGGAGACATCATATCATGTAAAAGTTAGGATATTGCCTAAGCTGCTGTTACCAAAAGACCCCAAATCATAGTGGTTTTTCATAATAGATGTCTATCTCTCTCTCACGATACTTAACACATGGCATCTATCTCTGGCTTGTCCATCTATAATTGTTAGGAAAGGAGAAAGAGGCAAAGGAAAATCACACCCGATTCTTTTTTTTTTTTTTTTTTTTTGAACCAGGGAGTTTGTTGGGGGGAAAGGATGCATAAACTGAAAGTGGCGCACATCACTTCTGCTCATAGCCCCTTGGCCAGAATTCACCCACATGGCCACCATAGCCAAGCTACCCGGGAAGCTGGGAAATGTCTCAAAGTGGACAACCATGTTCTCTGCTAAAATCTGAGCATTGCATTGTCCTAAAAGGGAGAAGAATGGGGAAGAATGTGTATTTTTATATCCAGAATTACGTATCACATAATTTTGCTTTGCTTGCTTATGTCGTACACGAGACTTGTTCCCCTTTCGAGGGAATTTGCATACACTGCAGCAGAAAAGACCTTGAGCTGTGGAGTCAGACCAATCTGATTTCAAATCCTGGCTCCACTTAGTAGCTCTGCATTGTGGGGGATTACTGAGCCTTTTCAAGCCTTATCTTCCTCATCTGTAAATTGAGGTTAATAATATCTACTCTTGACTCCCCTTTTTGTAAGTTCTGCCTACATCCCAATCATGCTCTTTAGGGAGAGAAATCTAAACAATCAATTTGACTACATATAATGCTCTTAATCTCTCCTATCCATGAGCACCAGGGGAGTGGGTGTTCAACATTGCTCCTTCCTAGTCCAACAGGGAGAACAGGCCCCACAACTTGGTTTTATGACCAGCACTGGCTTGAATTAGCGTGAGCAGGGAATGCCACAGTTCTATTATGGAGAACCTTTCTTGAGCACACAACTCTGAGTTTCCGTAACTACAATTATTTTCTTTGTGATGTCATCCCATTTTCACTTGCACAAAACCTTGCCAAACACCTGTGGACCTTTGCCCAATGAGGAAATAACTTGATCATTGGTGGCTCTGTCTCTTACTGCTGTTTTCTTCATTTGTGTGTGTGTATGTGTGTGTGTGTGTGTGTGTTTTATTGCAATGTCATTAACTCAAGGAAGGAACCCTGTGGCAATGATATTGAAAGTGGAGCAAGGGAGTGCAACCTTACTTGAACTCTGGCTTCATTCTGTCATGCTTTTTCCTTGGCTCAAACCATTTTGCAATCACTGGAATGTAAATCTTGTAGAATTTCTCCCCCTTGTTTTGTCTTTCTCTACACAAGGTCTTAGTGACTTCAGACATTCCACTTTTGCTAATAAGACCTAATACCTTCTCTAAAACAATAGATTTCCTCCTCTGATCAATAATTCCCTTTCAATACCTACCTTTGCAAGTTGTTACAGGGATTTAATTGAGGCAATGCATTTAAAGTTCTTAGAACAATAGCTCCTACAGAGTAAATGATGTCATAAGAGTTGGCCACACCGAGAACACAGTCAAGTTCAGTTCTGATATTCCTTTCCAATTCATCCCCACTAAGAAATGGGTCAAACCACTATCCAACTGTAATGGAATTATTTCGTTCTTTGGCTTAAATTCTCCATTCTCCCGTCCTGCTCCCACGCCAGAGTAGTCTGCACAGAACTATCAGAAGACCAATTATTAATATCAGAGAATTCCCTGACCACGATTGCTTGAAGGACACACCTTAAATGCAAGTCCAGAACAGCTGTGCAACTGAAGAAATAATCATCCAAGACATGCTCTGCAAAATGAATGCCTACTGCCAGCTCCTGATTGTACGTGAATGGCTTCTCTTTCTGTTTCTGGGAGAAAGCGAGCGTCTTTCTCTCTCTCTCCCTGAACACTTTCTCTCTGCTGAATTGCCTCGCCTAAGGTAGTCAAAGGGAGCTTTATAGTCATCTTTTAGTAAAAAGAAATTTCCAGATTGAGACTGTCTTCCATTGGGCAAGACCACAAGAATGATGACTCATCCACTGCTGTACTGGATGTATTCCTCGTCTCTGCAGAATTCTGGAGTGCTCTGATTTAACACTTTATGCATAATTGGGTATGTGCTACATTATAATAGCTGAAAATTGATATGAAAATTAGAAAGAGTTGCTGTGAATTTTTAGGTTCCTTACAATAATCCCCAAGCTATTAATGGTAGAGTCTCACTTTTTACCAACCTTCTAGGCATTACCAGTTTAGCCAAATTCATCTAGACATTCTTTTCTTATTGTCATTTATTTCTTCATTCATTCAGCACTTTTAACAAATGCTATTATTTGCCAGTCACTGTCAAGATAAAGTGATGAAGATAAACAAAGCCCTTTTTTAAAAATCAATTTAAAATTCATTTTTAGCATCCTAGACTTTTCCTGCTTCTCTCTACCAGTGGTTTAGTACAGAACAGCCATCCCCTTGCTCTCTCCCGATGCAAAGTGTAGGTACTGTCCTTATTCTCTGGGGAGCCTTCCCAAATTGCCGCAACCCTTAGTGGGCAGAGAACGCTTTTTATCTCATGCCTAAGCCAATTAAAAACTTCAGGGTTAGAGGTTGCACACAACAGAAACCAATTCTGAATGTCTCAGATTTTAAAAATAAATTTATTTCAAGTATATCAGGGAGACCCAAACTGGCAGAGTGGTTGCAGGACCCAGTTAGAACCATGGCAACTCAGGAAGAGCCAGGAGGAAAGATTCCGAACATTCTTCTCTTAGCGGGGAAGGTCCACCCACGATAATACCACCAGTGCCTCTTGTTGCTGACACCACGGCTCGCGGACGCCAGAGCAGTGACTTTGAGCCATTCCGAACGCCCCCAAAGCCCTAGATGGAGAACGCAGGGCGAGCACATCTGATTGGCCAAACTTCAATCTCGTGGCTGCTGGCGGGTTGTTACAGTGACACTCTAACCCCTTAGCTTCCACATGGGAAATGAGGGCGTGGTCTCTCCCATACTCCACATGCGATGGAGGAGTCCACCAGGTAGAGGAAGGGAAATTAGGAGCTGGACCACCAAAGAAATGACAAGGCCTCCTATACTGATCATGACTATACCGTAATACCTTTTTAAAATTATTATTATTGCCGCCTATGTTCTCTCCTATTTGTACTGCTTATTCTCATTAAATGGATTTAGCGCTTGTTGCTGTCCCTCTCTCCCAACAAAGTTCTCCGAGACAAGAACACTGGTTATATTCTGTGTGAAGCCTCATAGCGACTCACTCATAGCAGGTGCTTGTGAAGTAATTTACAACCCAATCAGCGCTGGGTATTTATCTTCTTGTCCCCTTTTCTAATATTTAGTGCTACCAGTAAAGGAGAATTTGAGATTTCAGGACAAAATTCCAAGACAGTTTATGATCATTTAAAATTATGTCTATTTAACAACATATCCTGTGTTTACTTTTAAACAGGAGGAGAGTGCTTATAATTAGAAACAATAGAACAATTAGGTATTAAATAAATCTTACATCTGCTGTTTAGCCACGTGAGGGGAAACAATTTTCCCACAAGTAGCAATGGTCAAGAAAGCTCTGAAATTTAGGCCAGTTTTCTCAGAAAATAACTTAGTCGCTAAGCTACCAGTCCTGAGAGGAACTCAGTTAGGGGAGACAAAGAAACTTCACTAAGACCCACTCCATTTGAGAGGAGAAAGTTGGAGCCGTCAGGTGATTCTGGTGGATGTGTGGCAGGAAAAATGATTGACAAACTGGTCTTTGCTGGGTATGAAGTTTGGCTTTGATTTAGTGAGAGACTGACAGGCTGGTGTCATCGGGAAATGTGGATTGTGCGTTGGAGGGGCTATTTTGCAACAAAGTGATTGACACGTTGCAGAAATTGTCCCATAGATGAAAAGAACCCAATAGAGATTTGTTTTGACAAGCATTTCCTTTTTACCTGTTCATTTTGTATACAGAGAAGAGAGAGGGGGGAAGCCCTCGTAAGCGCTAATTGATTTATCCAGCGGCTATTAGAATTACGATGGCCACGTGCATGGGCAGGGAGAGCCCTGGGCGGTGAGGAAGTGGGAGGTAGGTGTTCCAGTCCAGATTCACCCATGACTGTGCCGTCTGGAGAAATTCAGTCTTTTGGGCTCCCCTTTTGCCTCTGTGAAGCCAGCAGCAGAAGTGAGATTATTTCTATGCTCCACATATAAGCTATCCGTAAGTCTCCATAATTTTTTCATGGACAAATATTATTTTGCCACATCTTCACGGTCATGCCACAGGCCATGGCGGGGCCGTCAGAGGATCCCAAGTCCTAAGCCATGGAAATTGGTTCATGGATGTGCCACGTGACCAAATTGTTCCCACGGGACACAATCCTGGGACTTACATGTATTAGAATTTTAAAAAAATATGGGGCCCCTGGGTGACTCAGTGGGTTAAAGCCTCTGCCTTCAGCTCAGGTCATGATCTCAGGGTCCTGGGATCGAGCCCCACATTGGGCTCTCTGCTCAGCAAGGAGCCTGCTTCCCCCTATCTTTCTGCCTGCCTCTCTGCCTACTTGTGATCTCTCTCTCTGCGTCAAATAAATAAATAAAATCTTTAAAAAAAAAAAAAAATAAGCCCCCTTGTCCCTGAGGCTGTTACCTTAATAGAACATAAGTCTAGAAGTGCTGGCAGCCATCTTTCCCATCTCATGTGAGGGGCTTGCCACATACAATACAGGAAACCCCATTCAATTGGAATTTCAAATAAACTAATAACTTCATAGTATCAATGTGTTGCATCGCATGAGATATACTCAAACTAAGAAAGTATTTGTTGTTTATCTGAAGTTCGAATTTATCTGGGTGTCCTATATTTTTATTTGTTAAACCTGGCAACCGTTAATGAAAAAAAAAATCTGCTTGGGAAGAAAGCCAGCACGGGCAAAATGGGAGACCAAGTGGTACAAAGACTGATTCCTCGTGGCATCATTCTCTGGTCTAGATCCAGCGGTACCCAAAACTTTCTCTAGCCATATGTCTTTTTCTCTTTTGTTAAGCTGATTCGAGTTGGGTTTGATCTCTCTGACAACCCCAGAACTCCCTCTCCTTCCCCCATTCCATACTCACCTCTCTTGAGCGGTTGGGTGTAGTTCCCTACAGAAGCAGCGTCATTATCCTGTAGAAGGTGAGGCATTTGCTGGAAGTAGATCTTACTCCCATAAAAATTGTCATTTTTCTTCTTGAGTTACAGTTAGTTTTTCTGGTGATTTCTAACCTTCCTCCTTTAACTGGCTTGACCACTACCATTATTTGTCCTAAAGTTAACAATTATAAGTTGCAATAAATTTTTTAAAAGAAATTAGAAGCTGAGAGACAATTTAGAAATTTTTGTTGTCACTCATCATGAAAAACACTGAATAAACAGCTCTGTTTATTTCTTGCCTTTTTTCCAAGGAAGTTGGCCAACCGTCTTTCCGACCATAGCATTATTTATGTTTTTTATAAGCTACATTGTCTCAAAAAGGATCTGAAACTGCTCTGAGCAGTAAAAAGATTTGGTTTTCTTGTTAATCTGTGCTTTTAGGGTGTAAGTAACAGAAACCAATTTATTTAACTGATGCAAAATGCCCATTTTATTTTTTACAAGAGAAGGGGATATCTCAGAAAGCACAAAAGACTAGGATATAGCCAATTCTCAGACTGGATTGAGGAACTAGAAAGTCATCTAGGTTTGTTTTCTCTTTCGCTTACTCTCTTCCTTTCATTTCTACTTCACTTTCTTTACTCCAGACTATAATCACGAAAGACAAGTTTCTTCTGCGCTACAGCTGGTGGTGGAATATGGCTGCCCCAGATGTTACATGCTCCAGGTTCTGTGACAGAAACTTGCTGTCTCTCAGTGCCGGTTCCTGGGAGACAGAATGTGATTGGCTCCTTTGAGTCAGGTGTCCTTGCTCAGCCCAGTAGAGGACAAATCCACATAATACCAATGTGACTGCCAAGGAACTGTCCCTGAGGACCATGGCCCATTCCCAGAGTTAAGAGAACTTCTGTGAGCCACCAGTGTGCTAGTTATTAAGCTATTGTTTCTCAGCTCCAAATCCCTCCCCTAAATCTGCTCTGTGGAGCTGGGGGCTGGGATCCTGTGAATTATGTAGCTCCTTGGCCAACTTGAGATGAAAGTGTGTCTAAAACCGAATTCCAGCTAAAGCCAGCCTGGCCAGAAGTGGCTGTGAGAACCAGATGGGTCGTTCAGATGCTTAGCGCCAAGAAGGCTATATGGTCCCTTGCGTTCCAGGTCTAAACAAGAGTCCAAGTATTGGTCTATTGACTACTGAGGGTCAGTGGAATAAGAAGAGAAATTTAAAAAAAAATAACAACAACAAAAAACCTCTTTTTTAAGAAAACTATAAATATGAGCTCTTAAAATCATCTCAAGTGCCTCCAATGTCACCACACTTGAAGAATTTTATTTCAAGAAATCACTCCTATAGAGTTTATTTTTGAGGGCTCTAAAGGTAGCAGAGGGACAACTGTGTTTGTAGCTTCAAGTGGTATAGGAGACAATACAAAGTGGAGTATAATGAAGCCTAAAGTCCTCTGAGCAGGGATTCCAGGTAAGGACTGACTGGGGTGAAATCCTGGCAGTGCCACCCCCTAGCTCCATGACATTGAAAAAGTAACAGAACCCTGATGGGTCTCTGTTTCTTCCTCAGCAAAGTTGAGCTAATGAGTGTAGCTGCCATAAATATATTTGGGAAGTTTGGATGGGGTGGTCCATTCAAAGTGGTGAGCTAACTTGGCCTGGCGAGTCTTAGGTCTGGACTAAAGTAAGTACTCATTAAATGTCCACATTATCTAACTTCTTGTCACTGGTCTTTTGGGTCTTGAGGTCTTTTGAATTTTACCTCAGAGGCCATGGGCAGCCATTAGAAGGAATTAAGCCCTCTACGATAGACTCCATCTGTGCACAGAGCGACTAGGACCAGGGGGAAAAGGGAAAATGACGTGGATACTCTAAGCACAGAGCTCAACAAAGTATGATGACTTTGGCCGTAAGTGCTGCTTTATGGCTATCTGTAAAGCTGCCCATCAAAACACTCCTGACAGATGACCTGGAGTAATGAGCGTATGAAGGGAGCAGCATTGCAGAACATTCCGCCTGATGGGAAGGGCATTCTCATAAAGCACAGGGTGGCTTTCTGTTCTGTCCTCCTCCTGTTTATCCGCTGGCCCAGCCCAGCTAGTTGTGGTCTTGCCTCTCAGCTTCCAGCTCCCATTCATTCATTCATGTCCTAATTTACTCATGTATTCACTCAACTATCCATTCATCAATTTTTGAATAAGTCATATAGCAAATATTTATTGGGCTAATAACTGAAGATTAGATTTATTGTGCTCTTTCAATATGGTAGACTTCTTGATAAGTGTAATAACACTAATATTCACAGCAGCAACATTTATTGAGCATTTATTCTGTGTCAAGCACCGTGATAAATGTTGTGCATGAATTATCTCATTTCATATTGTCACAATAATTGTCTCAGACAAGATGCTATTATTAACAGTATTTTTATAGGTTGGGTGAAGTGTCCTAGAGAGTTTAAGTAAGTTGTCCAAAGTCACATAGCTAGTGAATTATAGAGCTAGAGTTCAAAATCGTGTCTGTGTAGTGTAACACATATGTTCTTAACCACGACTTGGGGCGATCTCAACAGAGGTAAACACCGGTGCTCATAATTCTTGCTCAGTAATTAATTCATAGGGAAGGTGGTACTTGATGTGTGCTGAGAAGTGTAGACAAGGAGACTAGTAGGAAAACGATTTACGAAGGTAAGGTATCCATTTGAAAACAACACACTAAACAAAATAGTGAAGCAGACACCCACAGTGTGACCTGATCCAGTATAACTCATTGGAAGGGTATTAATGTGTCATCATCAATTTGACAAAACCAAAATTTGCGTTAGAAACCTTTCCTTTGAAAATGACAGGATATTCAACTCAAACTGGTTTGAAGAATAATGTCATGTGCAAACTTGCATCACTGAAAAGGCCAAGGACAAGACTAGCTTCAGGTACAGTATGATCTAGTGTCCTCAAGGACCAGCTTTGTTCCTCTCCACATTTCCTTTTGGCCTTCTGCAGCATCTTCAGGCCTCAGATAGGTTCCCATTGGCAGTTCCACAGTCTTCCACTTTAGTTGTAAAGAAGCTGTTCATATTTTTATATCTTCACACAATGCAGACGATAGGAGTGGCTCTCAAGGAGGAGAGACCCATATTTTATTCCCAGAAGCCCTGCAAAACTTCTCCACAGGTTTCATTGGTTCGGACTGGGTTTCTGTCACAATGGGCCAAATCATGGTGGCCAGTAGGATAGACAGCATCGGATGGGATAGGATTATTGGTTTTTAGTCAGTCAGGGTCTGCCCTGTAAGCTGGGGCAAGGGTCAATACGACAGAAACATCATGGCTGTTCATGGGAGACAATTAAACTCCAAGCGGTGTTATCTGAAAGAGAAAGACAAACCAAAGTCAGACATCCAGAATAACTGGGGTCCACTATGCCAAACAATTCAGGTGCTTTGTTTAACAACTTAAAGATTTTATTTATTTATTTATTTGTTTATTTATTTATTTATTTGAGAGAGAGAGAGTGCACATGAGCAAGGGGAGGGGCAGAGGGAGGAGAGAGAGAATCTCAAGCCAACTCCCTGCTGAGTTTGGAGCCCAGAGCAGGGCTCCATCTCATGACCCTGAGTTCAGGACCCAAGCCAAAACCAAGAGTCCGACACTCAACTGACTGTGCCACCCAGGCACCCCATTGTTTAGCAATTTAATGCCCCAAAGCATCTTCCTGAAGCATATAGCCACCTAATGTAGGATTGCACCTAAACTGGAAATCTTACTTTATTCATTATCATCTTGGATGCATTTTTTACGCTTAATGCAGGAACATTTCTTTAGCATGAGTAAATGTAGTCTTGTTTTCTTCCCAAAGTGCCTCAGAATTCCCAACTTTTAAATGTCTTGAGCAAGATTATCATCACCACTCTCTTTCAGAGCAGCTTTGTCTCCTGCCTAAATAAAAGGTTTCAAGAGGCAACATTTCGGTATTAACATCAGATCAAATACAACGTTTCTTTACAGGGCGGGTATTTCTATCAGGATTCTTTCTGTGTTGTGGATGGGGCAAATGTGTTTGGCATGTGTAAATTGTTGTGATCACTTTGCCTTTTGTGACATTTTGGGAAGGGGAAAGAAGTACAGGCTCAGTAGATGACACAGTTTGCTACAGCGTCAACGTAAAAATTTGAAATTCTTCAACAATTTAGCATTTCCCCTTCTAGCCACATTATCTATCACGGAGAAGTGATATTCTGGGGGGACTCAAGCCAATCAGAGGCGAGGAGTGTAATTTTTACAAAACAAATGTATGTATAAATTATCACTCTCTTCTCTCCTCTCCATAAATAGTGACACTAATAGATCCATAGCATGAGATGCGGGAGGAGATGCCGTGTTCTGCAACAATTCATCTTGTCTGGGAAAAGCAGAGTGGAAAATCTGGTCAGTTAAGATGCACAGCTCAACTTCACCATTGCCCAGCATCTTCTGAGTACAATGGAGGTTGAAGGAGTATGTGGCTTTTGTCTGGAAAAGGAAGGGTGTGTGTGTGTGTGTGTGTGT
>CM053610.1:6705538-6740800 GCA_028646535.1 Procyon lotor | reverse complement strand
ACTCATGTGACACGGTTTGATGTAGGGGGCCCAGGAGGCTGGAGACCCTCACGGCCCCACACTGTGACTGCCCTCCTGCACCCCCGCTATGGGTGCTCAGCTTGCTGACTTTAGCAGGTCACCCCACTGGCTACAAATTTTTGTTTCAGCTCCAGGCACCACATATCGCCTGTCCAAGCAGAAGAGAAGGGACATGAGCACAAAGCATTCTTTTACTGAAGTTCTATCTTTTTAACCCAGAAGGAAAACCACCATTAGACATCCTCCCCCTTTATCTTTCATTGAACAGCGTGAATCACATACCTTGTAATCTGTCTCATTCATGTAATCCCAATGCCAGAACAGAAAGGGAAGGTGGCGCCTATTCAGTAAAAGTGCATTAAATGGTAGATGGATATATTCAGGCTAAATGGGTGGATTACAGACTAAATCTTTTTAGTTTAATTTGGTGCCCACCCTGGGCAGCAGAGGAGAATTGGAGGTGGGGGGGGAGGGGAGGGTCCTTCGTAGTAAAAATGTTATGGACTGTCACTTGATCTCAACCTCTTCCTTTTATAAACAGGGAAAGTAAGACCAAAAAACAAAAAGCTAGATGTTATAGTGAATTTTTACAGTTTTTGATTGTCCAGCACCCGTGCCTCCCCTTTCTGGTAACTACTTAATTTTTCTTTGAAGAACCAACCCTTCAAACAACGTGACTTTAGTGAGGCAGGTGGCATCCCAGGTCCCGAGAGAGGGTCAGCAGTATTCCATCCCCGTGGCCTCAGTGATCGGTCCAGAGATGGACGCACGTCCCAAGGTAACTCAGCCAGAATGAGTGCACAGCTTTCCAGGTGTTTCCACAAACAAGAATGTGCGCCCGAGGTTGCTGGACATCCATGTGGGAAACACCGGGCTGAGAGGGAAGCTCACACAGTAGGAAAACTAGGGAGATCTGTGAGGTCCTTGGTGAGCACCTGGATGTAGGTGTTCCTGAAGTACTTGTTTTAACCCCAGGACTCTTTTAATTTAAAATGACAGAAAACTCAGTTTATATGGTTCTAAGCCAAAAAGGGGATTATTTTTGGATTCTTTTAACTGTAAGTCCCGAAGCAGGAATATTTCATTCAAGAGTGTATTATTCAGTGGACAGGTGTTGTCATCAAAACTTAGGTTTTTGGCTTGGTTTTCTTTCCTTTTTTTTTTGTTCTTTTTTTGGTCCATTTCTCTACTACATTCTAAGGCAGGCTTCCTCATGGTTACAAAAGAGCTGCCAGTAACAATTCTCCCCTCCTGGTACCTTAAAAGAAAGACCCCAAGCAGGAGTTCAGAGATGCAGCTACATTGGACTCTTTGCCCACCCAAGAACCAATCACTGTGATCAGAGGAGAACGGAGCATGCTGATTGGCTTATGCCCTGGCTTGGGGGCATGGGAAGAGTGGGGGTGTGCTTTCCAGAAGTACCAAATTAAATGGGGAAGAGTTAGATACTGGTGTGGAATTCGGGTTATGTCAGAAATGAGGAATGGAATGAATGCTGGAAGGAAAAACAGCAGTGAGCAGTACAGCTATGAGCTCCTGGACCTCTCACTTGTGTGCAGTCGAAGTTTTCTCTTTTGTCTTTTGGCCAGTTTGACTTAATTTTTTATCCTGTGAGAACAAAGGGTACTTATCAATGCTGATATTATTGTTGTTGGGGATGGAAACAAGCCATTTCACCACCAACCACCCGGCCACACACAACCACTTCTCTTCTGCATTTTTCTCCAATACTCCTTTTCACCTCCTAAGATACTAGATAATTTGTTATGGTTGGTTTTTGTTGCTGTTGTTATTTTTTGTTTTTATTTGTTTGTTTATCTTGCTCCTCTCACTAGAGAATAAAGTTCGTGAGAGCACAGATTTGGGTCTGTGTGTCCCCCCAAATCTCTAAGGGTACCTGCTCCATTCTATATGCTTAGCAAATATTTCCTGAATGAATGAGTGAATACACAAATAAATAGTATCTGGGGCACCTGGGTGGCTCGGTCAGTTAAGCATCTACCTTCCGTTCAGGTCATGATCCCAGGATCCTGCGATCAAGCCCCACGTCAGGCTCCTTGCTCCATGGGGAACCTGCTTCTCCCTCTGCCTGCTGCTCCCCTTACCTCTTGTGCTCTCTCTCTCTGTCAAATGAATAAATAAAATATTTTAAAAATACAAAAACATTAGTATCTTCCTATGTCAGAAGAGGAAGGGTCCCCAAAACTTAGTGGAGCCCTTCTCTACAGAGAGACCTAACATCCCAGTCTCCTGGTCGGAGTGCAGTGTGCTTTCTGTCCCTCTGATCGGTGGCACGGCAATGGGAATTCCCAACCTTCCACAAGCAGCTGCTGCCTCTGGCAGCTGTACTACGCCCTCAGTTCACCTAATTTCTTCAGGTCCCCGGGTGTGTACATTCCTCGATGTGAATCTTGCCCGTGTGTTTGAACTCCATTTGCAACTAAATGAGGAAGGTACCCGTGATCCTCTGCTGGATTCCTTTACCCACTAGGGGACTTCGGGCTTTATCCTGGTTCTATGCCTACAGCCTCTGTCTCCACTCACATCTTTCGTCAGCTGCTTCTGGAGGTCTCTGTCCTATGTTCCCAAACCCTACAGTGTGGGCCATCCTCTTCTCACTCTGGATGGGAGCTTGTTATCAGTGGTTCCCTGGGCTGACTGGTTGGAAGAGGCTCAGCTGGGCAGTGGGAAAGTCTAGGTCTTAGACTTTCAGTGGAGATGTATCCAGGACCCTCACATGTCCAGGTGGACTGTCTTTTGAGATTCCTCTCAGGTCAGAGGTTGAGGAGACACTGCGCCTCTTAGGCACAGATGGCATCCAGGTGTGGCTTACTCAGTTGGGCTCCATCTTGGGACTCTTAATGAATTCTCCAGCTGGAGTGGGTCACAAGCCTTGCATTCTCCTGCACCCCGGCAGGACTGCTGAAGGTCCTAGTGATTAAATGGTGATGATATAAGTACTTTGTGCCCCTCCTAAAAGTGTTCCTGAAATCCTCCACTTCTGGGGTATTGTTTTGTGCCGTGAACATCATGGGTTGGGATATTCAATTCAAACAAGTAGCTATCCAAACCATGGTGCACCATGAATTCAAACACCAACTGTTAATTCAAAAGTTTGATAATAGGAGGGGCGCCTGGTGGCTCCGTCAGTTAAGCGTCCGCCTCTTGATTTCGGCTCAGGTCATGGTCTCAGGGTGGTGAGATGGAGCCCTGCATGGGGTTCCACACTGAGCATGGAGCCTGCTTAAGATTCTCTCTCTCCCTCGCTTCTACCCCACTCCCCCTTTCTCTCTCTCTCTCCCTAAAAAAAAAAAAAAGTTTGATAATAGAAAATTTGAAGTCACAGGTATTTGTTAAGAGTGCGTTTTTTAATTTATTCAAATTTTTAAATTTGAAAACTCATTCTGTCACTTACTCATTGAAAAACCCTGAACAAGTTACTAAAACCAGTGATTCTCAGATATGATCCCCAGCAACAGCAACATCACCGACGAACTTGGTAAAGTGGAAATCAAGGGATACCCACCGCAGGCCTATGGAATCAGGGACTCTGCGGACAGGGCCCAGCAAGCTGTTTTAATAATGTCTGCGGGTGATTCTGATGCGCACCACAGTTTGAGAACCATTGTCTTCAGTGATCCAATCGGAGTTTCCCGATATATGAAACAGGAGGGATACGACTTGGCCTCAAAACATTTTAATAAGGATTAAATTCAGATTTTGCATGGAAAGCTTTTAGCACGGTGTCTGGCACTCAGCATGTACTCAATATATGACAGCTACAATTAATGTTTTTTATAATTATTGGATTTCTTTTCTGGGTGGCCAGGGAATCAGTCTATGTCTCTGCATGTCTACCTGTGAAAGAGTAAAGAGTGAAGATATTTTAACATTAATCATTATAACAATAGCTAATTTATTGAGCTCCTACCCTGGCCCAGGCACGTGGCTAATGACTTCACAAACATGCCATTCAATCCCCATTTAAAAATTTGCTAAGAGATGGTGCTCGTATCGTCCACCTTCTACAGGTAAGGAAAGAGCTGAAGGGACTTGCCCAGAATAACCCAGAGAGTGAGTGGAAGAGCAAGAAAAAGAATTTAGAGTGTGAGTCTTCAGAGCCTCAAGTAGTTAAGCCCATCACCAACTGCCACTCCAACGTCCTCTGCTGAAGGAGCTATGGCTCTTTTCATACCGACAGTGTTATTTCGAAAAGCTGATGTTCCCCATAAGACATACACCAAGATGATAGCCATTAATTAATTATAGAAGAAGACCCTCAATCAAATTTTTGCTTGAAGTGAGCTTTTGGTTTTTTAAGAGGCCAAGGGCAAAGGAGACCTTGCCCTGGGTGCTTCTCCTCCATGAAGTCCTCCATGATTGCACATTTCCGCCAAGCCACAATATTCATGATTCCCTGAGCCCAAAAGAATACATTCCCATGTCCATTAAATAAGAGAATCAACTAGGGAGGGAAAAAAAGTTTCCTTTGCCCACAGAAGGCAAAGCTTCAAGTGATGATTAGTAGGAGGAAATGTGGAAGTGTGGCCTGTAATTACCAGTAAATATGTGTTCCCAGTTGTACGTATTGATATGGGTTTGGGGACCAATGATAAATGCCAAATTTCTACCATTTTTCGATACAGCAAAAAAAAAAAAAAAAAAAACAAAAACCTCTGGCCCCTAAAATACCAATGACATCCTATAAAACACTCTTAAAATGGGTAAAATTATCTCTGTAGCCAAAGAACTTAAGCACAGGCTACTGAATTTGTAAAAGAAACATATTTAAACACCCATCAAAATGATGTTCCAGGGTAAAATATACATTTATCCAGTGCACTGTTCGCTTCCCTGAAGGGTACAAGCGGGTTGGGAAGAAAACCCTGCAGGTTTTCTCTTCTGAGTGAAGCTAAACTTTGTGCTTCATGTGAGAGTTTCTGCCTCGGTCCTCAAAGCTGGACCTCAGAGATCCTCCAAGACGTTCGGTTTAATGTCAAACTTCCCCGTGTCCCTAAAATGACAGTATCAACAATAGCGCCGCTGAGCAAACACGAGTTTTGGCTTCTGCCTTTTATTTTATTTTATTTTTTTTTGTCCCCTCCTCTTAGCTCCACCCCAGCTAGCTCCTGAAAGGCTTTCTGTTCTGTCAGCCATAATGACATCTGCTGGCCGAGACAGGAAGTCATAAATCTGTAGGTCCCCTCTCAACCAAACCTTGTTAATGCTGCCATTTATCACCGGGGCCGGGGTGCCATCTCTGGAGGGCTGGACGCAGAGAGTCCATTTTCTCCCATACCCCTTCCCCAAGAGAGCAACCATTTTAAAAACAGCCACTTTCTCATCTCGCATTTGCAGACCTGCAAAGCCAGGCAGAGGCAGCCCCCGCCGTCAGGGTGCCGCTCTTGGAAAGAAGCCACAATTCCAGGCAACAATAGACTCCACTTGATGTTTGGGGACTGAAGCGAGGCACTTCTGACCAGGCTCCATCCTTCCTTGTTTTAAATCAGCCCCTAACTGCCTCAAAGAGAGGAATGGAGATTTCCTTCCTCCGTGAGTCTTTCTGCCTACCTGTCTGTTTTTAAGGGGAAAGCTTGCCCTGGGGTGAGGCAGGGGGAGGGAGCTTTAAGGGCATGATTTAAACTCAGAGTTACTTTTGTTCCAAACTAATTTAGGACGGTGTGAGGTTTATTTCTTAGGAGTGCATTGTGTCCTGAGCCTCAATTCAAGGCGTGTGCCTTTGTAAGGTACGGCCTGGCTTTTCGTACTCCAAGTGTGGTCCCTGGGGCAGAAGTCTCAGCATGGACCGTGGGAGCTCGTTACACCACTCTGGACCTGCTTGATCAGAATCTGTGTTTCAAGCCAGATCCCCAAATGACCCCTCGCTACGTTAACATTTGTGAGGCTGTGCCTCACCCTGGAGTTCTCAGCCTTGGCCCCCTTGACATTTGGGGCTGGCTCGGTTTTTGTTTGCAGCCCTTGTTTGCAAGGGTGTTTCCTGGGCTCTGTGGGGTGTCGGGCAGCATCCCTGGCCTCCACCCACTAGATGCCAGTAGCAACCCCCTGAACAGTGGATCAGGACTGGTTCTAGACATTGTCACGCGTTCCCTGGGAGGAAAAAAATCACCTCTGCTAGAAACCGAGCGACTCAAAAAGTGGGGTTGGTGGGTACCCAAGCTGCCGTCTAGGAGCTTGTTAGAAATACACCTTCTCAACACCAG
Source organism: Procyon lotor (assembly GCA_028646535.1). Lineage (NCBI taxonomy): Eukaryota > Metazoa > Chordata > Mammalia > Carnivora > Procyonidae > Procyon > Procyon lotor. The sequence continues at coordinate 6,734,558 of CM053610.1, read as the reverse complement.
CCCGGACTTACTAAAGCAGGATCTCTCGAGCTGGAGCCTGGGAATCTGTTTTTACTCCCTGTAGGAGGTCACACACAGGCTCAAGTACAAGGATTCCGAAGCCTCGGCTTCGCAGCTGCAGGGAAAGGTTGTGGGATAATTAGCCAATGTGTGATGTGACCACGACATTACCAAGAGCGAGTAGTGCATGACGGTGGTAGGACTCAAGCGAGAACCACACCTGGAGGGGTTGAACCCCCTTCCCCATGTGCTGTCTCCTACCCAACTTGAGCCTCAGTTTCCTCGTAGGTAAAATGGGCACAACAAAAGTGCTTTGCCTCACGGAATTGTTTGAAGGGATTAATAAGCTTGTATTGTCAGATGCCTAGAACAGTGCCTCGCGCCAAGGGCCTCATAAACATTTGTGACGCTTATCATCACTGTATCTTGCTTTTCTTTCCCCCAGAGTCTTAGGTTCCCCAAGAGCCACACAGGTACTCTATTCTCTGCTGCCCGGCCTGGTGCGGGTGCTTAATAAACTTTAGTAGGAAAAGAGGATAGGCCTATGGAGGGAAGAGGGTATGGCAGGAGCTCTCTGCTGCCCATGGCTTGACTTTAACCATGAAGTCTGCTGCCTTCACACTTTCTGCATCAGGATCCAGGCTCCCTCACCGGCTTCTATTACCTGGTGCCCTTGCACAACTAGAGGATTGAGCTGAGTTTCGTTTCGTCCCTCCATACAGATTAGACTAGACCTCGGATGTATCTAACAGCACTCCGTAAACAACAGTCCGTCAACAAAAACTTAAAATATAATAAAAAAGCTAAAAATGTGGGAGTGCTAGCTATATGCCGGCTCTCGTGCCGTGGATTTTACATTAGCTCGAATTCCTCTCTGTGCCCCGAATGGAATTTGTGGTATGTGTAACTATCCCCATTTCACAGATGGGAAAACTAAGGCTCGGAGAGGCTTGTTAACTTGTCCAAGATCATAGTGTCAGTAAGTAGTGAAAATATATTTTAAGATGCAGTTCTGGGACACCTGGGTGACTCAGTTGGTTAAACGTCCGACTCTTGATTTCAGCTCAGGTCATGATCTCAGGGTCCTGAGATCGAGTGAGGCCCACCTCTGGCTCCTTGCTAGCCATGGAGTCTGCTTGAGGATTCTCCCTCTCCCTCTGCCCCTCCCCCCTCACCTCTGTGCGTGCACGCACTCCCTCTCCCAGATAAACAAACAAAGTGCAGGTCTGTCTGATTCCAAATCAACACTTATCTTCCTTCCTGGACACCTACCTGGTCTGGTGCCCTGCTCATGTCTTCATACTCCGATTTAACGCCCAGCACCTAAGGCTCTTTGCGGAGGAAGCCAAGAACGGCCCCCCTCCGATGACTGGCAGGCACTGATGGATAAACACCCCAGCTCCCTCTCTCGAGGAGGGGTATCTCAGAAGGACGTAAGCAACACTGACTCCCAGCATTTCCCAGCAGGATTAAGTTCCGTCACGACAGTGATCACCTGCTTGATAACACAGCGCATGCTGGTGACCTTCCCTTATGCATTCACTTTCCCGCTTTCCTATTAGAGTTTTCTAACATCGTGCCCCAAACAAACTACTCACTTTCAAATCTTTATCTCGGGATCTGCTTCTTGGGGAACCACAAGCAAGGCCCACAAACCTTCTCAAAAGAGGATTTGCAACAGTCTTGAACTGTTCGACCATTTTAAGCCCGTGGCTTCCTTCGCTGTGTTGACCTCCCCAGCAATGGTTAAGGAGAGGAGGCAGGCTGTATTGATGGGAGAAAACAGCATCCAGGACAAGTCACTTTGACATAATCCTAGCAAGAAGGGGGAGAATCTCATGAAAATTTCAGGACAATAGGATGCCTAATGCCTAATCATAATAGATAAGACATGCTCTGGATGAGACAGAAAGGTGTTCTCAGAGCAAATTATATCATTCTCTATTTGCTTCCGAAAGTTGAGGGGCACCTTTGGGCACACAGTTCTAATGAGTTCAGGAAGGAGAGCTTGACATACAGTTGAGATGGCATAAAATACACCAGAGCCCAGAACTTAAAGGCTGCTCATCACATGGTTCCCAGGCTGCTCTGGTCCTTACATGCACTTAATGTCTTCCTGTGGTTAATCAAGTCGAGCAATGGATTACTGGGCCAGCGACATGGTCTGGATTCTCCGGCGACAGCAGAACACTATCACCCACGGCAAGTAGCCACCTCCAAGGGAGAAATGTGATGTATGTTACATCGAACAGCTCCCGTATCCCCAGCCTGCCCACTCAGCAATCGGCCAGTCTCCAATATACAAAATGCTTAATTGCTGTCGCGAAATTCTACACCTAGCCACCTCCGAAGAGTTTCTGAAAAGAGACCCCGACAACTTTTGGAGCATTTATTCTTAGAAGCAAGCTTGCCGGGGCCTGAGTGTCTCCAGACTTTCAGACTGTCATCCACCTTAACTCTTTGCAGAGAGCAAATTCCCCCCAAGTAGAACACAAGAGGTTCTCTTCCGTGTTGGTGGAACAAACCCCCTCCACTGGGCTGGCCGTTTGGGGATTGTAAATAAACAAACCAGGACTCACCAACGACAAAGAATGGAACTCATACTTGGTATTAGGACCTGCGATATGTCCCCCGTGATCCAGCCATTCCCCGCCGCCTCTTGAAACCTGGAACACGACTGCTACATCTTTTGTGTTCTGGAAGCACAGAAGTCTTTGTTCAGGCCTTGGCTCCCGGTGGGCTGCCTCCTATATTCCAGATCTCTGTCTCAATGTTCCCTTCCCAGAAAGGTTTTCCACCGCTCCCACCCAAAAATAGGCCTGCCCCCGCCCCTGACGCTCTAGCCCAACACTCCACCTTGTTTTCTTCACATTACTCTCCATGATCCATCTGGTACTCTCCTTGTCTGGTTTTTCCCTCCACCCCAACGTGATGCTGCACCAGGTGTCGTGGGCAGGGAGAAAATGACCCGAGATGGCCACCTTGAAGTTTTTATAAAATAGTTTACTGGGAAGAGAGATAGCCCGAATGAGTTAAATGACAGAAGATGAAGGCAATGAATTATATCCTCAAGGGCAAAATCATATGGTACACTGGCTTTCAAACTTGGCCGCGTATTAGAATCATCTGGGGCCTTAAAAATACCGATGGTTGGATCCCACCCCCACCGACTGATGTAATGAGTCTGGGGTAAGACGCAGGCATTGAGTTTTTTAAATCACCCCAGTTGATTACCATACACAGCAAAGTTTGAGAATACTGCTTTTTTTTAAATTGAAGCATTATGTACATATATAGAAGTGCATAAATCATTAGTATGCAGCTGAATTAATTTTCACAGAATGAACACACTTAGTAACTAATATCCTGGTTAAAAACAATGCAAGCCCCTCCTTCTCCACCCACCCACCCATCCACCCACCCACCCACCCAGTAGCCTCCTCATGCTCATTTTCAAAGGTAACCCCTGCCCTGATATCTAAGCAAAGATCAGTTTTGCCTGTCTCCTCATATATTGGGAATCATACTCTATAATGGCTCTTTTTTTGAGAAGATATGGACTAGAAAAGTTTGGAGTCCACCCAGGAGGGCTGCCTGAAGGAGGCAGTATTTAAGGGGGGTTTTGAAGGAGGCAATACTCAAGAGAAAGGAAAGGGAGGAAAGGGAAAGAAATTGGAGAAGGGAGGACAGCATCACTTGGAAAAGAGGCTAAAATGCTATATACCCGTGTCTAATGAAAGCCCTGCGGTGAGACTAATTTTTTACCCCCATACATCCTTCTTTGCCAGTATGCTCAACTAGGTATTCAATCACTCCATAAATTCTCACTGAGCATTGATACTGTGCAGGATTCAGGGATATAGAAGTGAATAGAACTTACATTTTAATTAGGAAAGACAGACAATAAATACGCAAATATATGAAAAAGATACAGATGGTCATAACTGCGATGAAAGATAAAAGAAAGAACGGGACAGATCGTGGGGGCAAAAGGAGATGACATTTGAGTTCAGAGAGAGGAGGAAAGACGGATCTGGGGGAGGAATCGTTCTGGAGGGAGGAGAAGATGCAAAATGCCTGAAGCTGGGACAGGAAATACTACATCAATGGAGGCATTCTCCCTATGTTCAAGAATCCCACCGACTGCCCAATGACTGCCCAATGCCCGCTAATTCAGGCAGTGCCAAACTCAAGGTGGGCACTTGGCAAATGATTGTTGTGATTGCATTGGGTTGGAGTCCAGTGGTAAGACAGGCAAACTAACAACAGTAATCAGTGAGATAGATATGTGCTTTAATGGGGCATTCACAGGTTCTGTGGGTACAACTGGAAAGTTCCACAACCACCCTTTTTAATAAATCCAAGAACAGATACCCTGGCTAATTCCTTGTGTGCAACAAATTATACCAACTTGATTGACTTGTGACAAAATTCAGCGTTTGCAAGGGCAAGGTTCCCATCCTTGGCACCTCATCAGAATCACCTGGGAACTTTTCAAATTTCAGATTTTCGGGCCCCACCCTGGGATCTAATTCAGTAATTCCAGGGTGGTGCCTGTGTCTCTTTATCTTAAGAAAAAAATCCCCAGATGATTCTGACGTTCAGCCGGTGTGGGAATCGGTGTTCTAGAAGATACAATTGACTCATTCCAATCAGTTCATGCCTTTACACATCCCAGAGTCCGAGTGTTAGATCTGAGGATGCTACTTCCCTGGAGACCCAAACATAGTATTATTCTAAGCCGCCAGCCCTTGGAAGAAATTTCCAAAAGTGCCAGAGTCTGTGGTTTAGCGAAGTATTTTGCAAATTCTAGTCATGCATGCACCACCTTTCTCACATTTGGCCATCTCCATACCCCCTCCCCCCGCACCCCGAGCCATTATTTACCCTCTGTCGTTCCTTAACAATATTTATTTTTAAAACCCATAAATTATATCAAACTCTAGATTGTTACCATAAATGGAGAGCAGTATCTTTCACGAAGAGAAAGGTAACTGTAGAGTGAATTCAGTAAAAAGCAACCATTTTTTAGAAGTCTAGCCAGGTAATGCTTGTCCCTCCCAGGCTCCTAAGCCTGAGATCTGTAGTTTCTTGGTTGAGAAATAAAAGTTAGCAATTGTTAGGCATGAAAGACACACTAGCACCAAACTGAGACGTTCTCGGGTTGAAAGAGAACTGAAAGGGAATAACCTTTTCACTATGCGATTCATGTTTTTCAATGTCATGAACAGTATCTGGGTACCATTGGGTTATGCATCCAACAGGGGTAGACAAAATCTTCCTTGCTGATAACCAAGCTAAATACTCTACAATAGTAGCAGTAAGGGGAAAAAACAACAAATTAATGCAAGAATGTAAGTAAAATTCAGAGAAGAATCCTAGAGAGAGAGGCGTGGAGAGATTGTGTAGTCCACAGTCAGCTCCTCTGGCCCGTTTCCCTCCTGATCCTCTCCAATGCTGGGTCCAACCCCAAATTCCTTCTCTTCCAGTTCCAAGTCTTTGGGGTGTCATTTTCACAGAAGCTTTTTGAAGGCAGGGATTCTGTCTTATGCATCCAGGCATCTCCTGTACTTGGGGCAATGCCTGGCATCTAACCAACACGCTAGATGCTTGTTAAAGGATTAATGTAGGGGTGCCTGGGTGGCTCAGTGAGTTAAGCATCTGCCTTTGGCTCAGGTGGTGGCTTCCTGCTCATTGGGGAGTCTGCTTCTCCCTCTCCCTCTGTGATCTCACTTGCTTTTACTCTCTCTCAAATAACTAAATAAAATCTTTTAAAAAATGATAGGATGTAGTGCAAACACCCAGTCAGTAGGCACGGGGCTTTTCCAGGGTGGACGCCGCTGCTGAGCTCGCTGTGGTCCCAGGCTTTGTAGGTCCTATTCCTCTAAGCGTGGTCCCCCTGCCCCAGCAGGACTAGGGTTTTACTCATGAAGCTGTGGTCCTTGGCGCAGCTCTCTGGAAAGGTGTGGGAGGAAATTAGAATTAATGAGATTAACACCCTTTTGCTGACATTGTCAACTCTGCAAGAGGGCCTTCTGTGCCTCAGTTGCCTCAGGACTAGGCTGCGGTTGGGCGGGGCTGGTCCTGGATGGAGGCCAGTTGGGTGATGGAGGGCCGACTGATGAGTTAACAACTTGTATCACAGACATGAGAGGAACAAATGAGCCTGTGCCTCCCGCTTGGGGATGTTAGGAGTGATAAAACAGTAACAAAAAAGATGAAATGGCACTTTGCAAATGTGATGATAGCACATGACTAGGCAGATGGGAGGGAAAGGTAACGTTCCCTATAGCTCCCAAAAGAATGACTCAGAAAAATAACTGTGGAGCAGGTCACCCTAGGTCATTCCCCACCAGTGAGGGCAGACGTGGTAGGTGGGTGGGTTGAAAGCAGGAGGTGGCCCGATGACACTGGGTCTGCCTTCCTTGGGGCCAGCACATGGTTGGGGGACACGTACAGGTGAATCCCCATCACAACGACCATGTGACAGTGCCACACCTTGAATGCTTAAGTTATAAAATACCTAAGCTTGGGTTTGCTTTATAGTTAGCAATATTGAATATGTCTGACTCCAAAAGAACAAAGGCTTTTTTAGCAGAAGTTCTCGAACGAGAGGAAGCAGGAGGCTCACTTGCTCAAAACGTTGATTCCCTAAGCCCTGTTCCAGAAGTTGCTGAGTTAGAAGGTCTGAAGCAGCGAGCAGCAGTCCTCAACCAGAGGGCAATTTGCCTCCCCCCCGCTCCTCCAGGGAACGTTGGATGATGTCTGGAGACAAATTCGGTAATTTGGTTGACACAAGTATGGTGGAAGGGTCTGGCTTCCAGTGGGCAGAGGCTGGGGATGTGCCAGACACTCTCTGTTTGCACAAAACAGCTTCCACAACAAAGAATTATGGCCCCAAATGTCGATGGAGCTAGGGTTAGATCCTCTCATTCTAGGGTAAAGCCTAGAAATATGCATCTTCACGAGGGCCTCAGGGTGCAGGCAACCAGAGCCCTTTTTGACGGGGAAGAACTAGGCCATGCCTGCCTTCTTAGTCTAAAGATTCGGCTCTCTGAGCTCCCCTCTTGCCTCAGTCCTCTGTGTTTAGGACTCAGCTTAGACTGCAGCTTCCGCAGGAAGCTCTACCTGGAAAGCATCCTCCCTTCCTCCACGTCCAAGTTCATTGCCTCTCCTAAGTACCCTTCCTGCCTCGCATCACTTACCCCGTCGTCTGTCTCTCCCACTGGAGCAGAGTTCCCTGAGGGTAGGGTCCCTGAGGGTAGGGTCCCGGTTTGGACCTGCCCCCAGCACCTGGGCAGGTGCCTGGCCCACACCTGGCTCAAGGATCACATGTTGGCAGCAATCTAAGCTCTGGCGGCATGTCGCTCACTGAGTCTAGAGCTACCCCTCTTTCAGACACTGTCACAGACCCTATTTTAACATCTTCCTGGAACTTATTACTTGGAAATTATCTTGTTTATTTGCTTGCTTACTTTTCGTTCATTCAACAAATATTATATTGGATATTTACTATATGTCTTGTCCCTTACCATTGCTGGGGACAGAACAGTGAACAAAAGAGGCAAAATCCCACTTCTCAACAGAGCTTATATTCTAAAAAGGAACTAGGCCAATAAACAAAATAGAAAGCTATATATAATATATGTGCTATTGATAAGCCCAGTGGAGAAAGAGAAAATAGAGAAATGGGATAGTGTGTGTGTGTGTGTGTGTGTGTGTGTGTGTTTGAAAATTCTAAGTAAGGTAGACCTCTGGGAGAAAGTAACATTTATGCAAAGACAGAGAGTGACATCTCTGCTCCCCCATTAGAATAGAAACACGAAGAGGGCCAGGACCTTCCCTTTCTCTATGGCTGCTGTGTCTCCAGAAAAAGGCACATAGTAGGTGCTCAATAAATGCTATTTAAATAAAGAGAATATGTGATTAGATGATCAAGAAGGCAGATGGGGGATTTTTGTTTTTCTGACCATCCACTGAATAGAAGGAAGGTGGGAGGGGCTGGGGCGGTAAACTTGGGGTGGGGGTGGGGAGGACATCTTCCTGGTCAGAGGAAGAGACGTGGAGGATGGAGGTCATTGCTGGATAAGGCACCCTCCCCCTTCCCCGCCCAAAGCAGATCTAAGTTCTCCCCTTCCTAATAAGTACTGTTAATGGCCCTGCCGGTGGGCTCACCTGGCCCCCCCGCCGCTCCCTTTCCAGCTGCGGAGTTTTGCCATCACCCTGCCCCCTTTCCTCCCGCATCCCTGCCCCGATCGCCCCCCCCCTCCCGGAGGGGGTGTCCCCGCGCCGGTGGGCAAGTCCTCGCCCCAGCGAGGGGGGCGCCTCGAGGAGCCGCGGGCGCCCCGGGTCCCCGCCCCCCCAGCCCCTCTCCCTGGCGGGACACTGTCCCTTTAATAGACTCCCTCTGCCTGGCGCTCTGCGGCTGGGGAGTAAATTTCTCCCTGTCATCAGGTCGCGGGGAGAGGAGGAGGAGGAGGAGTTTGTTAATGTTCAGTTTGTTCAGCGGGATCGATGTTTGCTGGCATCGCCTCGCCCTGTCTTGTGTGTGTGAGTGTGTGAGTGTGCGTGTGTGTGTGTGTGTGTGTGTGCGCATATGTGGGGGGTGTGAGTGTGTGTGAGAGGAAGCGCGAGTGCGTGCGTGTGTGTGTGAGTGTGTCTGTGTGTGTGTCTGTGTGTGTGTGTGAGTGTGTGTGAGTGAGTGAATTCAATTCCAGATTTTCTGTCTTTCCCAAACCCGCTCCTGTCCTCTCGCATATCACTCACAGACGGGGATCTGACAGCAGCCACAAACCTACAGTGAGTGATCTCTCTCCCCCAGCGCGAATCCGCCATAGAGACCAGCGAGGAGGAGGAGGAGGAGGAGGAGGAGGAGGAGGAGGAGGAGGAGGAGGAGGAGGAGGAGGAGGAAGAGGAGCAGAAGGAGGTGGAGGAGGAGGAGGAGGAGGAGGAGGAGGGCAAGAGGAGAAGGAAGAAGAAGAAAAAGAAGAAGAAACCACTACCTTCCCAGGATTGCTTTTTTTTTCTTATCTTTACGCGCGCGTGTGCGTGTGGCGCGTGTGCGCCCCTCGTCCCTTCCATCCGAACGCGGTCTTGGATGTTTAATAAAGAAATCAAGTGTCTCAACAGTCACCAAAAAAAAAAAAAAAAAAAAAAAAAAAAAAAAAAAAAAAAAACCAAAAAAAACAAAAATTTCCAAAAAGCAAAAACAAAAAGAGAGAGAGAGGAAAAAAAATCCAAAACAAACAAACAAACAAACAAGGCAGAACCAACCTCTACTTCAAACCAGCCGGCACAAGCCACCCGTGTCTGCCACCCGGAGAGGGGGGTCTCTGGCCCGTGGTGGAGGAGTTGCAGGGGGGATCGCCAGGGGGACAGAGGCCGAGTGACGCCCTAGGAGCCACCGGGCAGGAGGCGGAGGAGACCCAGAGAGGCGAGAGAGCAGCGGGCCCCCGCGCGCGGCTCGGGGCTGGGGCGCCAGAAGTGGGACTGGAGCGAAGTAGAGCGATGCCAAGGAGGAAACAGCAGGCACCCAAGCGGGCGGCAGGTAAGAGAACCGGCTCCGCTTCGGGGCTGCCCGGCGCGCCGAGCTCCTCGCCCGCCCTCCTAGCCCCCGGGTGCCCCAGGACGCCACCCCCGAGCTGTGGGGGGAGTTCGCTCGGGGCGCCCCTCTCTGCCCCGCGAATAACCCAATTTTCTCTCTCTCTCTCCCTCTCTCTCTCTCTCTCTCTCTCGCCTTCTTCCATCTCCCAAATCCTCCCCTGTGCAGGCTCCGGTTGGGTGGGGGGAAAGCTATCCCACCAAGCCTTCCCTCCTTAAACTTTTTTTCCTCCACCCTCTACCCCACCCCTAACTTTCTCCCGGTCTGTTTCTTGCCTCTTGGGCCAAAGTTCGGTTGAGGATTTGGGGTGCGGGGTAGGGAGACGGTTTTAACACCCCCGTAGGCATCCGCGTGGTCAGTGCCAGTGGCTTCTGGCCTCAAGGGACAGCATCTCTCTCGCTGGAGTTTGGGGCGCTGAGGTGTGAGGCATGCCCAAGCCCGGGGCTAAGGGCTGGCTTTAGGGCAAGCAATGAGAGTTCAACTTTGATCGCCAAGGTGGAAAAAAACCACCCCAGGAAAGGAATGAACCTTTGAATATGCTTTCTAAATATGCCTGGGAATCTAATCAACACTCTTTCTCTTTAAAAAAAAAAGGGGGGGGGGAGACCCAGGAGAACATTGAAACAGCTCTGGATTTTCTTTGCCCAGAGAGAGTTGCAAACTTTGTAAATTGATTTGTATGGTATCCCATCTGAATCCTTCCTTACCAGCCCCCCTCCCTTCCCCCAAAAAAGAGAGGAACAGGTTAATGGATCAGTACAATAGACCTTCTAAAGGATTTTTTTTTCCTTTGGGTTGCTTAATTGCTTTTTTAATAGTATGCTGGGGTTTTGTTTCTCGGAAGTGTAATATGAAAGTTCATTTTTCTCCTGCCAGACCCACCCACTGAAAAATCAGCTTTCCACTTGATTGCTAGTTTTGATTTGACATTTGATTGATCACCTGTCATCTCGCTGCCTTTGATCTATTCATTCTTGATATATATCAATAAATCACTCACCATGGTAACTCAGAGTGCCAGTGACGCAAGCCTTGCCCTCTAGATTCAGAGCCAGACATGCACAATTATTATCTTGTTTGGCTTTTAATGTGGGCGTTTTTATTTCTTTGTGTCCTTTAGTCGAATCAGGGCTTTAGCAAGAAGCTGAAGTTTTTTTCCCTCCCAGTCTCTGTCTTTACCCTCGTGCTTTAGGCGGCATCGCTTAGGGCTGGTGTTCTGTAGACCCAACAACACATTTCCTTCTGTTGTAACACGAGCGAGCGAAACGTTAGGGAGAAGTTTAGTGGAACACTTTTGTAAACTTTGTAAAGCCACCCTTAGAACAAATCCAAAGTTAGTTACAAATCTGGGCAAAGTGGGTGTTTGTGTCTGAACATTCTGGACCACCAGCCTCACCCTCCATCATGGCCTGTTTCCAGCCTGAATGGCAGTCCATGTGCTTTGAAAATCCACAATTATCTTCCCTTCAGAGCGCAGAATTGCTTCCGTAACCAGGCATAGATTGGTTCAAATTGCATGCGGAAATATCACTTATAAAGCTTTGATTCGTGTGTTTTCCAACTGTTTCCCTAAGAGCAAAATAATTAAAATATTTTCAGGGCTGTGTATATTTTGAACTTGCCTAGTCAGTAAGGTGTACTTTTTTCCACTCTGGCTACCTCTTTTGAAAAACAGTTTCTCCCTCCTGCCCCTGCCCCGTCTACATTTAACTCACTTATTTATTTATATATTTTAAAATTAGATTATTTTGCAATCTGACAGCACTGGGGTATGCACCTGGCTTCTAGACCCAGGAAAAGTAAGCGTGTGCCTTCTAGTTCTGGCAACCCAAGTTTTCGTGTAGCTAGATGATTAGAGATAACGTCCTTATTGTCCCAAAAGAGAAACCTGGGCAACAGTCCAGCAAGAAGTGATACTGCCCTGAAAATTACTCTTTCCCCCCCCTCCCCTTGTTGTTCCGGTAAAGGCTATCAACAACTAGGCAGTAATTTAAATTACCAGAATGACTGGACATGTCTCCTTTGGTAAGCTCATTATAAAAAGTGCATTGCTCAGAATTGCACTACTTTGATTATAATTATCCTCTGATCAATGAGGATCCAGGTGTATGTAACATAATGCTGTATCACATTATTTAAATTAGATCCTTTTCATTAAGCTTGTATCTATTGGACCTGGCTTGTCTATTTACTGTACTGTGTGTGTGTGTGTGTGTGTGTGTTAGAAAGTTATGACTGCAGTTTCAGTTTTCTGGCCTGTTGTATGACTACTGTCTTTATATGTTTGTTTTCATGGCTTTATTATTTTCACTGAAAAAAGTAGAAAGCCTGGTGGACCTGAAAGGGAATGATTCATACTGTATACAACGAGGCTCCTCTTGCAGTATTTATTTGCTCACATATTAATAAAACGGATGTTTTTCATGCAAGGCCTCTTTCTTCCAAAGTCATCGATGCTGTCCTCTGTTTTCGCCGAGATGGTGATTCACAAGTAAAGTTAGCCACTTTGAGATTCTTAAGCCAGTTGGCATGCAGGGAAAAGAAACAAGGTGGGTGCTAGGATTGTGGCCATACTAACTTTTATCACTGCCTGAAATTAAACACAATGCGCAACTGTAAGTAATTACTCCCATAGACTGATGTTGAAAGCTTGATTTCTAGCTTGATTAATGAATAATGTAAGATAGAAAAAGCCTATGAGTGAATCAGAGCTGAGGCTCTTTCCCAAGAACTGTTCGAGGCAATTTGATTCTTTTGCATTATTAGTTTTAAGTTCCATGTTTCAAGGAATCAGTTACAGAACTTTCTAATAAAGCAGGTATGCAGCTGGAATGAACAAGATGATATTATAAGTGATGGGAAATTTCAGTCTTTATTTGTTATGTTCTGCCACCCCCCAACTCCCCCCTTTAAGGGAAGGGATGTGAGGTAGGCAGTTCTCTTTAAGGAAACAGCTAAGTCAGAACATTTCCCTCTGAAATGTCATTCTTCCTGGCTTTCAGCTATGCTATTCCACCATACTATTACTTCGGGCAAGAAAAAAAGTTCAGAAAACAGCCTATAGTACCCCAGGGGTTTGTGTATGTGTGAGTGTGTGTGCTCCGTTTCCTTGGATGTGTATTTCACTCGCTACTAAAAGGCATCCACTTTCATCTGAGAATATTGCAGAATTTTCTATCAGCATCTTTCCCCCCTATCTATTTGAGGGCAGATAGAGAAGATGGCAGAAAGGTAAAATAAAACAGAGCAGTGTTTTGATTTGTTTGTATTTTGCAGGATGCAGAGTAGTTAAAAATTTAAAATTGCAGACTTCCGCTGCAAACCCTTCTATTTTCTACAATCTGTCACAGCCTCTGTACACAGACATGTGTAATACATATATCTTATTTTACCACCCTGAACTATTGTTTTTATATAATACCAGCCAAGTGTAATAGAATGCAAAATCTTTGGGGCTTGTGAATATCGAATGTATACATAAGTTGCAGGATTCTGCTTCTGCCAGCCCAAGGAGATTAAATGTTTCCTTCTTGTTGACTCTCATCAGCTATCTGATAATCCAGATCTGAGGAAAGTCTTGCAGGGAGGAATAGCTCCCTCAATTTATTTTGTTTATTTAATATGGAGATGAATAATGCAGATTTTGTTTTCATGAATGTCCTTGTGTGGCAGTAAACATTAGACTATTAGCAATCATTACTTAAAAGTTGCAATTTGCACCTTAATGGCATAGTTTATTTACATGGGAAACATATTCAGCAGGGACACTTCTGAATCCTGCAATGGAACAGAGTTGACCCCAGCGATCTCCTTTTCAGCCTCAAGAGAGCAGTGCCTGGGTGAACCCGGGAGGTCTCAGCAATCTCCACCAGCAGGGTGGGGAGAGGGTAGGCAGCTCAGGGGGAAATCTACCTTTAATTTACTGGCAAGTGGGATGAGATTTGAGGAAAGAGGAATCGGGGTAGAGTCCAGACCCTGGCACTCTCACTTTGTTGAAACATACTTCAGAAAGACAAGTTCACATCTTGATTTAAATACCGTACTCTATAGACCCCATTCACTTACCCAAACGGTCTGGTTTTAACAGATGAATGAAAAAAATAAACACACTCACCCCCAGAGAGGCTCAGCAGTATGAACTGTTTCTGGCTCTTCTTGTTATTTAAGGCAGATCCCCGAAAAAGGAAGGACAGGTCCCCCGAAATCACATCCCACTCACAGCATTGTGGATGGAAATTGATTACTTAAGTGGTCCCTTCCCCACTCCCCTTCGGATTTCCTTCTCCCACCTCTCCCTCACCCTTAAAGACCCAGAGTGAATGGGACATCTCAAAAGCCCATTTGTTTTAGGCATTTATCGATTTCATTTTTAATCTGTCATATCAGGACACAATACATTAGCCCTAATCAGCAGATTGCAAGTGACAGGGAGTTCTAGTGGAAAGTAGGTGAGGGAGAGGGGGCTCTGAGAAACTTCTGCCCGACGGAAATCTTCTTGAGGCTTGGGGGTTGGAGATTGGAGGCTACTTTTGAGGAGGTCAGGTCGTAGCAACAGTCCTCAGAACTACTATGCATTTATTTTTCTACTGCCTTATATTGATTTGTCTCCCACTCACCTCGATTCTACCATTTGGGAAACCTTCACACCCAACAAATACCTCCTAGGCATCTTCAGCAGATTTGTCCCTGGAAGCATCTTGCCTTTTGTCACATTCTCCAATAGAGGCTTATGTTTTCATTTCATCCCAGGTGACTTCTCACGCATTTGACGGAATTTCTCCAACTGGATAATACCTGGGTTGATCTATTTATCTTCCCAGTGGCTTGGGGATTGTACTGTCAATTGAGCCGGTTTTAAAGGGGCACTGAGCCTGGCATTATTTAAGGCCACGTGAAACGATACACTTCTGTTCATCCCTTGCAGCTCAGCTTCGGAAAATCAGGCAGGAAGGAAACCTGTTCATGTTTTTGCTGGGTCTGTAATTAGCTGACATGAGTTAAATGACCAGAGGAGATCCCTTCCCTCACTGTATGCGTACCATCCATTTTATTTAGGTATGTCATGGTCTGGCAAGACTCAGCCACTGCTGCAAAGGCGTGCCTGCATCCACCCAAGTTCCCTTTAAAAAGCACAGGCTTGCCTAACAAATTCTCTATTAAGACCAGGCATACACAGAGTATCATTTTCGTTTGATGCAAAGTCAGTTGGAAATACATTAACAGAGAGTGTCTTGCATCGCTTCCCTGAAGCAGTGCTTTTTCATTACATATTTAATTACAATCAAATTGAGCGACTTTTATAAAAAAAAATTACAGTGGTATTAAAAGAAGCTTGGCACACAAATAATTTTATTGCTTTGCAAGTTGAGAATGCTGTTATATTTTTATTTACTTGGGAGAAATTTATTTTCATTTTCTAATGTGACAAATACAGAATATATTTTCCTGTCGTCTGTATCAGGGAGATCTCAGCCTCCTGCCTCCTTAGATCCCGTTCATCCTGGAAGAGGTTTTCATATCCCTTTTTCAGTAATTTGTAACAATTTATATCTATATTTTTTAATCATTTTAAGTTTTATAAATTTCCATTTGAAGTTAGAAATTCTTCTGTTCCTTAGGTTGACCTTTGGTGAACAGCTCTTTGATTATAAATGAGCTTAGTCATTCGAACCACATAAGAAATAAACTCGTTGAGAGGGTTTGCTTGATTGCTGGATATTGCAGTAAGAAACACACACACACACACACACACACACACACATCCCATATATTTACCAGCCTCTATCACATAACCTGATTTTCACTGGATTTTACCATCTCTTTCATTTTTTTCTGTACTACTGATTTAGGAACTTGTTTTAGGTAAAGGGTTAGGGATAGCTTTGAAAGGGAGTGTCATGAGACTCTGGTCTTCAAGAAATGATAATGAAAATTAGATACTTTAGAGCCTAAATATCCGCTTCGGGACTCTGTCTGCAAACTCACAGGAAAGTGTCTCTGTAAACACATGGTGTGGCATTGAACTTGGACACTGGCCTGGAGGGTCCACCTCAGTGTGGCTGTATTTTTGTAGAGAAAGGTGTAGGGCTTAGGTCCTCTCTGAGGACATCGTCTGCATCCACAGACACACAGAGAGGCCTCTGAGATGCAAGTGGGAATTGCTGATATATTTGTTTCCAAAGCAAACTCCATGGGTGAAGTGATAAAATAATTGGGAGAGATTTGAACGTCATTAAAATAGTTACGAAGAATTTTCAGCTGTTGCCTCTCTGAATCTTTTGCATTTCCTCCGCAGAGAAAGATGTCCTCTGGGCATCCTCTAATACTTTGTGATGCCAAAGCAATGCCTGAAATTGTTGAAAATTTTAGAAATTAAAATACAGGAGGCACAGCCAGATAATCCTGTTATTAATATATCAGCATTATTTTGCTTAACAACAGGGAAATAAATGCATAAAGCAAAAGTTTTAGAGGTAGTGAATTTAGAGAAATCACACAGAAAAAAAAAAATACCTGGATCATATTTGAAAGCTTTTGTCTTGAATTTTTCTCCCGAAGTAAGAGTGCTCTTTCCATCTGTGTGATTTAAAACAAAAACAAAAACACAACCGTTTCAGCATCATCATACCTAGTACCCAGTCTGACACAGGGTCTAATTAAAGTTCTCTCTGAATGTACGATGCCATAGGACATTATATTACCCGTCCCTTTTTAAAAAAAAAAATCTCTTTAGAAAACCAAAAGTGGGCATGCAAACTAGAAGGAGATGCTCAACACACTCTCTATTATAGCTCACTCAGGGTTCAAGATCCAAAACTTTGTTTGGCAGGGTAAGAAGAAGATAGCACTGCATTTTAACTACACATCTCCCCTTGGCACATGAGAGTCAACGGAGCACGGAAATTTTTAAGGATTTAGCTGTTTAGAGCTGTTTAGCTCTTTTGCATCTGTCTCCAAAGACTAATTTAATTGAAAAGCCGTAGTGTCCATTTATGCTAAAGGAAAAACCTCATGTTTCCATAAAGCTACTAGACGCTAAGGTGGGCTTAAAAAATTTTTTAAAAAGGCAGTGTTCTGCAGTTTCTGTTAGTACAAAAATTAAGATCACTGGTCTTAATTAGTTGAGTGCTTTCAGAACTGAATGAATACTCTGAAATCACCCCTGAGCTTTCTTCTTAAAGCTACATCTAAGTCATTTCTATGGAAATTACACAGTTTAGGTACTAAGGTGGGCAGAATATGGTTATTGTTTTTAATGAAAATAGTTACAAAGGGCAGAAGGAGATAAAAACAGGTTTTGGCCGCCATTCTGTTTGTAATGAATTTGGAAGAAACTTCCCTAATGCTTTCCTGCATCAGGAAAAATCCATGATATCTGTCGACAGGGATGATAGAAAAAGGAAGCAGAAGGTCAAGGTGTTCTATAGGGGAGAAGGGACTTGTGTAAGCCAGAGCAGTGGCATATAAATATTTCTATCTAAACTGCAAGGGGCTTACTTTAAATCACTTGAATTTATCAGATTCTTGGAATTTTCCAATAATTTAGAAGCCTCTCTCTCATACCCCAGGGGAGATAGGAATAGCTTCTGGGCCAAGACAATGCTGTAGAAAAGAGGTAAATCTACTCTAGGCGTTCGGTACCGTTTGGTACAGAGGAAATGCCAAAATGAAAAGCTATAAGCATGTTTTATATCAGAGTTGCCTTCGGCTAGTTTCCTTTATTAGAAAGTTGAGTACGTGGCTTTGTGCTTCTTTTTGTTTTCCCTCCAGAGATTAGGTTTGAGATTGTGAACGGAGCCCTAGAATAGGAAGAAGTGACTTGGGTTCTGCTTATAGCTTTGCCCACACTCGTTATACGGCCCTGGGCAAGCTCTTACTTCAGGAAGAAGAATATGAGCTCAGGAGTCAGAATGACCCAAGTTCAAGTTCCTAGGTCTACTTGTGTTGCTTTGCCTGGAAGACTTGGGTAAGCCGCTCAAATCTCTGCCCCCCCGCCCCCACTTTCCAACTGTAAGAAGGGTGTAGTCAGAGTTCTTTCAGCCTAGGTTTTTGAAAGGATCATGTGAGCCTGGGGCTGAGAAAGTACACTGAAACTCTTAGGGGTCAAACCTGATAGTGGTAGTGTGCCTTTACCAAGAATGGCCAGACGATGGAAAATTTATACTGGAGTAAAAATGAGCAACCTACCGATCATCGGAGATAAGGGGGTCAGGGCTTAGAAGAAATCAGACGTGGGTGCATTTTGGCTTTTTAAACTGGAAATACAGTCATTGAAGAGTATTTTAACCTCTTCTGAGGCTGACTCATACTGGGCTGGTTAGAGCCCTGCACCAGCTCAAAAAAAAAGTTTCTTTCCCCAAAGATAGTAATTATAACACTGGCAGCAACAACTATAACAACAGTAGTAGCCATATCTGCCACTAGGTAAGTGTTTATTATATACCAGGCACTTTTCCGAGTGCTTCATATATTCCTATTGTTTAAATAGCAATTATTTCTTGAGTTCCTACTATGCGCCAAGCTCTGTTCTGGCCACCTGCATCCTGGGGGGTATTAATAGGAAGAATATATCTCTGGGGATCTTCCCCTCCAGGACGGGGAAGCTAGAGAATATACCAAGAAAAAAAAAAGGTAATTTTCATAGAGAAGAAAGCTCCATGATGACAGATTTATAAGGGTAAAAGTTGGGGAGTGGGAGTTTGGAGAGGCAAGTGTGGAAGGTCAGGGGAGACTTGTCCTGGAGAGGACATCTGAGCCAAGTTTTATCCTTATAACATTCTTATGCATTAGATGCTGGTGTGATCCCTTTTTACTGATGGGGATCTAAGAAACCTGGAGAGTAACTCGTT
Organism: Procyon lotor; assembly: GCA_028646535.1. Taxonomy (NCBI): domain Eukaryota; kingdom Metazoa; phylum Chordata; class Mammalia; order Carnivora; family Procyonidae; genus Procyon; species Procyon lotor. The sequence goes on along the minus strand of CM053610.1, from coordinate 6,716,108 downwards.
CAAGGTCACGCAGTGGCCACGCTGGGTTTTAAACTCTCTGTTTCCAAAGCCCATACCCTTAATCTATTGTGATATTTTATCTAGAATAGCTATAGCGATTTGCCAAGGAAGGACCCGCTCCTATTATTCTTTCCCTGCATCTGTTGTGATGTCTAAGCCTGCAGGGAGGGTATTGAGAACAGTGACAAAAGATGCTCTAGTGGCATCACCAAATAGAATCTCGGTCCTCTCTCGTACATGAAGTTGGTTTTTTCTTGAGTATTCCTTCGTGTGTATGTATGTGCGCTTACTCATTCATTCATTCATCAGATGTTCATTGTTCACTTGCTCCTGCCGGGCATTGAGCTAGGTGCGGGGATATCACAGTAGGAAAAGTTCCTGCCCTCACACAGCGAATATTCTTGTAAGACCAGAAAGCTAATCAACATTCATCAACAATGAATATACTAACTAGTTTTAACTGCATTTCATAAAAATAAATCAGGGGTAATGGAGTAAAGAGGGAGGGGAGGGTTGCCTTTACACAGAGTGGTCAGGAGGTATCGCTCAGGTGCTAACCTTTGACCAGACCCGAACCAAACGTGAGGAGCTAACCAAGCACAGATCTGGGAGAAATATTCCAAGCAGTAAGCACATAAGGCCAGAAATGACTTGTATGTTTGGGGAATACATGGGAACCCGCTGTGGCCAGAGCAGGTAAGATGGGGGGAGGGGCTGATAAGAAACGAGGCAGGGGAGGAAGGCAGGGGCAGATCTTGCGTGACCTTCTCGATATGGGTCTCAGTGTGATGGGTGGAGAGTTTCCATCCCAGAAGGGAAGGGATGTGGTCTGTTTGGGTTTTCAATAGAACATTTCACAGTCACTATTGCAAAGGTGGTAGTGGATTTGGGTCTGTTTGCCCACCTGGCCCCGCAGGGATGGTGGGTAGCATGCTCAAAAACGATGGAGGTGGAGGTGGCGTGTGGAGATAAAGACACATAAAGACACAAGTCTGGCTGTTAGGGAGGGATTGCCCGGTGCTGGGGGAGCCACATCCGTGAGGTTACTGGAAGTAAATGCTCAGAGCCAAGAAAATCTGGGATCCAGTCGTAATTCTTCCCCACATAACTGGCCAGGAGGGTTTTCAGGGGAGTTCCTTCACCTCACTGCACCTCCGTGTCCTCACCTGTCAAGTGCGCCCGCCATGTGGCTCCGCGCCCAGGGTGGTGGGGACCAGTAGGTGATGGGATGTAGAGAGAACCCTTGGTACAGTCCTTGGCACACATGGAGGATCTTTTCAAACAAACGCATGTTTTTATTCTCCTTCTTGTTGTCTTTTTTTTTTTTTTTCCTGTGGGGATTCCAGGAAAAATCTAGGCACTTGAATTAGTCCTTGGTACCTATTAGGCAATAAATAAATATTTCCTGATGAATGAATAAATGAGGCTGTAAATAAGTGAATAAATACTTTAATGAGCGTATTACTGTGTATACTAATTAATGACTTTTGAGGAGAAGGATCTCCCTTACGCATCTAAAATTTTTTGGCAGACCTCCGTACCCATCACGATCCTAACTGCACCTTAAATATTTATCAATTTAAAAAATACTAACGACAAAAAGACAGTGATCTCAGTAATACCCTTGCAGTATGTTCATTGTGACATCATTTGCCTTCACGTGAAGGGCAGTGATTTCACCTTTTTTGCCATATTATTTAGCCGTCTTATAAATGGAGCTTGCTGATAATGTGGGTTAGTAGACTTCCTCGTTAAGCCCAGACCCCCAGAGGGAGCGTCCCTGGTGTTCCTGAAGGGGCTGGGGATCCTCGTTTCTGACCCCTGAGCTTGACCTCTCCCTCCAGGTGCCTGCAGCTTCCAGATGCTCCCAGCCTCCCAGGGTTTGGCAGCCTACCCTCCCCCACCAAAGACCTGTGCTCATCCCCTCAGGCCCAAGGCGGCAAAGCTTAGGGGTTGTTAAGCTAATAGGAGAAGGCTAGAGGCTGTTTCCTGGTAACGCCTTCTCTACTTTTTAATTGTCACCTTCACATAAGTGTCTGGGAAGGGGGCAAGGGAGGCCGGCTGGTGCCTCTTAAGTTCTATCTCAGGACAAAGAGATTTGGGATTGCCGTGAGATTTGGGAGTTTTTGCTGCCTGCCCTGGTGGATTCTTTATTTAACCAATGTTACTGAAGGTCTGCTGTGCACTAGCGACTGTGGAAGGTGCCAAGACTGGAGCTTTGAATCAAGGGGACAAAAGTCCTACCTTCTTGAAGCTTCCATTTCATGTGGCAGACAGGTCACAGACAAGGATCAGGTGCCTACGTCACATCACACCAGCACGTCCTATGTGCCAGGGAGAGACTGAAGAGTACGGCAGGGGTAGGGCACGAGAGTAGAGTGCGCCATCTTGGAAGTGACATTGCAACTGGGTTCTGAGTGAAGTGGCAGGGAGAGGGGTGTGCCCGTGCTCACGCAGGGAGGGAGGGGAGGCAGCTGCAGGCGTGGCTGACAGTGCTGGCCTGGAGCAAGCAGGGGTTGGTGGGCAGCAAGGACGCCAGGGAGGTGGAACCCTGCAGGGGTCCCGACAGGAGGACAGACAGACAGACAGGAGGCCAAGCCTCCAGGACCAAGGAACTAGTGAGGAATTGAGTGCTGACTTGAGAGCCCTAGAGGGTGAGGGAGCAGGGGGGACAAGACCTGACTTAGGTTTTTACAGCATCCTTCTGGTTGCCATGTGGTGTATCAGGGACCAAGGCTGCTTGCCGGTTGACCGTGTAGGGGGCTCCTGCACCCGTCTGGCCAAAAGCTGGTGATGACTTGGACCAGGCTGTTGGTGGGGGAGGTGGGAAACTCAGTCCGAAGTCCGATGACAGGATGTGCCGAGAATGGCAGTTGGCTGTGGCACAGACAGAGAGGTGTGTCTGAAACATGGGCCTGTGTTTATCCTCTTAATTCTAATTCTCTCATTTCTGCTTTTATTTCCTTCCTCTGGTTAGTTATACACAGGGTTCTTACTGGAAGTTGTCGGTGTATCACTCTCCGAGCCAGAGGGGAAACAAGGAACGTGTTTGGAGGTGCATTTACTCTAGAATTGACTGTAAAGGGGAAGAGGCCACCCTTCAAAGCACATTTCGTGGGGTCCTGAAATCCCCTCACCCATCTCCGCACAGCCACCAGACAACACAGTGTCAAGGCAAGGCGGTGACCCTGGAGCAGACCACGGTCGGCTTCTTTCCAGTGGGTCACTTCCTCACTGTATGACCTTAAGCACTTTGACTTCCCAGACTTCCAATTTCCTCATTAGCAAAGTAGACCTAATAGAAGGACTCATCTCATTGGGTCTTTATAAGGATGCATTGGGATAAATCAGACGAGATGCTTGGCACAATGCCTGGTACAAAGTAAGTGGTCAGTACATTGTAGTCATGACAGGAACAAGTTAGTAAACCTCGCCATGCCTTGGCGAGGCATGATTTCCTTACTGGTAAAGTAGAGATAACCAAGAGTCCCTCTTGGGTTGTTGGGAGGAGCCAAGTATGAATAGCTACAAAACACCAAGCACAGTGCTTCATACACAGTGAGTGCTCAACACATGTTACATTTTAAAATTAGGAACATGGGTCTGAGCTCATGACCATGAAGGGATCTTACGTCTTATTTGCTTTCTGTCTATAAAGCCTGGCACATAGTTGGTGCTCAATAATTGTGATTTGATAGAATGAATGATGGCGCCGTGGTTATTAGGAGTCAGAGTGAGGAGACCACTGACTCGTCCATCATCTCCTCCAGTCGACATTCCTGATGGCCATCTCCTCTGCCTATGAGAGCTTTATGCAGTGTTTTAATGAGGAAAACAAGCCCATCCCTGCATGTCTTTTGAGCCAAAGTTGCCCCATTATGGACTGCCGTACCTTGGTGGTGGAGAGTTTTAAGTAGCACCGAGTCATGCACAAAATACAAACAAGGCCCCTTTTCCAACACTATTTCCACCCTTCTGATTTAATCGGGAAGAAAGTCTGACTTGGGGTTAGCCTTCCTTAAACACCTGCCTCCTGCTTGTTTCTCAAAAAGAGCAGGCTTCAAATTCAGAGACTTTTTCAAGTAACAGTAGCCAGTGAAAGAAAACATATCCCTTGGATTTTCATTTTCTGATCATTTGAGGCAAATGATGCTGGTTTTTCACTGACAATGGTGACATAATTTTCATTTTTAAATGCAATTATGTAGGTAAATAGAAGAGGGAACCACTGTAAGGGAATTTATAAAGAAAGGAATACTCGGGGGGAGGATATTGCACAAACCTTGAGAATGGGGCAGAATGACTCAGTGGGAGGACCCCGTGGGCGCCCAGGACCTGGGCAGGGTAAGGGATTCATGGAGCAGCTGGGAGCGAGGGCTGCCAAGTCACACTTGGGTCAAACAAACACCCAGAAAATGGAGGCTTTCATGAAAACTTCAAAAAACTTTGAAAACCCAAAGGAACTGCCCTTCCCAGGATATCAGAGAGAAACCCTGGAGAGTCTTTACTGGCTGAGGAAACTTTGCAGACACGGAGGGATTGGGAATGATGTTCTGGTTTGGCATCTGGAGTAGAGCAGTGGTTCTCAACTTTCAGTTGGTATCCTCATCAGCAGATGAAAATGCAGCCTTGCCAGATGGCCAGGTCAGTGCCTAGCAGATCTGATTCGCTAGGATAAGGTTGGATGGGGCCTGTGAATCTGCATTTGAAGCACCTACCATGGCTTTGAAATATAGGTTATAGGGGGAAATCTCAGTTTTCTCCTTCTTTCTTCATCTTCTCCCTCTCCCTCTCCTTCTCCTCCTTCTCCCCACCCCCCTCTTTCCCAATTGCAAATGCCAAAACATTTAAGCTTCTAAAAAATTATTTGAGGGGATCTATATCCACTTTGGGCTCTTAGTCAATAGAAAAAAATATATAAGTACTCTCTTCTTTCCCTCTCCCTCTCTCATGGCAATTGCCTGTTTTTTAGCAATGGTGGGGACCATTTTCCCTAATGCACTTCAACAGGGAAATGCATCCATTTACTCATTTGTCTACCTCATCATGGCACCAAACATCAGAGCCCAGAGCATCCCTCAGTTAAGGAGAAAGACAAGCAACCTGGCAAATATCTCACAGGGGCTCTGACGGCTTGGGAGTTGGCTGGCACCCTGGAGGCCAGAGTCAAGAGGCAAGAAAGAAACAAAACGAATATCCTGGAACTTTTTTTTTTTGTTTCTTAAGCTCTCTTCAATTCTGGAAATGCTACGAGTTGGGAATGCGGAAAACCTGGCTTTATTCTTTGGCACCTCCTTCACCTTCTTCTCTGTTTCATTATTTTCTCTTACTTTCTTCAGTGCCTCTTTTTCCTCAAGTACCTCTTTTTTTCTTTCCTCATTCCTCCCAGTAATGAGCTTTCCAAGGCCTTTCTGTCTAGCAGCTGTGCTTCCCTGGGTGAAGGGAATCAAAATGATGACAGTGACGATGAAGAAGGTAACGCTAGTCATAATTGTCACTTGTCATAATGGCTACCACTCATTGACCCGCATGATAAGAAACCCGAAAGCCAGCCGACACTTACTAGTTAACATTCACAGAGCGTTGACTTCATACAGGTCTCTCCCCCACAACATCCTGAGAGCCAGGTGTGGTTCTTATTGGCCCATTGAAGAGCTAAGGGAATTAAGTTTGGGAAATGTCAAACAGTTTGAAGATCACACAGGCTTTCAAATAAGATGCTGGAACCCAGCTCTGCCTATCAGAGTCATAGTACTCAGACACCGTGTTTTGTCGCTCCTCCCAGTATTTAATGCTTAATGGCAGAGAGCCACATAAATAAATGTCCACACTCTAGTATAGATCCGTGCGGACAAAGGGCACAAACTGAAATTTAGTGTTTCCTCCAGGTTGAAGTCAGCCAGTTGTGGCAAAGCAAAAAATCGTGCTTCTCAGAATCCAAAACGCCATCTTTAAAAGTTGAGCTTATGAAGATTAAAAAAAAAATGTATAGGATTCTTGAAACCTCTTGAGCTTTCCACAATAGCATTTTCTTAAGTCTGTTCCTGTTCTAGTAAACAGAAGTAGGAAAAAAAAAAACCACACAAAAACCATGAACACAGTCCATCTGGGGTGTCTCAGTAAGTAAGCGTGCTCACCCACTTCCTACAGTGTCTTTGCGGATGTGTCCTGAAGTCAGACACTCCTCATCTGTTCCCTATAAATCTCTTGTAGGCTCCATGACTCTTCCTGGCCATCAAAAATATGGAACACATGCGATGACGCTGCCCTCTTATTTATTTTAGCAAATGAAAAGCTACCCTCACGGATTTCCCTTTTAGCACTCCTCACAATATTTATGGTCAAGGTCTCTAAAGGTGTTTCTTACTTGTAAGTATTTAATTATAGGTGACATTTAAATGATTACTCTGAATAATATGAAAAAAAAGATGGTCGTGAAATTCAAGGAGTTGTATCTCAGAGGGAAAACGTTGCTTACAACAGAAATCATGATAGGATCTTTCTTAGGGGGAAGAAAAACCCCTAAGAGTTGATTATAGTTGTTGTTGGTTGAAGGTTTTCTGTTTTTAATTTTTTGTTTGTTTGTTTTTAGTTTTTGAATGTGGATGGCATTTTGAAACAAAACTTTGTAATGATACAGTTTGGCAAACTGCCTAGCTGTCTGATTTGAGGTTATTTCACTGAGTAATGGACTGAAATTATTATCTTATTTTATTGTCTTTAACATAAATATTTTTTTTATTAATATCGGATGGGGATAGTCAATCATATGGAATAGAAGGAAGAGCTGTCCCTAATAAGATGAACTTATTTCACTTGATCAGGGAATTTCAGATACAAAGGAATTAAACTGTACAGATAAAGCTGTATCATCTTTGAACACCAATCTTAAAATCTCTGTGCCTCAATCTTGTAAATAGGAATGAATGAGAACAATTACTTCCAAGTACCACTACGAGGATTTAAAAAGTAGATACTTATTAGTACTTGAAACAGTGCCCTATGCATAAAAAGTGTTCAGCAAATATTATTATTTCTCCCCTTTACTTTCTCCCCAGAGACAGACATTATTCAGGCTTCGGTCGTTATATCCTCCATTATTTACAATTTTACCTGCAAATATATGTAGTTAGGGACATTATTATCTTTCTGTATATATTTAATATTTTTATGCAAATATTTTTACACAGTTTTACACATTGATTTTTCTTTTAACTCTACGTGTAGGCTCTATCCAAGTAGGTAGGTAAGCAGCTGAAGAAAAAAAGAGGAGGAGAGAGATGATAGAATAAAAAATATAGTGAATTCTTTTCATATGCTTTATAATATTCCACCATGAAAATGATTATTTTTACTCATTCATCAACTCTCCTCCGTTAATAGAGATTTAGCATATTTTAAAGTTTTTAGTACTACATACAATCTTGTACTGAATATTCTTGGGAATTTTTACAATTGTCACATAAATAATCTACGTCGAGAAAAGCAGTTGTGAGAATTTTACTGCATTTAGCAAGAAAATCAGTTGAGAAAAGTAAACATTACGGAAATAGCTAAGGCTTCTTACTTTGAAATATTCTTGGTGTCTTTGCTGAAATATACATTTCTCTTTCCCAAAAAATGTAACTGGCTCATTTGCACCTAATAGGCGCTTGCAAAATGTCTGCTTAAAGTAAGTAAACTGAATAAAGTATGTCCATAATCCCGATAATGATGGAGACTCAGCCACCTACATGGCTTGAATCCCAGGTATATGAAGAAAATGGTCATTAGGCACCTTGGGGTGGAGTGGGGAACAGAGAGAGGAGCAAAAAGGAGTATGAGACTCGCATCACAGAGATTGCATTAGTCGTCAGAGTCTGCAATGGATGGAGCTTCAGGGTCAAGCAACCATGCAGTCCAGATCCTGGAGCCCCCCCGGGGGGGGGGGTTCAACAAAGGGGACTGGGTGAGGAAACGAAGGGCCCTTGGATTTTGTTTAGCAGTATTATAGGTTGAACGGTAACAATAGTCTTTCTGCGGTTTGGTGTGATAGGCAGTTAAACCGGCCTTTAACGCAGTTTAGCAAACATGTATCGAGGCGCGCTGCTGGGTCCTGGGGGTAGAAATATTAATCAGATAGGACCTTGGGGTTCAGAGGGTCCATGTAATACCAGGCGCCTTTCACAGCCAAGATCAGCATCATCCTTAGGATGTCTGTTTTGCGGTAGGGACGAATTGTGACTGTGTATCTTTTGTGTGCGTCGTGGATGTATGTTTCACATATGGCTGGATTACGTATGTTGTGAGCCTTCGTGTGTGTGCGCGTGCGCGCGCGCGTGTCTGGGGGTGAGGGGCGAGGGTGGAAAGCCCTCCTTGTGCATGAGTTTCGTGTTAGCGGTGCACTTAGCCAGTGCATACACTCACAGCGCGGCTCAGCTACTAATGGAATCACCAAGCCCTTCAGGATTTTCCCCGGGAACACGAAGCCGGCATCACGGTGTACTTCCCCAGGGGTATCTCTGTGGCACTGCCCTGGGGCAGAAGGAAAGCGAACCATAGTTACACCTCTGTTCTCTGCGCAGGAAAATTAGCACTAGATGGGAAAGGTAACAGATGAGACAGGAAGGTGGGCTCCGCACTCTGTTGCGGTTTCCAGTTTCCTTGTCTGTATTTTATCATGTTGGCAATTGATCCTGCAAATCGCGGGGACCATTTCATTTTCTGTACCTGGAACACAGTAGGTGTTCCTGTTGAATACACGGATGAATGGATCAATGAGTGAATAAAGAGTTATCCCAGGTTCCTGGAGCCTTTGCCGTGTTCAGATACTCGGATGATTTATGCCCACGGGGCTGAAGCTAGTAGGTTCTTAGTACACGTTGAATGAAGAAATGAACGCGCACACACATCCTGCGTGTGAACGTTTGCTTATCTCTGAAGCAGGCTCGAAATCGTAAGAAAACAGTTCCCTGGGGGGGTTTTTATTCTTCCTCTGGTGGTCCCACGGGAGCACCTTGTCTGCTGTCCCTTTGGTTTAATTATTGTTCTTTGAGATCAGCACGACAGCCCTGTTTATTGTCAAACTGCAGCCACAAATGCAGAAATAAAGAACGAGGCTGAGGGGAATCTCTCTCGTTCGGGTACGGGAACCTCCCCAAAGATACTGTTCTTTTAGAGAGGCAAGAGGAAGGTGGCAAAGTTGGGCGTAGTTGTTTTAAAAACGTGCCAAACACAGAAACCAACAGTCCTGCGTGGCAGCTTCCATAAATGTTTAATAAGTTTTATCATCTTGTGACGAAGGTTAAACAAATGTGAGTCCTTTGAGGAATTATTTACTGGAAGCAAAGTTACGGTATCAACATCTGTGTTTCCAATCACTTAGATGAGGAATAGATCGAATAAATCACGAGGAAGTTCCTCAAAATAACTTCTGTGTTATTATCTCTGGAGAAGAAGAATGTAACTCTTTAAGGTACCCTCTGGTTTCGAATTTGGACTTTTCTCTCTTTGTGAGACTTCTTTTTTATTCATTTCATGATCTTCCAAGACTATGCCTTCACTCTTTTTGTAGAAAGTTACCGTAAAAACATCGACAATAGAAGTACTTAAAAATTTCTCTCAGGGAATCTGGCTAGCTCAGCCAACATTCTCATTTGGGAATGGGCTAACAGTTCCAATATATAACATCCATATAATTGAACCTCATAAATTTCTTTTTTTCACGGTGATGTAATAGGGGGACTGACCTGGAGTTTGTAAATGTTCCCTGCTCACTGCATTCCCGTGGGCAACCTAACATTCTAGACAGTGTTTTATGCGCCCTGATTAAAATATAACGTATTCTCGCATTTCCTGTGGACTGACCTGTTAGTACTGTAAGCAGAGTATTTAAGGAACATGGAGATATTTTCAACTGTTTAACAATGCATGGTGTGAGGTGGGTTGGTTTTCTTTAAAAATAAAACAAAAATAAAAAACCAATGATCTGATTTTCATTTTAGACCACAGTCCCCTGGGCTCCGACTCCACAAGAAAAGTTTTGTGCTCTGGCTTAACTCTTGAGTCTGCCACTGCCCTCCGATAAATAAACAGGAATACTTGTTTATAACTCCAGTTTGAATTCTGGAGCACGTACTTTGAACTGCTCTCCTGCAAGGGAAGGACTCGGACAAGTTAGTGGCAAGTCCTTCAAGATAAAACAGTAGCAATGGAAACTTACAACATTTTTTATGAAAAGAAAAAAAAAATCTATAATTGAAATAAGGGGTAGTTTTTCCTATAGTCCTTGCATCATGAAAACAGCTGCGACAAATAAACCACTCAGCAAAAACCATTTGTGGATTGACATGTTTTAATTTTCTATAGGAGGAACATGGAGTAAAAGTAAAGGGTAGTCTTGCTTCCAGAGGAGCAAAGAAGAATTTGTGGGGGGGAAGGCTTGAGCGTGAAACTTTTGCTGGGCAGACATGAATGCTGGCTGGAGATCTTCCAGGGCATAAACCTCGCTCTGGGAATAACATGAAAGAGACATGGAAATGACATGAGGGAAGGAGGGCTGGTTGGATCTCATGGGTTTGTGCAAGATAAG
>CM053610.1:6698245-6705038 GCA_028646535.1 Procyon lotor | reverse complement strand
CTGGGTCTTTTTCACTGCTCACCATAACCTTTTCTCTGTTTTATTCCCTGAAAAATAATAATCAGACTTGTTAACATTCGCTGAGAGTCTACTCCCTGCCAGGCACTGTGCCAGATGCTTTACATGTCCCTGACATCATTTAGCTGTCCTCTCAACTACGGAGGTAGACACACCACTCATATCCCCACTTTCGAGGTATGAAAACTGAGGGACAGAGCTGTTACGTAATATGCTCACATAGCAAAGGTATAGTGTAGGCAGAATTTCCACCCAGGTGTGTTGGGTTTCAGTGGCACACTCAGCAAATAAACTGGGCACCCCTAGAAGCTGAAATTGTGATGAATCATGTAGCCTGCGATAAATTATGCCTCATCTGCATGATTCGACTGAGCCTCAGCCTTGGCACCTGTAGGTATAGAGACCCAAGTGTTGGGACTGGAACAGGTCTGTCTCCGAGACTCTTCCTTCCTTCTCACACACAGTGGTCACAATGGTCACCTGGCAGTGTCTGATTTAGCATTTCTGGCAGAAGAAAGCACTCCTTTGGAGGGCACCCAGAAAATGTCCCAGGGTTTACACCAGCCCACATGGGTTTGGGTGACCTTCTTGGAAGCAGTCACTGGCCTCCGACTGGCCTGCCTTCCTCATGTGTCCATCCAGAGCTGCAAGGGTCAGCAGCAGTAAGTGGCAGTTTGTCAAAAGCAAAATCAAGGTGATATTACCCAAACCAGAGAGAATGCACACCAGGCCGGCAGAGTCAGTAGCTTTATGCTATCTCCTCTGAAGGGTCACAACCCAATGGCCTTGAACTCAGACACACTCAGATTCAAATCGAGGCTGTTAGTTACTTCCTGTCCAACCCTTGGTAAGTCGTTAACCTTCTAAGCACTAGGTCGTCAGTTTTGAAAATAATTATCCTCATTCCACTCGGTGGTGTTCCCAAGTGGATTATATAGACTGTGTATAGAGTGTGCTTAATGCAAAGGCTGCACAGAGTATGTGCTCAATAAATGTTAATGTGCCGGTTAGGGGGGTGATCGCCAACGACTGTTTGGGGACTCCCAGAGTAACGTCTTTGGAGACATTTATGCTTCTTGGCACGTCATGTAATAAACAGGCCTGCATAACGTGGAAGGGGAGGTAAAAAAAAAAACAAAAAAAAACTCTCGGAATGTCAGCAGGATGGCAAGAACCGCGTTGGAAGTCTCATTCACCGTAGCTCCTTTTCGGTCAAGGCCAAAAGTTCTTGGCAGCTTTCCTTTCATTTCCTTTCAGGCTTTGATTTATTTATTAATTAGGCAAAATGGGAACCAACGAGCCTGAAATGATTAAGATGCTCATGATTTTTTAAAAAAAATGTTTTTGTGTGTCAGGAATGAAGGATGTGGGGAGGTTGGACGGGAGAAAAATGACTGTGTGGAAATCAGTCCGAGTGGTGTCACTGGCTTGCTTTCCCGGGGTAAGAAAGGTGGTAAAACACGGGCACTCGGTTGAGAAAGTGAGAGAGATTATCTGCTTTCTTTGACCGCATCTGGGACTTGCTCAGAGACGAGCTGGTCGGATGGCTTTCTTGCAGAAAAATTGACATAGCAACACGTATCGTGCATTCAAGGTGTGGAGAAGCGTCTTCTGTAGTTTATTTTCCTGCGTTGTGGTGTTTTTCGGCTGCTGACATATGCGAAGGAGTTGTTGTGTTTACGTGTGTGTGCAATGCTCCACCAGCAGCATTCATTCGCTTGGGCCTGAATTGTATGTGGAACCGAAGCTATGGGTCCTGGCTGCCGTTGATTTAGTCCAAGGCACAGATAATATCCTGTAGAAACCGTTCCTGCTTGGTAGCTCCTACTTACGGTGTTATACAAGCTGCTGGCAAAGGTAATTATGCTTAATAGGAGCCACCTTTGATTTAAAGCTGCAGAGGTGAGTAATTAAATTGAGCAGCAAGCATGGGGGGTGGCGTGCAACCTTTGTTTGGGGACATTCGTTCGGAGCAGCTGGGATTGCTTACAACAGTAGAGATTCTCTGGCCCCATATTTGTCACCCAGATTGCCTTACAAAGACAATCAGCAGACCTGGGAAAAAGCACCGAAGCTGTTTTCCTCCATCATCCTCCGGATGGCGCTCACCTCCCCAGCTTTGTCCTCCCCGCCCTGGCTCGGGGGCTTGACTTCCGGTGGGGGTTCAGCATTGGTGTGTTCACTGGCTTCTTACAGATCACCTCCACCTCCGGGATCAGTCCGGCCGCCTAGACCTGCAGTCTCGAGATTTCTAATCCCGGGGCCTCTGGAGGGAGAAGTCTGGGTCTACCCGGACACCTTTAGGACCAATGAATGCCTCCCTCTAAGGACTGAATGTGCAACACTTTGGTGTCTGCAAGATTTCATTTCAGTCCTTTGTGTGGTTATCATTGCATTTCAAAGATTATCTGTATGTGTGTGTGTGTGTGTGTGCACAGATATGTGTATATATATAGTTTTTATAGCAAGCCCACCTTGCTTAGAAAAAAAAAATTCCATGTGAGCTGTCATGCCCCAAAGTTTCTGAATTGCAACCCCCACGCAAGGGGGTTTCTGCCGGGCAGAGAGAGCCTCTTCTGTGGTGAGGCCCCTAGGACGGGGACCCCTTTGTCACACAGGTGTCGGCAAAGTTGCAAGGAAGGAGTACTGAGTCCAGTCGAATCGTAGTGGCTTCTGAAGGATTCCCAGGCTCGGCGCTAGTGGCAGGATGGTTACATACGGTCCAGAGGGATATTAGGAAAATCCCCTCCCCTCACCCTAGCCTGCTCTTAGGATCAAGTCATGGCCTAAGACTTTCGTACTCACAGTGTGGTCTGTGGGCTGGCGGCCTTGGCATCTCCTGGGAGCTTGTTGGAAAAATAAAATCTCGGGCCCTGCCCCAGCCCCGCTGACTCAGAATTAGTGTTTTAATAAGATGCCCAGGGGATTCGTGAGCACATAATGATTAAGCAGAATTCGCCTGGAGCCCCCTTGAATGGCTGGCTCCCGCCTGCCTTTCTGGCCTGATGTCCCTGTGTCCTCCCCTCCTGTGCTCTGGCTCCATCCTGTCCCTGTTGCCATCCAGCTGCTCCCTCCCCTCAGGAGCTAATACCTCACTTTGTTCAGGGGTTGGCCGGAGTGTCACTCACTCGGGGTAACTTTGACCCTTACATTATGTCAGGCCTACCCCTCTCCTCCATATTGGCCCCCAAAGTACCATGTATCTCTGCTTTCTTCTTTTCAGCATTGATATTCTACAATTCTTGACTTACCTGATTCTCATCCATCTCTATGTGCCCCCCCTGCCTCTACCAGCCCCCTGACAACGAGTTCTGTTGCCGAGAGCTGGACCCTGGCATTCCATGAAGGCAGAGGCCTGGCTCTATCATTCCCATGTCCTGAGGCCCCGGCACGGTATCCAGTACACGTTAGAAGCTGAAAAAGTGTTTGTTCAAGGGGCACCTGGGTGGCTCAGTGGGTTAAAGCCTCTGCCGTCAGCTCAGGTCATGATCTCAGGGTCCTGGGATCGAGCCCCACATTGGGCTCTCTGCTGGGCGGGGAGCCTGCTTCCCCCTCTCTCTCTGCCTGCCTCTCTGCCTACTTGTGATCTCTCTCTACTCTGTCAAATAAATAAAATATTTAAAAAAAATTGTTTGTCCAAGAAACAGATGCATGTTCTCAGGCTGTAGAAAGAGGACTATGAGAGATATGCAACTTGCTCCTTGGTGTCTCTCTTCAGGAATTGTCAGAAAATTCTAGAACTGTCTTCTGTTGCTTTGAGTTCAGGTGAGGAAGCAACAGAGCTGCTGTTTATTAAATATGAACCACATATTGAGCATCAGCCTACTTAATACAACATTTTACAAATGTTATGAATGAATCAATAAATGAATTGTGGCTTAAAGCAATGATTGCGGATTAAACGGCAAGAGGTAGCAAGATAAGGGAATAGGCTCCACCTATCACAGCAGCACCAAGGAGGCTGACGACATGCTTGGCCTTGGGTTGGCCATCAGCTGGGCTCACTAAGAGGCACAGAGTTCCCTCTTCTCCCTGTTAGAATAAATCTTCATTGAACACACCCACTGTGCACTAAGCACTGTGCTAGACAAGGAGCAACAGGGGATAAAATGTCTCGGGTCCCTGCTCTCATGGGGCAGAGCCAACATACATTTAAGATGCACAGTGGTAGAAAGGTCGAAGAAGAAAAATCAAGCATGGCCAAAGGGTAGAGATGAGGAAGAGGAACTCTCATATCGTAGGCCTTTGCCTCCTTCCCTGCTATATCCCCAGCAAGGAACTCCTTGTCTGGCACATAATGGGTGCTCAGTTAATATCCATTGTCAACTGACTGACAGACGGGATTAGGAATTTCGGAAGGGGGCTGACCATAAAAAGGCAGAGAAAAATGGGCTGATTGGGGGATTGGAATTTCTGACCCTGTTGTGCAGATGCTAGATGCTGTCTGAGCCCCAGGTTTGTGGCTAGAATCATCAAAATCACCTCTAGAACTTAGAAAAGAAAAGAAAAAAACCAGCAACAACACAAGTGCTTAGCTTATTTCTTGGCTGAATTTTAGCATCACGATTTCCAGAAGCAGGACTCAGCATATGTTTTTAAAAATAACCTTGTGGTTGAGTCTGATGTGCATAGAAGGTTGGGAAACAGAGCTCCCACCATTTGGAATACTAACACCCCCTGTCATTTGTTGAGTGCCTACTGTGTGCCAGGCAGGGTACTTAGGGATGTACACCAACTTCACTGACAGTGGTGATGAGGACAAGAGCCTAGGTGACATTAATTGAGCGACTGCTTTGGTCGCTATGCTAAGCACTGAATGTGGTTCAACTATTTTTCATTTTCATGACCATCCGAGGAGATGGGTCCTTTATTGTCTCACTCGGTGTTGTGGGAATTTCAGAGAAGTTTCAAGTAAATATCAGATGTGTGATTTCTGAGCAGGGTTGATAAATTATGACCCATGAGCCAAATTCAGCTCAACACCTGCGTTTGTAGGATTTGTGAGCTAGGATGACTTTTATATTTTTAAATGTTTGGTGGCAGGGAGGGGATGGGAAAATTTGTTTTCTCTCATGTTATCTAACCACCTTGCTTTTGTCTCTTGGCCTTCAAAACCCAAAATATATACTGTTTGGCTCTTTATAGGCCAAGTTTGCTGGGTCCTGTTTTAGAAGTTATTTCTAAACCTGTTATATGCAAAATAATTTTTGGTGGTAGAATCATGCCATTTTTTTAATAGTTATGGTTTTAATTTTCTGTGTATTATGCAAGGAAAGTATAACTAGTCCATTAAAACTAGGATTACATGAGTATTATTGCTGAATCCAATGTAAAGAAACAAAATGAATCCATTTAAAATCAATTTTGAAAAAAATTAAAAATAACACAGATACAATGAGATAAACAAAAATCAAGAAGATGATTTAAAAAAAAGGGGGGGGGGGGTAAACACTGGCCCCAGGGCCAGGAAGTGGGGTTGAGCAGGGAAGGAAAAGGGGAAATAATGGGAGTAGTTGAACTCGGATAAGAAAAAATAGGAGGCCAGCCACAACTATAGCTCTTTCCGTTTTTAATATTCTGTGAGTTTGAGTTTCTTAGAACCCTTGTTTTTCAGGACTTTTTGATCTCTCGAGGTCTCTTCCAGGCTCTGCTTCTATGAAGTTTCCTCAGGAGATGTAGACACAAGCTGGGGGTTGTTCTATTTCTTTATAGCTCAAGGCACCGTCTTCCTGTGCTCCCCCTTCTGCTGACTTAGAAGGACAGATGTGCGAACCTCAGATGAGTTCAGAGGTCTGGGAAGGGATCTCTCAGGGGCTCTCCAGTCCAGCCAGGAGGAGAGGAGGGGGGGAGGAGAGCAATTGGGTAATTACCGTTGCTGTTTTGAGACAGATAGTAGAGATTGGGGAAAGCATGATGGAAAATCCTACTAAAACAACCAAGAAGGTAACAACAGGAACTCTCTGAGCCCCGGGGAGGCCAAGTCTGGGTTGATAATGACAAGGGAGGGTGTGGGGGCGGGAGGAGGCGGGGGGAGTATGCTGATTTTTTTTTTTAATACAGATCATTTTGTCCTTTGCAGTTAAAGCTTCAATTCAGTAGCTTTGAGACAAACAGGAAAGTCTGTGTTATTCTTTACAGGAACACATCAAAGGTAGTTTCTGGCAACAGTCAAAATGTCTGTCAAGGAAGGAGAGGGGATTGTGAAGGTATTCATGACCTGTTTGAAGAACTGGTGTTAAAAACACATTCAAGAAGGAATAATGTTAGTTAGAAGGTGAAAGGAAAGTAAGAGAGAGGGAGGCTTCTTGCTTAGTCCAGTCCTAACCATGACTGTTTCCCACCGTGTGTGTCGTGTCCAAGAATGAGACAGCACAAAATCACCCATCTCACTTGTCCTTTTTGGCCCCCAGCAAAATAAAGCACCAACTTCTCTTGTGTTTCACGTTGAAAGAAAAGGGGGGGGGCAAAAAATGTGCGCAACTAAAGCACTTGTTCAAAAGCGTGTGACATTTCACGAAGGTTGAACATTACGTACATTTTCCGTGTTGAGTTTCATAAACAGAGTATCATTGTTTGATGGGGCATAGCTGTGGTTTTGAGGATGCTTGTCTAGAAGGGAGTTCCTGTGCTGCAGGGATGAGATCTTACTGCTTTGATAGAGAGCAGACTAAATATCACTGTGGCCCTTTATGAAGGTTTAAAGGAAATAGAAAAAGAAAGCGGAAATTGCCCACACTCTAACCAGGTCTACGGTGAGGTACTCGCCAATCCAGAG
>CM053610.1:6648245-6693245 GCA_028646535.1 Procyon lotor | reverse complement strand
ATGCGCCAAAAAGAAAAACGGGATTTTTCTGAGTTAAATAGTAAAAGAAGAAGAGTGAGCACCTATATAACTCATTTATGCAGAGTTTAAATGCCACTCATCCATTCATTCAGTAAATACTTGAGCACCAACCATGTGCCAGGTACTGGAAATCCATTAGTGACCAAAACTGATGGTACTCTCACAGAGCTCGCAAGCATGCAATTATTCAATAAGCCTTTAATTGCCATTACAATTGCCACTGAAAAGTAAACAGGGCTGTGGGAGTATCTAACAGCTCCGGTATGGCAATTGAAAAGGGCTTCCCTAAGGAGGGGACATTTAACCTGACACTTAGAGGCTGAGGAGCAGTTGACCAGAGAAGACCTGGTGGAAGCAGGGAACTTCTAGCTCAGAGGACTTCACATGCAAAGGCCCTGGGGTAGTAAGGGGCAAGGTACTTGTAGGGACTACGGGAAGGTTCACATGATTGGATCACAGTAAGAAAAGGACAGAATGGTAGGGGAGGGGTTTGGAAAATCCTGTTGGGCCTTAAGGACATGTGAAAGTGTTTGATCTTTATTGAAGTCTACGCGCAGTATAGTAACTATGTGATGAAGAGTTTTTTGGTTTTTGTTCTTTTAAAAAGGAGTGTGGCCTGAGTGTGAGCTTCCAAAGTAAAAGGCAAGAAGTCATAGGAAATATGCAATGGATAAAATAATTTCTTGATGACAACATTGATATAGAATAGTTACCATCCTGAAGAAGGTGCTGGAAGACAGAGGGGGAGGATAGAGTCATCTAAGAGAAAGGAAAGAAGTGTATGTGTGTTTACATGCACAAATGCTGTGTGCAGATATCCAGTTAAGTATTTGCAGCGTGATTGTGAGCATGACATGTTAATGATTAAAAACCAAATTAGGTTTGGACAGGAAAATTAAAATAATTAAAAAATAATAAAATAATAAAACACAGCAAATTCACTGGCTGTGTTTTTATCTCACTTAGATGCACAAAACTAATTTATATCGTTATAAATTATGTGTAAGAGTGTCTACTTTATCAAGCCTATTTTGTTAAAAAAAAAAAAGCACTTTGTATCTCACACCAAGGAACCAATTCCATTGAATTGCATGGAGGTTAATACTGATATTCAAGGCTAAAAAGATTAAGCTAAATCAATACATAGCTAGCCTTGAATATAGAATTGAAAATGAAGGCACTGCTTATAATTTTGAGCCTGAATTTCTCAGTGATGTGAATAGAACCGTGTATTTAGTCTTTATGAAGAAGCAGGGGGGGCGGGGGGGGGGGCTGGATAGAGAGAGATGAGGAAGGGGGAGTAAAGCCATCTCAGGAATATAGTTAATTGGGTAATTGGGGAGTGGGTGTCACTTGAACTTAAGCCTGTGGTTAATTCATGGCTTATTCTTCAGGAATGACATGGGCAGGGCATTTATTGAAATAATGAATTGCTTACTTGTCCTGGGCAAATAGATAATTCTCCTGGTTGAATAAAATTGTGGGAGGAGGCATGTGATAGGCTTATAGTAGCTTAAGGGTCTGGGTGGGCTTGGTTCCCCGAAAGTCAGAAGGAACAACTTTGGGGGCCAAGGTATTTTCAGCAAAGGGGGAACATTTTTCAAATGATTCTAACGAACTAGTCATTCTATAAAAGTAATTGACACTTGCTACTTAAAGCATTTTTAAAACCAATGTAAAAAACAAACAAACAAAAAAAAGCCTAGGGGCTCAATTTTAACTCAAAGAAGCGGCTGAAATGATGATAAGGAATTTGAAGAGCTTTAGAGAAGAAGTAGTCGATGTAAGGGCCGAGTTAGGGAATCCATTATTTGTGCTTTAAAAATAAGGAGAGGGAAAATAGTTGCATAAACTTTCTGTGATATTTTTAACTCAAAAGTTTAGGTGACTCTCAGGAGAGAGACTTTTGTAGCCAAAATCTTCTTCCCGAATTCAGATTTTTGGGATAGCTCGCGGAAGGCAACTTTGGCATTTTTTTCAGTGGCAAACGTCAGGCCCTTAGAGCCATCACCGAAAAGACCAGGTTATTTCCATAGTCTCCTATGTAGGAGCCTTTCTGCACAAAATCCAAAAACAAAAACAAAAACAAAAACCTGAATGAGGAGCTCTTAGGACTTTTTGGTTTTATTTTTGTCTTTGCTGCCATGGCCCGGTGGCGTCTTAGGCCTTTGGGATGACGTGAATTATCTCATCATCACCTTCACCATCCCTGTTGATCCTTTAAGGGTGTAAGGCTCTCTCTCAGAAGTCCACTGTGCCACCGCCCCCATCCTGGCCCCAGACCGCGAAGCAGATGTCAGCCATCTCTTTCCTCATCCACAGAAGAGGTCATTCAGCACGGCTGCCATAGGCCAGAACTGCCGTCCTTAGGGGGAGAGCTGGGGAATGAGATTCTTCATCTCCCGTCAGAATGGGAAAAGTCTGGGTTTTTGAACCTTACCACACTTTGACTGGGTCATCAGAACCTCACCCTCACCACCAACCCTATCTAAGCACACACTTCTGAAGGAAACCTAGCAAAGAAAAATCTAACTCAGGACAGAAAATCGGACTTTACTGACCAGTGGTTAGAACCAGCTGGAAGCAAGTTCCCCTGGTCGCCCAGAATCTGTGTGCGCCCAGCCACCAACCTTTCAAAAGGGAGGTCAGTGGTCGTCTTTTGTTTGGCCAATGGGCTTGGAAACAAAACAAAGTAAAATGCTGACGTGCTGAGTTACGACAAACTGAGACACATGTCACAAGGGGAAAAATGACAGCTTTACTGCTGCAGTGATTATGAAAACAAAGCAAATTAACCACCAGTATGGTTATGTATGGGGAACGAAACAACTTTATTGCATTGTAAATTGAAGACCTGAAACATGTTTTAGGAGCGTCAAACCCAGAAGCTGAAGATTTTCCCCAAATTGCCACTAATTGATATCCTTCTAATTTCATTAGTCTTATGTTCCAACCAACTTAAAGCTTAAACTAGAATTATTTTCCCCTCTAGAAAACTGGTATGATGTAGAGTTGGACATTTT
Organism: Procyon lotor; assembly: GCA_028646535.1. NCBI lineage: Eukaryota > Metazoa > Chordata > Mammalia > Carnivora > Procyonidae > Procyon > Procyon lotor. The sequence continues at coordinate 6,690,201 of CM053610.1, read as the reverse complement.
CCTTATTACATATTCTCTGTAAGATTTACTTAGCCATCATAAAAGTTACATTTATAACTTAATCAAATCTGGCCATTTAAACAGAAATTCTTACAAGCAATAATACCAATAAAAATAAAAAGCGAATATCATATTTGATAAGTTTCATTCTAACAGCCTTTTTTTTTTAATTAGTATGTCTCATATATTTTAAGAAAATGCATTGATCCCGCTTGGCCTGAATTTTGCTGTGTGAAACCCTCTGCTGTTTTCAGTCGCTGAGCTAAGCAGAGCCTTCAGGAATGGGTGTATAGGAAGTGCACTGTGCAAAGATCCCACAGAGCAGAAGCTCTAATTTATCCCAGCACCCTGTTTGATTCTGACTTCAAATACTGTAGCTTTAGCTGAGAATCCCACCATTAACCCCAATGACAAATTATGGAATCCTTTTCTTTCCAAGGAAGCAACGGCCAGTTAAACAAACCCAAACTTTAAAATAAAACAAGAACAACATTACTCACTCACACAATCCGACATGATGAGATACAAAACTAGGACCTTATTTTATATGCCAGAAGCCAAATAGTCTAGAACTGCCAGAATAATACAATTTCATACCAGGGAAAGTGTATTTAAAAAATCTCTGAAATGGATTTTATTAATGGAAAATAGTACCAGGAGTATGCGGAAAATTTAGGAGTGTAGTAGGATCTCAAGAAATGTTTGTTTCTTGATGGATTGGATAAACAGATGACTGAATGGCCACATATCATATAAGGGGGGAAATTACAATTGATTTGTAAGCTCCCACTGCCAGTGTTAAGAGCTCTTTTCTTTAAACTGGGAAAACCCTAATGATCCATGGCTGCCTCTTGAAGCATCTTTTGGTCAAAGAGTGGATGGTGCATTCTCTTTGAGTTCATTCTCCATCTGTTTTCCCAGTAGGGTTGTTATGTTCCGTGCCTGGCGATGTTCTGCACTCTCCACAAAACAAAGTTACCCAATAGGTATAATTATCATCACATCGCAGATAAGAACCCCAAAGTTTAGAGAGGCTGAGAAATCAAGTGTCCCAGCTGTTAAGTGGCGCAGTTGGGATTCAGCCTGGAAGGTCTAGTTCTCAAGCGAGTGTCCTTGACCACTACACTGTGGTCCGCAACTCTTCAGAGAGCTGCTCTGTAAATATTTCTATTTTAATGTAAAATATTTTGAGCTGAATAATCTTACCAGGACGGACAGATGGAATTGCATTCTAACTACTGGTGGGGTCACTTGGGTATCCGGTAAGCACTTCAAGGTCCATTTGTTTGACCCTTACCACCTTCCTTCCATCGTTTTCCATTCTTGTTTCTCTCCCTCTCTTGCTCTCTCTCTCTCTCCTCTCACCTGTCTTCCACCTCTTTCTAATACGTGTCTTCTAACTCCCCACTTCTCAGAACCTGCAGTATTGGCATCCTCTGGCTTTGTAAGATTCAGACTCTCAGGCCGTTCCCAGACCCAGATAATCAGAGTCTCCACTTTAACAAATGCCCGTGTGAGTTAAGCACGGTAAAGTCTGAGAACCATGGTGGGTGCCTGTCTCCCAGACTGCGCCTAGCAGCTGAGATAACTTAGAACATTCCCTTGATTTGGAAGGGTTCGTGTCTCCACTTCACTGTATGGTTCCCTTGTTTTCTTTTATGGCCCTAAACGTGTGCATGCAGGCACATGTGCTTTGGGGAAGATGGGCTTCTCCGCGTGCTCATGTCTCCGTCCTGCAAGGGCCCGTCCCACCTGCCCATTCCAGCTGGGACCACTCTTCTCTGCAGCGGAGGGTCTCGCTCTTTGGGACGTCGAAGGACAGCAAAATGTTTAGGAAATTAACTCCAGGATGCTCTCTTTTTTATTTTGCCAAGTAAAAACATTAAAATAAAATAAGAAAGCCAGCCAGAATTAACCTCAGCTATCCCTTCATAATCGTAGAATAAAGGAGAGGATTTTTAATTGAATACTTGCTAAAAATTCACAATATGGTTTCTGTTTTTCTCATTTCACCTTGGCCTGATTGAGTTGGGGGGGAGTTATCTAGTAACTTCACGGACTACTGTTTATGGATCACTTCATATTTTATAACCATTGTACTGAAAGTGTGGAGGGTGGGTTGGGAGGGAGGTTGCAGATCCATCTTTCTCTCCACTGGATCACTTATTCCTGGAAAGGTTTTATTATCCAAATTGAGACAAGAGAAGTGAAGACTTCCTAGTGATTACTTCCCAACAGGTTCTACTCATTAATGTAAGTTGGCTATTTCCTGTATGACAATGTCACGCTCAGCTTTGCCCTTAATAGCTTTTGAGCTTAGAGACGAAGAGGAGAAACGTAGAGAATAGGTCCTAAAGTGGACAATGAACAAGCCTGGAAGTTCAGCTCTTTTCCGTATGAACAGGAAGCCATTGTCAATTACATCAGCTGAACAAATGTTTATAGCGTTCACCATGACCCCCAGACTAGATGAGAGTCCCTGTCACGCACATATTAATATTGTCCCCCTCCCTTCGCTCGTAGGACTACACCTGTTTTGTTCACCATGAGATCCCCCTGCACCTAACTCAAAATTGATGAGGAATGACTGTGGTAACTCCTAGTAAGTGCTAGGCACAGAGTAAGCATAAAAAATAATTACATTTATTTAATTATCAGTGATAGCTTCCTACTGCCTATGTGATTAAAAAAAAAAAGTCCTTTGCGTTGCATTCAAGTTTATGTATTCATTCATTCAAGAAATATTTATGACACACCGGTTACGTGCCAGGTAGTGTCGATTTCACTGGGGATAAAGGGATGAAAACAAAAGACAACACTTTCTGTTGTCCCTGGGCTTTCCTTCCCTGCCCTGCCTCGGGGGTGCGTGAGGATGAAGGAATAATGTGTGTATTTGTCTCTCAGGCACCGCAGACCCGGAGGTGGGGCTTAAACATCAGACGTGTGTTTCTCCTAGTTCTGGAAGCTGCAGGTCTGAGTCGGGTACCAGTGTGGTTGGGTTCTGGTGAGGACCCTTATCCTGGTTTCCCTCACACAGTGGACGCAGATAGAGATAGAGACACAGAGACAGAGATGGGTGTGGAGAGGGTGGGGAGATGGGGAGGAAGCCAGGTCCCTCCTGTCTTCTCCCAGAAGGACACTAATCCCCTTTGTGAGGGCTCCACCCTTATGATCTAATCACCTCCCCGTGACCCCACCTGGTAATTCCATCGCAGTGGGGGTGAGGGTTTCAACACATAAATTGGGGAGGGGGATGCACCGTGATTGGAGACATACCTTGCACATGGAGAATACACAAAAATTCATTTACTCACCATCCGTTTATCAGGTGTCAATACGCATGAGGAGCTCTCCTGGAATCCAGGGACACAGCTGTGGCCTGAGGCACCCACATTCCTGCCCCTCATGGGTGCTCTCTGTCCTATCTGAAGTTCCATGTTCCTTCCCCCTCCTCTTTCCATGCTAGAAAATGTGTTCACAGCATGTTACATCTATTTCTCTATTAAGGTTTATGACTTTTTTTTTTTTTTTTTTTTTGGCTTACAAGTTAGTGTCTTCCAATAGACTGGGAGCCCCTCAAGGTCAGGGACAGGGACTTAATTGTTTCTGTATCTTTGATTCTGTACCAAATCCTCCCCTCCCCCGGCCCTCGAGCCCCACTCCCCAGAACGCCGCCGGGCGCAGAATGAGCCCTCTGTTAATACGTGTGGAATGAATGGACACATTCTGTAATGTCACTCCCGTGTCTAAAACTCCCAGTGGCTTCCCACGCTGCACTTAAAGCCCAGTTCTTTACCCTGGCCTCTCGCCTGCCCACCTCCCCACCTCTCCGGCATCGGATAACACCATCCCTTCCCTCACCCCTGCACAGTGGCCTCTCTGTCTTCCCTTCTGTTTCTGAAAACAGCTGAGAAGTCTTGTCCTCCCACAATTTGCACTTGCTCTCTGATGGGCTTCCCCTTCTCCTCGCCGGGCTTCTCCTCATCGTTCTCACGGATGCCTCCTTCGAGAAGCCCTCTCTGACCATTTCCTTGAACTGGCCTCTTCCTAGCCATCCTCCTTCTGCCTTTTCAGGTTGAATTTCTTTCATAGCACTCATCGCTGTGTGACATCATCTTATATGTAGAACGGCAGATCCAAAGCACGTGTGGGGCTGCCCTCCCAGGGGACGTGCGGCAATGTCTGGAGACATTTTTGGTAGACACAACTGGAAAGTGGGTATTCCTGGCTTCTAACGGGTAGAGGCTGGGATGCTGCTAAGCGTTTTGCCGAGCCCAGGACAGCTCCCCTCAGCTAAGCATTATCTGTTCCCTAGAGTCAGTGCAGCCGGGGCTGAGAACCTCTGGACTAGACTGTGCTCCCTGAAAGCAGGGACGTCTTCTGTCTCGTTCTCCCGTGTACTCTCAGAGTCTCAAATAGCACCTGGCAGAGAACACTTCTTGAACACATGTTGGTGGCACGGATAAATAAAGTGCTCTATTAGAGATATGGGGGGAAGTGTGACATGGGGACCGCTACCTCATTATTTTTGAATAAATGGAATCTGAATTCAATGCCACGCCATTAGAGATTCTCTAGTGAAAGGATGTTGCTAACTCGTGAGTGATCATGCTGCTGGGACAGGGGAGCAGGCTGGGAACTCCCTCTCACCTCGATTCCTGAGGATGCTGGGAGCCGCTCGTTCCCTGCCCCCCACTCCAGTTCAAGGGACTTCAAGTAAGGATATCACCCATCTGTGTCACGACGGGAGCATTTTTCAAAGGTTTTTTCCAGGAAGGGAAGAATAAAAAAAAAATAATAAAAAGCCTGATTTAATGATAAATAATCACGCTCTGCCTCTGACATTAAAGGGCATCATTGTCTCAGCTCGGTGATGTAAATCATCGTAATGGACGAATCCTTTAAAAGTAACATGGAATTTAAAAATGGGAAATATGAGGACCTCGCAGGATGACTGTGAAAATCATCCGTTTATTATCTAGGTGTGCTTAATAGTCTGCTGCCTGATGAAGAATCATTTGCTAACCCCGAGGAATGGCTCGTTTTCCAATTCAATCACTCAGGCTAGCGCTGCTTAGGACAGCCCTGCCCTCCCCCTTCTCCTTCCTCCCCCTCATGACTTCTTTTGTCACTGTCTAGAGCTTGTCTGTCACAGCCATAACTTCCATGAAAGCATTCCACTGAGCAATTTCAGAAGAACAAGGTAGGTTCACCATGAGCTGGGGCAGTTCGCAACAAATCAGTCTTTAATTGGTGAGAATGACTCATTTGAAAGGGATTATTAGCCGAATGTTAATTGATTAGTGGAACTAAAGCAATTAAAATGAACAGAGCCTTAGCCTTTCCCCACCCATCCTTCGTACGGGCACCCTTCCACCATGTGACTTGCCCACGTTCAAGGTACGAGCATTCCAAGTCCACAGAGAATTAGTTTTCCTCTACAGTTTCCAAAATTTTGTAAGAGACTTTGAAATCCAGAAATGCAAATCGCATGGGTGAAAAAAGACAACCTACTGCTTCTTATGCTTGTATCAGACTGGATCGACAGGGTTTTGCGACTATAACAAACAATCCTCACATCTTAGTGACTCCACATATCAAGCATTTGCTTTTTGCTCTTGCTCCGTATCTAGCATGAGTTGAGGGTAGTGGGTTGCATGCATTGCTGACGTGAAGCTGACCCTGCCCCGTAAATCGCACCCAAAACATGACGACTTACGACAAAAACTTGTTTTTCACTCATACTGAACATCAAACAAGAGTTGAAGGCACAGGGCTCTATCAGCTCGTCATTATCACTAAAGTCTATGGAAGCAGGGAAGTTGTTTCCTACCTTGAACTTGGAGGAAGAAGAGAACAGAAATGGTTGTGAGTGACCCTGCTTCTTACTCCAATGCCAAATGCTTTCTATAATTAAAGAGTGCCGGTCACCATCCTCACTCCATAACCAATGACAATGATGGAGGTCTGACTGTGCTCCAGGAACTGAGCTGATCGCATCATGTGCATATCTCATGGGGTTTCCACAACAACTCTGAAAGACAGAGAGCATTATAGATCCCTATTTTTGAAATGAAGTGCAAAGTCATTAAATTTCCCAGTGTCAGATAGAGGGAAGTGCCCTGGCTGGGTTTGGATGTAAGTTTCCTTGACTGGCAGGGTACCGGTCATACTTAAATAATCCTCTCCTGTTTTGCCCTTCAGGGTCTCCTGACATGGAGCAGAGGTAATGCTGGTAGTTCCCAATTCCCAACATGATTTTTTTAAACACATGGACCAACATTGTTTTATTTAATGGTTCTATATTTATGGGACACCTGAGTTCCTCAGTGGGTTAAGGATCCAACTGACTCTTGATCTCAGCTCAGGTCTTGATTTCAGTTGTGAATTCAAGTCCCACACTGGGCTCCACTTAAAAACAATGTTATATATTTATTGTAATGTGTATTTGAATAAGACATACCATGGCCAAATCATGATCTAATAGATATTATTGCTTAAGCTGATGCTTAACTAAATTTTTAAGTGTAAAATTCGTCAACCTTTAAATATGATATAAATATAATAAGAATACTGCACAGAGGCAAAACAAATGTGAAAGTGGTATATTAATGAAGGTTTAAAGATCCTGATTTTTTTCCATGTGATGATTCTGTTAAGCAGCCTGGTATTTGCTAAGACTGCCCATGGGTTAGGGAATACCCAAACATCACCTGCCTTCTAATCATCCCCCACTCCCATGGCTAAGAACTTCCTCCTCTGTGCTTCTTGAATAGTTTGGGACAGATCGTACAGTTCAGTAGTTGTCTTCCCCATCGGAGCAAGAGCCTCGCATGGAGTTTCAGTAATCTATTCATCTTCCAGTTTCTGGCCCAGGTAGACATTTTTAAAGAAAATCATAGACCTTACTTTTGAGGAGTCTGCATATCTAGTATGATATTGTATCCATAGTATTCTATTACTTGTAACAAGTAAAATGTCCAATTCAAACTGGCTTATAGGGGATTTAAAAGCTTGTCTAACTGAAAGACCCAGAGGTAATTCAAATCTTCAGGAAAGGTTTGATCTAACAGATAGACAATAGGACCAAGAACACAACTTCTTTCTCTCCCAACGCCACCTTCCTGTGTGGCCCTAAGATGGCAGCTAGAAGACCCTGGAGTTATATACTTCCTCATTGACATCCAACAGGAAAGAGAAAGTGTTTTCTTTCCCAGTCTTTCCCAGTAATTGTATGGGGTATCACTATAAATAGAACGCATTATACCATATGCCCAATTCCCAAACCAATCTCAATATTCAGAGGTTTGAAATGGGCTGATGAGCTTGACCCAGATCGCCTGCTCCATTGTGAGACATAGAAGGGAGGTGTGGGTTCCCGAATCCTGTGGATCTCTATTGGAAACAAGGGGACAATGGGAAGGGGAGGGCAGGGAGGGTGTTGGAAAGCAGCCAGCGAATAGTCACTCCAGGCAGATAACGAGAAACATAAACCTGACTCCACTGGACTTGAAGCATTTTGTAACTATTATTTAACACCCCCGCATCACCTTGAAGTGACTACTTTGTCTTTGTCCAACCACAGGCAGGCTCCCATTGCCTTTAAATCACGTAACCTACAAGAACAGGATTGAACTATAATGCTGCCTTCCTTCGGCTGCATTTCCCTTCTGCAGAATTTGGGTTGGCGTTTTATCCCCCCAGCCCCCTTTCCTGGTTTCATTTTGTGTACCATGAAGATCATGAAAAAGCTTAAATCAGGATGCAACGCTTATGTTCTCAGCTCTATAGCAAATCCTGTTTTGTTTCATCCTGTTAAAAGCGTCTTCCCCAATTTATCTTTCAATTTATTTTTTTCCGGGTGTTCTTCCAATTTAAAAATATGTTGAGATTATTTTTAGATCCTAGTCATTAGTGCTAGGAGACTGTTTTCAAACAGATTTATTCTTTTTTCTCATTTGTTCAATATTTGATTCCTTATTTAAAGTGCTTTTCTCTATTCAGATTTTCTTTCGACAAATCTAAACTTTGGGAGAAAATGAGGAAAGGATCAATTCTCCATACTTTTGGAATTGCAGGCAAAATGTATCCTACTATTTTCTGAACAGTTGGCACATAGGTTAAGAGATCACACGCAAACTGGGGCACCAGGATGGCTCAGTCCATTGTCTGTCTCTTGATTTCGGCTCAGGTCATGATCTCAGAGTCTTAGGATCCAGCCCCCCACCAAGCTCTGTGCTCAGCAGGGAGTCTGCTTGAGATTTTCTCCTACTCCTTTGCCTCTGCCCCTCCCCCCAATAAACAAATAAATCTTAAAAAAAAAAAGTCACAAACTATGAAGACCCACTGTTCAAAAAAGATCCAAGATTTAGTTTGTTTAAAATAAATGTTTTTGAAATGTGTTTAAAATAAATGAGTGTGTTGCCCCAAAATTTTTTTTAATACAGGTCTCATTTAAAACTCAGGATATTTCACATCCAAATCCAGATTTGGGGCCCCTTTATATACTTGATTTGAGGACACGGAAGCCTCTGTCCTGTATGGCAGCAACTGGCGAGAGCTTCCATCACTGAAGTTCATACCCCACAAAGTGGCTACTGATTTAAGACTTAGAGTCACCAGTGTTCTGGACCCCAGGAGCAAGGAGAGGGGACCAGCCACAGGTTCTTACTGAGGAAGGGCGATGGTATGAGGGAGTCGTCAGAACAGACTTCTTGCCATTGAATGTCCAGAGGCAGAGCCTGTGACCTTGACCCCCACGTTACCAGCTCCTATCACGGAACGATTAGGACTCTGCCCCGATGGGAATCCACATTCCAGGATTTGGTAATTATGTCACCATGGGCAAGTTGCTTGTGTTCTCCACGTCTCCATCCTTGTTTGTAAACTAAAGACCTTGTTCACATCTATCCATAGGACTGTTTTGAAGATGAGATGAATCCGTGAGTTAATAGTCAAAAAAACTTGTAGCACAGTGCTCACCCACTCGGGAAAGTGCCGTGAAGTTTGCCCGTCGCTCTCTCCACCATCATCCTCACAGTTATTATTAATACTGCTATTCCTGGCCCATCTTAATTGTCCATACCAGTAGTTTCCTCTCCCTAATCTCCTTTTTCCTGAGCCTCATTTCATTTTACTTAGCCCATTTCATGTCACTCTTGTACACAAGGGAGTGGTCAGCAAAAGCCAGAGAGAACCCAAGGGCTGGGTCGCAGCTCACACTTCAAGTCAGAATCTGGAGTTCATGGAATACCATCTTGATTCCTGCTACTTGTAAAAAGGCCAGAAGCCACTAGCCTCTGAGGTTATTGTCTGCCCCGTAATGAAATCCTTACTCTTAAAATCCCGGCCATGCTCTAAGGGAGCAAACACCTCCCAGGTCACTGGTTAGGGCCCCCGTTCGCCTCCCGCAGGAAGCACTCGCTGAAATGCTTTGCAGGTCTAAGTGGGGGGGCACGTCTTCTGTGATGATGGAGGAACTGAAATCCAAAGACCAGAGAGTAGCCTGTTTTGCACTATGATCTTGTGTTTCTGGATGGAGAATCTTAACAAAAATAAAAGAGGCTGCCGTGTCTCTGTTTCATACTCAAGAGAAATCTGCATAGTCTCGTACTTAAGATCACGGGCTCTGGAAACACAGACCTGAGCTCGGACCCCAGGTACACCCCTTACCAGCTGTGTGGTCTCAGGCACATCCCTTTGACTCCTCTACGCCTCAGTGTCTTCATCTGTACATGGGGGATGACGTCAGTTCCTCTCTTGTGGGATCAGCGTGAGCAGCGCGGGGCATGGGCAGAGCAAGGGCTATGAAATCAGGTGCTCTTCTTGGGACTAATGTAAATGCTGGAATCTGTTATCTCTGTTTAATCCCCAGTCTCTCTCCCTGCCCTGCCCTTCTCTTCCCTTTCTTCTCCTAATGCTGTGGAATAGTGCTCAGATGGAACATGGTGTGGAGGTGGGGGTGGGTGGCAGGGAGAAAGATTTGAAGATGAGCATCGAACCTGTTTGCATTTTTCCGGGGGAAGGGGTGACTGTCTCTCAGCAGCATCAGCCTCCCCTGGAAGGTAGTTACAGGTTCCTACCCCAGACCTCCTGAATCACAAACTCTGGATAGGATGTGTTTCCACTTTCCCCTTTTTTAAAATCCCATGGAGGGGTGCAGTGTGGCTACCCTTGAGCAATTTCAGCAGGAACTCATCAGAAGTCCAGGTAACATCATGGAGGGAGAAGACGTGTCCCCTAATTTCCTCTGGCAGGAAATCTGACTATCTCTAGGACTAAACGGAGTGCTGGATGGGGAAGAGAGGAGGCTTCCTTTGTATTGAGGTAACAGTTAATGTAGCCAAATACTTGCTTGATTTCAGGCAAATACTAGAAACAAAGTCTCATTGAAGTTACCTGAAGGAATTTGGGGACCTGAGTGTACTTCTAACAATTACTCTTCTTCCTTCTTATAAAAAATATGAGATGACCATCAAGAGGATTAAGCGACTCCTGACTGGCTCAGTTGGTGGAGCGTGTGACTCTTGATCATGGGGTTGCGTGTTCAAGTCCCACACTGGGTGTAGAGATTACTTAAAATACAATCTTAAAAAAAAGAAGAAGAAGAAGATAGATCTAACATAGTATCGTGAAAGTAAAGGAGAGGGAGGGAGGAATAAGAGGTTCATAATGAGCAGAGAGATCAGTTGTACCGGAAAACCTAAGCTAAGAAAAGCTATGACAACAGAGGGCAAAGTGAAACTTAGAGGTTCCTGGCTGCAGAAGCAAAAAGAGAAAGCTGATGAGTCACAGCTTCATTCTCTAATGAGAAAGCAGACACATTCATCAGGACAGACAAACTGTTTCCTAGCACTAGCCTCAAAGAGAAATTTATTGTGGGGGACCTCACATAAGGTACATGAGTATGTATATTTAACACAGATCTCCAGCGTTAGCCATGGGATTTATTTGCCTTTTAGGGAAGTAAATTTCAGAGCTGAGCAGGTTGACGGTGTCTCTTCAAATTTACAGTGTGAATGTGCAGTAAAGTAGCTGCTTCCCCTACCACGTTTTACTGGACCGTCTATCAATATTTGATCAAATTGGGCCAAAGTTTCAAACTGCCCTTAAATTATACCCAGAGAAAGTGCTTGTACATGCAGAATGCCTGCGTGGGCTTCAAAATTGAGTCCTTGTGAGCTGGAAGCATCTTTTAAAAATATATCTACACCATTTTCTCCGGTCTCAATCCTTCCTTAGGATGCTTTTCATGTAAATCTGCCTGCAAAATCCATAGTGGCTCATAAAAATGCCAAGCACGTCTGCTCATTTCATATACAGGCACCCAGGTTTTTGATGCAAAATCGTGTACTTAATTGTACACACATTGGATGAGAAAAATGTTCACGGAATATACATGTCTGAATAAAGGAAGAGTTGCTTTGAGTGAGCCTAACAGATCCATTGAGATGATAAAATGTCATCTCCACTCTGCCTCTGTCTTCAGTATTTGTATGGAATAATTACGTGAATAGGTCCATGGTTTTATGACCACAGAGATGCATTAGTTGTTGTTGCTTGCCTTTGTGTTTAAACTGGGTTTCCAGGACTCTGATGGGAAATGCACCTCTGTCCTCTGCTCCATGCTCCTTGACTCCCCCTACTCCATTCAAAGATGAATTCTTACCTCCTGGGAACATTTTCCCTCCATCCTAAAACGCTCCACTCCGTATTCTTCAGATCCCATGAAGGAAGTCTTGCTGTAATCAGGAAAAACTCACATTAATGAATGCATTGCCATAGTTTGTTGGTGTGATATTTTACCTTCGTATCTAAGAACCACTGATTATCCGAGATGAGACACTCCGGACTGATGCTCATGACCTCTCAGAGTAGGTTCCTACCTCTGCAGTCACGTGTATAAACCTCAGAGCCCTTAACACAGTGGGAAATGACAGATATTGCAAGAGGAAGCAGAATTCTATCTGAGGATTCTTCCTCTGAATTAAGTATTAAGGTCTCAGTATAAACTTCAGGGTTCAGTGATATTTCTCTCTTTGTTATCTTTATTAACCTAATGATTTGAGTAATTTACCTTTTTTGCCTCGACCCAGTGGCACATTATATTTAGAAAACTGGATGTTTTAAGTGTTGGAAGATGTGACAGTGGTGTTAATAAGACTATTCTAGTTCAAGTTTGAGTTACGGTACTGTAGTTTAAGTCTCGGTTTTATTTTATTTTATTTTATTTTGTTATATTTCATTATATTTTATTTTATTTTAATAGTTATCAAGTTGTCATGGTTCAGATGTCATTTTTGTTCCTTATAGTTAAAAACAGCTACAATCGGGGCGCCTGGGTGGCTCAGTGGGTTAAAGCCTCTGCCTTTGGCTCAGGTCATGATCTCGGGGTCCTGGGATCGAGCCCCACATCGGGCTCTCTGCTCAGCAGGGAGCCTGCTTCCCCCTTCTCTCTCTGCCTGTCTCTCTGCCTACTTGTGATCTCTCTCTATTTCAAATAAATAAATAAAATCTTTAAAAAAAAAACAAAACAGCAACAATCGTGGAAGAGTTGAAGTGAATATCTAGTGCTAGAACCCAACCTGTGGGAAACAGCAGTATCAAGCAAGTTTCTTCTCCCCAGGGTTTGCAAGTATTTTGGAAATTTTCTGCTGTTTATGAACAGGAAAATTGTCCACTAAAAAAATAGCACATTGGTGAGCAATCTGCAAGCATTCAGTGTGGGGAATGTGACTAGAGTGTTTTCCTGCGTGCCCTCTGTTTGCACCATTAGTGTTAAATGTCTGTCAGGCTTTCCATTGTAGTCACTAGTTTTCTGGGATTTATTACTCAGCTTTAAAAACTGGCTCCAGGCTACAAATTGCCATAAAGGGGAGGCCATTTGTTTTTTGGGTTTTTTTTTCCTCCTCCTTTTCTTTCTTTCTTTTTTCTGAAGTAGTGTGGGCGAGAAGGAGAAAGAATTCCTTCCATTCTCATATTTTTTTTTGTTTTGTTTTGAGTGAAAGAAAACATGGCTGTAGTTATAACCAGAGCATATGATTTGATATTTTACCAAAATAAATACATCCATGAACAATTATCTTATCTTAAAACTTCTGGATGATGCCGAGGGGGGATGGCCGTGGGTCAGGCCCAGACTTTGTGTTTTCAGGGGGAGACAAATCAGATGCTCTTCTTTTTCATCTGGCTTTTTTCCTGATGTGTGTTTCAAGGGAAATTTCCTTCCCTGGATAAACCTTTATTTTGTCCCCTAGAACCGGGCATATGTGATAACAGGATACATAAAAATAATTAGTCCCTGGCCTCAAAGAGCTCGGGATCTAAGTGGGAAAAGGAGGTTGAGCCGATAGTCTCTTAACATTTTGGACTTGCCTGGCCTTGCAGGTAAATGTTAAAAATGCAACCCTAGAATGTGCATGTTATACATGTTATATATGTTATACATTTATTATATGCACAAGTAAAAAATGTGCTTTATTAAAATATGTTCAAAATGGAAATTTTAAAAGAATGAGATATAAATAATATATATGTATTATATACTAGTACATATAATATGTTATGTAAGTATGCATAAATACGTAATCATTATTCGTATTGTGTACATATATTATATATATAATTGTATTCTACTTAGTGTATTTTTTAAAACTCTGGCTTTTATCTTAAAAATTTTTATAGTGAGAGCAAACTGATTGAGTATGGTTCATAATTTTTGAAGATCTTGGTTTATCACCTCGTGATTCATTGATTTAAATGCCTGGTTGTAAATTTTATTTTTTTTTAACTTGGCTTAAATGATTGTCCTAGCGGCAATACCCACACAAAAATGCATGAATCCAAATGGATACCATTACGCTTAGGTAATAAAATATGTATATCCACTAGCACAGGAACACCTGAGCTGCCTTGCCAGCCAACAAGCGGAAATTGAACTCAATAAACTTCCTCTCCCCGCTCATGTTATGTTATGTTCACTCACCTAGGCAAAGTGTTCACATTTAGAACCAGTGTCAACATATGTTTTCTTATTTTAAGGGAAAATTTACTGTTTTTTACACACACACAAAAAAGTACAAGTTAAAGTTCACATACATTCTTTCTGTATCAAAATGGATCCCTTTTCTCACTGCTGGGCTACCTGCGAAGTGCCCCAAGGGAAGTCTGATCATACCCTGGGCCCCCTTCCACACGTGGGAGGCTGTGATGTGGTAGGTTCTTGCTTCTAGGTGTCCCACATGCCCTGCAGATGCTCTTGGTCACTTTTCTCTAAGCGAGAAATTACTTCCGGCCCCACATCAGTGAAACCAGAGCGCTCCCCCATGACACACACGCAGAGGTCGCTTGGATTCACAGCGGAGTGCATGAGTACAACCATCGCTGGGGCCAGTCTGAGATCAGGTTTGCAAGAAGGCAAATGGGTTTTCATTATACCTGCTTTTCCCATTACTTTCCTGTACGTCGTCCTCTTGGTGACACTGCCTCGTGCCCCAACAGCTGTATCCCTAAGATTCCTACACGAGCATCCTCTCATATTCCTTTAAAAAATATTAACAATAAAAAAACGGGTCAAGTTTCCGGGTCAGTGAAACTTCTGCTATTCTTATGTCAGGAAAAATGAGCCGTGTTTGTTGTGGCATACTTAGAAAATTCAGGGAAGCAGGAAAATAGAAATTAACTATCAGATCTACACACGATACATTGGTCACAGTGTTTTGTTTTGCCTTTTTTGCCTTTCTCTATGTTTTTATGCTTTTTTAACCAAAATATTACTATAATTAAATTTTATTATTGTGTAAAATCCTAAATCCTTCCCTATTAATTATATGTCCCCAAAATTTTTAATTTTTTCCTTCCTTTTTTTTTTTTTTTTAGAGAGAGAGCACACAGGAGCAGGGGGGTGGGGACAGAAGGAGAGAACCTTAAGCAGACTCCACACTCAATGCAGAAGTCCCATACAGGGCTCGATCTCACGACCCTGAGATCATGACCTCAGCTGAATTCAAGAATGGGACGCCCAACTGACTGAGCCACCTGTGATTTTTTTCAAATTTTAAATGGTACTGTGGAACCTCATTGAGAATAACAAAATCACATTTCATTGAATAGATACACTCTAATTCATTCAACTGATCTCTTAGTGTTGGATGTTTGGGTTGTTTCCAACCATTTTGTTATTATAACCATGTTCTAACGAAAAAAAAAAATGTAGCTAAGTATTTGAACACACCTACAATGATTTACCTAGGCTAACTTCTAAAAAGTAGAATTATTGAGCCAAAGGATATGTTTTTGGGTTGAGATGTACTTTCCATACTTACTTTAAATTACATGCTTGGGGGACGCCGGGGTGGCTCAGTTGGTTAAGCAGCTGCTTTCGGCTCAGGTCATGATCCCAGGGTCCTGGGATCGAGTACCGCATCGGGCTCCTTGCTCAGCAGGGAGCCTGCTTTACCCTCTCCCTCTGCCTGCCTCTCTGCCTGCTTGTGTTCTCTCTCTCTCTGACAAATAAATAATAAAAATAAAATCTTTAAATTACATGCGTGGGGGCACTTGGATGGCTCATTCAGTTAAGCATCTGACTCTTGGTTCGGCTCAGGTCGTGATCTCAGGGTCATGGGATCAAGCCCTGTGTCAGACTCTGTGCTCAGGAGGGAGTCTGTGTCTCTCCTCTGCCCTCTCCTTCTGCCCTTGTCCCTGCCCATGCCCATGCATGCACACTCTTTCTCTCTCTCTAAAATAAATAAATAACTTTTTAAAAATAAAGGCTACGCCTGAATGTCTAGGTATTCACACATATATTTCTATGTATTCTAGATATTCTATATATTACATATATTCAGACATATATACACACACATTTATTTCTATATCCCCACATATATTCATATATATGAAAAGAAATAGCTTCATCCAATACATATAGTTCCACCATATATGTTGCTATAGTATGTATACCTAGGATACCTTATCTAGTCGTGGTAGTTAAGAAAATGTGGCTTGGGGATAGATACACCGAAGACTGAAGCCTAAGTACCAGCTCCGGGGAGGAAGGAGAATAGGTGAAGAGCACAGCATTTTCCAGGTAAAGGTTTAGAAGGGCCGAGAATATGTTGGGTTCAAGGTACCTGCAAGTAGTTTGCAGGGGCTGGAATGCAGGTTAGAGAGAGCGACAGACTTCATGCGCTGCAGGCAGCACGATGGGACATTAAAGATTTCATTCAAGTAGAGGAGTGAGGGGTTAGGTTTCTTTAAAAAAAAAAATCACAGCGGTTGCTGGTGGAACCTTGACCCAAGATGGCAGCTCAGAAGGAAAGCAGGAGAGCTGCGGACATCCGGGTGACAGGGGACATCCAGGTGAGAGGGGAGTGGGTCAAAGAGAAAAGGGTGGGGACCCAAGAGCAATTGTCAAAGCCATTAAGACACAGACAACAGAGTGCAGGCCAACCTCGGGCTCCTCTCCGCTTTGGGCTCAACTTAGGGCTTTTGTGGGGGAAACATTGACGGTAGGGAACAGATGTGGGGCACTCGCTCACACGTGTGGGGTATTACCAGGAGGACCAAGAGGATCATTTTCATGAAAGCAAAGCTCATTGAATTTCCTGCCCCATCTTCCTTCACCTGGACAGCTCAAGTGGCTTTTCTAGGCAGGGCCGAGAATAATGCGGGTTTATCCTGAGAATGAACTTCTATGGAAAACACATCTCATCTGTGGCCGTCTTTAAACCGTCTGCTTGTTTCAATTAAGGGACAGCAACGTGGGCAACAGAACCCACGATGGGAACCCTGTTAGCACTGTTGAATGACTCACTGTGCCACACATTTGGGGTCTATTTCCTTGACCTGGAAATGAGGATTTCTAGCTGGGAGCTGGAAGATTACTTTGTTTGCTCTGTTTGACTTGGTTGATGAGTAGCTTTAATTTCGTGTCCCATCGTTTGGCTGAGATGGTGCGCCAGGATCGTGCCTCCCCACCCCCAGAGATGCTGGGACGGGTCTCTCAGCGGTCACCACGGTGAGAAGTGCCAGACGCAAGAGTATCTTTTTCACCCATTTTCCTGTTCTGGGAAGAACTTTGTGGGGAGTGAAATGGGTTCCTCCAGCCTGTACCTTAGCAATTACATCATCTTTAGGGCTGAGATCATTCACTGTGATGTGTCAAGAGCCCAAACAAGGGACACAAACAAAGAAGCAGGCAGGTGTAACTATGAGGCGGTAGGACTGTGATGAAATGAATGGTCCTTGACTTTTCTTCTAGAGGCAGCTGAGAATGTGAGCCCTGTGTTTCTGGATCTCCTGATTTTTAGTGCATTCAAAAATGTTTTTCATTTGGCTCCTTGCAAAGACTCTTGTATAAAACCTGTGTGAATTATCAAGCAAACTAATAAAGTGGACCCCTAAGAGCTCTCCACTGAACCTAATAGGATATTGCTGGTAATTTTGAAGTTCCCCATATGACCCTCCCGCATCATGACCCATCCCCTGTATGACCTGCCTCCTGCCACAGGCGAGCCTGAATTGGGCATTTCTAAGTCCCTTGCTTTTCTTTCAAGCTGCACCACATGGGTTTATCTTCCCCAGTGAGATACTCTTGGGCTCGTTGTGGAGGTACAAGGAGGCAAGTACCCAAATATTCACGGCAACATTATTGGTGTTAGCAAAAAACTAGAAACAACCAAGTATCTATTAATAGGAGAATATAAAAATAAATCATGTCCTAGCCATGCAGTGGAATACCACACAGGCATAGCGATGAATAAAGTGTAGCTATAAGAATCACATAGATGAATCTTAGCAAGAAATGTGCTGAACAAAGTAAGTTACAGACGTGTATTACAGTCTGATCATATTTTCCTATGCATTGCAAAGTGAGGGAAGCTCTTCTTTTTCTTAAGGAATTCTGGAACCTAGGAGTTACAGTGATATGTACTAATTTTTTAAATGTTGGAAAGTAATTTATTGCATTAAAAAACTACTGTGAATGCTGGAAAAAATGTATCTTGAGATGAGGTCTTTCCTGGGAGCTATTTGCTTCTGACCTCTGCTCTGAGGCCTTACATCAACTCTTGTTTTGTCATCCTTATAGGGTAAGAGGTTAGAACAGTCTTGCTTTGGTATATTTTCAGACTTTGGGGTCTGGAGGGGATTAAAGCAAAGGACAGAATATAATGATAAGGATGAGCGTAACTGTGAGAGCTGGGCCATTCCAAGTGAGGACTTTACCTCCATAGGCCAACAAATCATGCCCAGACACATCAGGATTCAGGAAGCGGTCAATGGCAGTTCACAGGTAAGCTGCAAATCGGGTAGGAGACTCCCAACTGTATTGAGTTGGGGATTTGGCCCAGCACCAGTGCCCCTGGAGAGAATGGAGGGCCCATACTGTAATTAACATTTACAAAGTACTGGGGATGCATCAGTTACCTAGAACATAGGTCTCGGGACCCTCCATAAGGCAGATTCCGTCTTACCGGTGAGGACACGGAAGCCCAGAGAGAGAGCACATGGTTTCCCAAAGGTGTACCACTGGTGAGCGGCACAGTGGGGATCTGGAAGCCCGCAGGCCCCCTAGAAGTGTTTGTTCTTAACACTATGCTAAACGACCTCTTTTTATCTCCTCCTCTGCATGATTGGGTTTCCGTGAGGCTGCATACAAAGTAAATTTACAGATGACACTATTCTTAAGGTTCTCAGTTTCACTCGAAGTAGAGGACTGACTTAAAAAATCATCGACCTGAGTCTTGCCTAAAAGGAAACGCACAGTTTCGCCTTTCAAAGAGAAAATTCTAGCTCAGTCAGCCAAGAAGCCGAGATCAAACATGGCAGTGGTTAGCAAGAATTAACAGAAGGTTTTCTGGGCTCCTGGTCAGTGTTCTGTTCTGGTGGCCTTTTACACTGCGCTATAACTAGTCTAATGCGATATAGACATTAGATATGTTTAAATGTGCTGCAGTCTGTGAAAAACTTCTCTCTTGAGTCAATGGACATTGTTTTTCTAAAATAATTTTTTTGTTGTTTCTTTTGGCTGTAAAAGGAATGCACAGATATTGTGAAAAAGAAGGAAATTAAACATTACCCACAGACATCACCACTGTTAATATTTGAACTAGGTCTTGTCACAAGCTTTTTCCATACGCACGAATGTAATATAGACAATACAGTTACCAGAGGATGGGTTAATACAAGAGAGTTTTATGATCCAGTTTTTGCTTGATATTTATGGTGACTATCTTTTCCCATCAATAAAAAAGACACACAAGAGATTTTAATGATTATAAATATTCTATAGTGTCGATGCACCATATTTGCTTAAGCTATTTACTTAACCCTCTGGCTGGGCGTGTAGCTGTTTAATACATGTTCCTGAGGATGTCTAGTTGACTCAGTCAGTTAAGCATCTGCCTTGGGCTCAGGTCATTGCTCCCAGGTTCCTAGGATCGAGTCCCCTGTTAGGAACCTTGCTCAGCGGGGAGCCTGCCTCTCCCTCTGCTTCCCCTGTTTGTGCTCTCTCCCTTTTTCTCTCTCTGACAAGTAATTACAATCTTTGAAATGTGTTCCTGTTCTAAACAACACTGCGATGAACATCCTTGTGTTTGGATCCTGGCACACTTGTCTATTTATCACATGGGACAGAATCCCAGAAGTGGAATTGTGAGGGATTGTGCCTGTTTTAAGGCTTTTAATTCTTAGTACCAAATTGCCCTGGAAGGGAAAATGTGGTGACTAGCACAGAAAAGGCTGGCCTCCTAGGGCTTAATACCCACTAGCTTTAAAGGAGCCATTGCAGCCTGTCATGTCGGGTCCCTGGAGGTCCCATCTGGTGCAAATCCAAACATTTGAGGTAACAACATTCAGCCTTGTCAGCCACCCACAAATTAGAGGAGGCCTCCTGTCTTTGTCAATAACAAAAAAGGGAAAAAAATTAGCCCAAAATGGCATAAGAATTAAGAACGAGACAAGGAGTCACTGAGGGAAGACGAGTGAGACAAGAGGGAAAGAATTTCAGATCCGGAGTGGAGAGCATCAGGTGCCCTGGAGTTCTTTGGGTTTAGAGAGAGAGGCATATAGCACGTCCGTCGTGCCTGCCCGAGGCCCCCAGAGCAAGGCCAGCAGGGGTGCTCAGCAGTACCCGAAGAGAACCAACAAGCGTGTAGAGAGTTCAGGAGGTCAAGTACGTAAGGGGAAACCACAGTCATCGTCAGTGGCCAGAAGGTAATTTACTCAGATCTTGCCCCGACACTCTCGATTTTTCTCTGCAAAAATTTTCTCATTTGCACCTTTTGCATTCTGTAACACCCTATGGCAACATGGACAGGAGAACGTGTTTTGCCAAAGAGGCAAGGATTTGCAGGGGTGTGTGTGCGTCATCTTTGTTTCTGAGAACAGTCTTGGTGGCATAAAGGCAAATGATCTGCGTGTCACATGATTAGCAAAACACACACACACACACACACACGTTCAAAATGTGTGACTTTAACCTTGATAGGTATCTCAAAAAAAAAAAAAAAGAATATAATGACAGGTGTAATCTCCATGAGCTGGTACTTCTAGAAACCCGCGTGGGTTCCTTTGCTCTGCTCTGATCTATCCACTCTGTAAATCTTTCGACAAATTCCTTCAAGAGGAAACAAAGCATCCTTAGCAGGCTAAAGTCCAACAAATGTCAGGTTCTGAACAACATTACTTTGTGTCTCTATTTAACATTAGAGCGGATGGCTTTTTGACAGGTTTATAGCTGACGAGTTCTATAGCCGGTCATGCAGGACAATTATGTTTGAACTAATTTGATGAATCAACTTGATGTTCTCCCATAGTCCCCGTGGCCTTCATGAACGGATGTGCTCAATTTTCTGCTGGAGGTCAAAAATAAGCTTTAAAAGTTGGCTAATCCCATTGCATCCCCGGGACCCGTCTGGTAGAATAATCTCCGGACATAAACTCTTGACGGATGTCAAAAATGGGAAGCACCACTTGGTAATATCATTAGGGCCTTCCTTCAGGCCCTCTGTAGGTCCTGAGATCGGGTTCCAGAGGCCAGCCATCGCCCTGTGAGCACGTGAATAATTGTGTGGTGAGGGAAGCAAAGAGTTCATTCCTGAAGCATTTGGGGGCCAGACCCTGGGGGGAAATGATTTCTCATTGTTGGATTCAGTTTGATAGGGACGTATGAGAACTGGTGAAGAGGCGGAGAGATTTCCTGAGTTTCTTTTCCCCACGTCCTGAGTAATTCTGTCCAACTCCTTGCTTCCCGGAGGCCTGCTAGTGGAGTCGGTCGGTGCCTGGACCCGGTAGCCTGCCTCAGCCCTGTCTCGTGATTGTGCAACAGGGAGCTGGATCCTTAACTCCTCAGTGACTGGCCTTGCTCGGAGAGGATGGGTGGGGGTGGACGGGGTGGGCGCGGGTGGATGGGGGCGGGTGGGGGAGGGGCAGATAATAATTGTTCATGTTTCATGGGGTTGTCCTGAGCTTAAATATAGCAATACGTGCAAAGGGCCATAAGCAATGCCTGATTTATGATGAACTTTCAGATACCGAAAACGATGCACTGTAGATTCGTAAACTGGTAACTTCCCATGCCCAGAAAGCTAGAGGACTTGATTAATGCAAATAAATTAAGTGACTGCTGTGATTTGCATCTACAGCTGGTATTATTTCTTCCAAAACCATTAGCAAAAAAAGGATATCTTGCCATCTAGGAGCAAAACTGCTTTCTCAAACTGATGTGCATTTTTATACTTGGGACTTGTTACCATGCAGGGCGAGTGGCTTACAGCATCATCCACTGGGCTGGCCGGGCACTTCAGTTATTCATTCCGTGCACATTTATCGAGGGCCTCCTACTGCGTGCAAGCATCAGTGTGCGGTGTGGCAAGAGGACGGTCTGGACACAGACAAGCACGATCACTTACTGCCTATGTGAGCAAGTCACTTAACCTCTGTGACACTCGGTGCGGTCATTGTTAAATTGAGAGAAGTATAACCTGCCTTCTAATGCCGTCCATGAGAATTAAATGATCCAGTCTGTACAGAGGGCTTAGGTCAGGGCCCGGCACAGAGCAGGTGCATAACAAATACTATTTTTATTCCAGGAATTTTTTTTTCTAATCTTCCTTCGGCAGTGATCAAAACCTATTTACTGAATAGGGAAAGGGAGAATGTGATCATCCTGTGGACAGGGCTCTCTGGAGAGCCTAGCCCAGGACGTGGAACGCATTACATCCCCCAATAAATCCTTCTTGAATGAGCTGATGCATAAATGATTTGCTTGAGTTCAGTTTACAGTAGTAACGTGCTAAAGCAGCACGTGGAAGACGGGGGTCAAAATGATTAAAGAGACGGCATTTGAAGGGAGATAGAACTAAGTTCCAATCCGGGCTTGCCAATACTAGCTGAGTGTCCTTGGACAGCTTGCTTAATCTCTCTGAAGCCTGAGTTTCCTCATTTCCAAGTTGAGTGAAAGAAGAGCCGTTATAGGGTTATTTGCTTATATGTGGTCAATAGACATTAGTTTTTATTATAATTATTACAAAACAAAGTGTTCGCCCTATAGAGACACTGGAAATCTATTTAATGGGCATCTTCTTCATCTCAGACTCTACACTAGGCCCTAATTACTGGAGATAAAGGGGAACAAGATGGGCAAGGCCCCCATTCTGATGGTGTCAATACACTAGTGAGTGAGACCAACAGTACCGCAGAGAAACGTGATCATTTTAGGCAGGGTGGAGCTCCTGGGAAGAGAGTGGAGGAGAAGGATGTGGTTGGGAGTGGGCACGTTTTGTTGGAAGAGGTGGTCAGGAGAGGCTTCTTGGAGGACAGACTTGTGGGCAGAGTCTGCAATGAGACGAGGGAGCCGAGCACGTCAAGATTTGAGGGCAAAGACTTCTAGGCTGAGGGAGCAGCAAGTGCAAAGGCCCTGAGGTAGGAATGTTTGCTCCAGAGTTCTTGGTGCTTTGGGAACAAGAAAGAGTATGATCGATGATGAAGTCCAAGGTACTCAGGAGCCTGCTATTCTAGAAGTTTATAGGCCAGTGTAAAATATTTGGAAAAATATGTCAGGTGTGATGACTAAGCCACTGGTGGATTTTTCACAGAAGGGGGACATAGTCAGATTTCCTTTGCAGGATCATTACTATGGCAGGTGTGATGATTATAGGAAGGCAGAAGGGGTTGCAGGCAGAGAGGCTAGGAAGCTCCTGTCCAGGGAGAGATGCTCATCATTGGGACAAAGGAGTGAAGGACTTTGGACATCATTTGAAGATAGAACCACAGGATGGAGGGGTGAGGCAGAGAGAGTGACACACCAGGCTTCTGTGAGCCCCCCACCAGCAGCCTTGAGCACACTAGTTGAGCACATTTCTTACTCTCCAGTTCCTTCCCCACTGTCCCCCTTAGTGTGCTGCTGGGGTGCCCTGTTCTCCACAGAGGCAAGCCCTCTCTTCCCCGGTGAGACTGAGCTGGGATGTCAGAGGCTTTGGCTCTGGCTCCCGGGAGGTGTGAAATCAGCAGCAGTTCAAACAAAGGAGGGGAAGAGCCAACCCCAGCAGAGACAGCTCTCTGGATTTGCTGCTTTGCTTTGTTTTTTGTTTTTTGCTTTAATTCACTATTTTTATGGGCCCCCCTCAGTGGCACAAAAGGTTCTAAGGAAACTTGGTCTAAAAATACAAGGGATGATAAAATGCAAACCAATGAATAGAAGATACAAGACAGGAACTAAGAAATATAGTGAGTCTTTCTCATGGCATATTAATTGGACTGTTATTTCCCTCTAGGACTATAATATGATAAGATCCACTGATTTACTTATTCAACGTGTATTTGCCGTTCATGGTGCTCTGTGTTGGGATATGGGGTAAGCAAGGCAGAACGTGGCCCCTGGTCTCATGGAGCTTACAGTTTAATGGGGAAAACAGGTATCAGAGAAACTCAATAGAATCAAAAGAGAGTCCATTGGTTTCATAGCACAAAAGTGGTTGTGGGCTAGCAAAGGATGGCACACAGATATATCAGGATCTTTTTTATTTTTATTTTTTAGTATCATTTTTCAACCGCAAAGATTAGAGATTGTGCATCAAATCATTAGCATCAGATAGATATTCCTGAACTTAAGGCTGAAGCATAAATATATATTTTTATAGACTTATTAAAAATACCAGTGATTAATATACACAGGTGTCTACTACCCACTTATACATAAAACATGTTTATTGGTCATTTGGAAAGACATCTCACAGTAGTCCCTCAATGTCATCCCTCCAAGTACAAGTTTCCTTCAAGCCCAGTAGGAATTCCATTGCTAGACCAGAGGGAAAGGCTGAGTCTACTGTTCTGGGTAGAGCCACAAAGCAAGAAAACATTTATGGTACTACACCTCCTTACTTTGACTCCTATATAGCCAAGACTTCACACGAGGTTTGGGGGTTGTTTCTTCTTCGCTGAAGCAAATCTGTTCCCTTACCTTGCTTTTTTCTTTTCTCAATATAATGAACATTAATTAAGCACCTGCTTTACACGAGATACTGTGATTGGAATAAGCAAGTCATGTTCTGGGAATCTGTCAGAGATGTTTTAAAGTCATTTAAAAATAACTTCTATTTTTCATATTATAAAAGTGATATGTATCTGGAAATCTACATTTCACATAAACTTTTAATAATATGTGTGTATATATACATGTGGGGGGACGTGTAATGTATATCCTCTATTTCTAACATATGTGCATATATTAAGATTTAAAATAAGTAAAAATTCACTTTAATTTATATTATATATATATACTATATATAACATAGATATGTTGATTTTATTGTATTATATAGTATATTAATATGTATGTTTATAATATATAATATATAACTATAATACATCTTAAGTAACAATATATACTATGTTATATACGTATATAAATATATAACAACACATATGTTATACATTATACTTTATTATATCGCATAAAAATTATAATATACAGTAGACATCTTTTTAAGGGGATCATATTGCTTGTATTTATTTTATTTTTGCGTTTTTACTTAAAGTTTTATAAATATCATTTTAGTCGTTAAATTATGTTTAACGGCCGCTGACTATTCCACTGTTGAATATGGAGTGCTATAATGTATTTAGTTGTAGCATGAGTGCACTACCATTCTCCTAGAATTGTATCTGCTTGTCCCCCTGGTCATTCCTGCAGTGAGGGACATCCGGTTAGCTAGTAAGGATTACTTCCTACTGAGGACTTCCCAGATGTGGCCACCCGGGCTGAGGCTTCCCTGATTATTGCCATTGCCACTTTTTTCTTAAAGATTTTATTTATTTGAGAGAGAGAGAGCACGAGCAGGGTGGAGGGGCAGAGGGAGAGGGAGAAACAGACTCCCCGATGAGCAGGGAGCCCGACATGGGGATCGATCCCAGGACCCTGAGATTCTGATCTGAGCTGAAGGCAGACGCTTAACCAGCTGAGTCCCCCAGGGGCCCCTGCCGTTGCCAATTCTGAGGTCCCTCCATCATGTGCCATAAGGTGGGTCCATGAGTGCACAGTAAGTCGATACAGAAACAGGTCCTCGTTTCCCGTCACTGCATCTGATCCAACTGCACCAAAAGCATTCTTTTGTAAGAAGGAAAAATTGAGTCACATTGGTGCCGAGCCAGCAAGACTAGTGAGTGGGGCGGAGTCTGCCACGGTTCTTCCATGGCTCGGAAGGGGCTCACGTGAACCAAAGACTCCAAATAAAAATAAATTTGTTTGAAATTGAATAGCCTTTAGACCAGAGAAACTCTCTCAGATATTCGAATCCTCTCCCAAGGAAACTATTCTTCATGACGTGTTTCTACGTTATCTCTTTCCTTCAAGGCCCAGGGCTGTTGGGCAGACCCGGGGGGCTGTGTTCCTAGGGTCTCCGAGGGCGTGGATTTTGACCCGCCTGCTAGCAGGTGGTTGCCTGGCTGATTTGTCCAGTGGCGTATTCTCTGAGGACGGCTTTTTGCTGGAATGAAACAAAAATTCTCCTCTCACCTGCGTGTCCGCAGATAGACTTCTCACGGGTGTGCCCGGTGCTGGGGCAGTCAGCTGCCGCCCCCTCTGTGCTTCTGGCCCCCTCTCCGCCCCACGTGGCTTCCTGAGACGCAACAGGTGGTCAAGGCAGAGTGAACAGCACTGCTTGGTTGGGTCTCCACACACACACACCTATGACTCACATGCTTACAGCGTGGGCAGCACGTTCCGTACGATGCACAGTCACGTTTGGGAAGAGAGTGACCATCTGCCCTGCACCCAAAAGGAACGGGTAAGAATTCTGAAGTTGTACTGAAACCTATCTGATCCTTAAAGGTCATTTCGGGTCATGGCCACTGATGAGCCTTTGGGTTTGAGAAGGAGAAAATAATATCCCAGCCAACTTCTACCTTCTATCAAGTTTGGGTTTCTTTCTAAGGGAGGCATGTAGAGTTGCTAATGGTTATGAAGTACCTACCTAGCACTGTGCTAGGCATTTTCTTTGCTTTTTCTTGCTGAGTCCTCTCCCTGCCATGGTATTTATCATTTCCATTTCATGAGAGATGGAGCTGAGAAAATC
This sequence comes from Procyon lotor, assembly GCA_028646535.1. Taxonomy (NCBI): domain Eukaryota; kingdom Metazoa; phylum Chordata; class Mammalia; order Carnivora; family Procyonidae; genus Procyon; species Procyon lotor. The sequence continues at coordinate 6,663,628 of CM053610.1, read as the reverse complement.
TAAAGCCCTTTCCTGTTCTTCAGGGGTCCCCTCATGCCTACTTTTTGAACTTTGTTTCCTCTCTGCCTCTTCCTTCCTCTAGCCATGCTGAATGCTTTTAGTTTTCTAAAGATATTAGGTATTTGGTCCCTTTCTGCTGCAGGACCTTTGTACTTGCTGTTTGTTCCACCTGGAATCCTTCTTCTTCCTACACCTGGCAGAATGCCCTTTTCCTGCCATTTCAGCAACTTCATCTCTACCTTGGAACTTACCTTGACCACCTGAGGAAAGATACTCTGTCACCCTTTATCACCCTAGAGTTTTCCACATTCTGAAATTCGCCTACCCCTCCTGATTTTCATTTATCTACAGGAATATTTCTCAACAAGAGTAGGTACCCTATCTCTCTCAAGTCTGTTTTGCCAACACTTGACATGGGTAGGGGCTCAGCAGATATGTGCTGCACAACTCAATAAATGCAACAGATATTTACAAAGCCCCTGCTATGTATAGTTTGGCACTATTCTAGACACGGGTGATTCAGCAGTGAACAAAACAATTAAAGACCGCATTCTAGGAGGGAAAGGCAGATGTTAACAGTAGAATTAACAAATAAAATCTCAGGGAGTGATGAATCTAAGGTAGGTAGGTAATAGTGTTGGGGTAAGATGGGCTGCTCTCAGATAAGGCCTATCTGACAAAGTGACATTTCCAGAGAGACCTGGGTAAAGTAAAGGAACAAGTCATGCAGACAGATGTCTGGAGAGAAAGTATTCCAGAAAGAAGGAACAGCCAGTGCAAAGGTCCTGGGGCAGAAGTATAATGGTAAGTTTGAAACAGCATGGAGACCACACAACTGGTGGGGAAGGAGGAAGGATAGAGACAGAGGGGAAGGAAGGGGTGGTTCATGCAAACACTTCTGTGTCTTGCTAAAAATTTCAGCCTTTTCTATGAAGGCAGTGGGATGTCATTAGTGGGTTTTGCTCTAAGGGGAGACCCGGATAAATGAATAAAATCACACAGCTTGAAAGCAATCAAGCTAGAATTGGACACTGGGCTCTCTGAGTCCACAACCTGTGCCCCCAACCCTCGGTGAAGCTCTGTCAATCCCTTCCCAGGTGCTTTTCCCTGTGCATTTTAGCATCAAGGCAAGGTGCACCCCTCTCTCTTTTTTAAGATTTTATGTATTTATTAGACAGAGAGAGAGAGAGTACGCGCGCACACATGAGTGGCAGGGGAAGGACAGAGGGACCGGGAGAAGCAGACCCCCGGATGAGCCGGGAGCCTGATGCGGGACTCGATTTCACGACCATGGGATCCCCACCTGAGCCCAAAGCAGACACCTAACCAACTGAGCCACCCAGGCACGTCCGCCTACCCTTCTTTGAAGCCTGCACTTGGTAACTGAGCCCTAAACTGGTGGCAGGGTTTGCTTTGGGTGTTTGTTTGTTTGTTTTTCCTATTTGTGTAGAACACTGGGGTCTGCCCTTGCAGCAGGGGACCCCCACTCCCGCAACTGGGGCCGGCTTCCGGATGATCACAGAGCCGGGCGCCCGTTGCATCAGCAGCACAGCGGCGCGGAGCGGCGGCGTCTGCTCCCTCCCTGAGTTGGACGCCCTGCAGCCTGGCCGGGTGCCAGGTGTGAGTAAATTGGGCCCAGGGTTCCTGTTGTTGTTTTCTATTCACACGGCAGCTGCTTTCATTACCAAGCCATGAACCTGATCTCTCAGTATTGTCAGTCAGCTCTCTCCTCGTGGATACCAAGGGGCAAGGAGACCGGCTAGCCTCTGCAGGAACCAGAGCTCCCTCCCCGGTCCCCCGCCATTCCCAGCCCCCCTCCCCCACCGAGCGCCCCGTGCACTGATTACCAGACAGCACAGCAAACGGTTTGCATAGTGTATCAGTGAGAACTCTTGAGCTTCGGGGTCCGTATCTCCAAAAGGTCAGGGAAGCCTCGGCTTTGGCCAGGTAGGTTGTAAGGGACTCCAGGGGTGTTAGCGGAATTAGGTCTCATTCTTTCCCTCTCCGCTTTCTGCGGGAGGCCCATCGTCTCGGGATGTAGCGAGATACCAAAGCACATTCAATCCTAACACTTTAAAACTCCAGAAGGACTCGTCGCCTTTCTAGTCGGCATCTTAAAATTGAGTCTCCTCACGTCGGATTGGTTCACAAACCCCAGACCTAAACCGATCTCTTGGTCCAGGGCAGAGCAAAGCCTGGATTGGCCACGGGTTGGCCAATTGGATCACGGGTTCCACTCTGCCCCAGCCTAGGAGTTGGGCCACCTAACTCTTGCGAACCAACGGCGGGAAAGGGACACTTTCTCAAGGAAGATTGGAGTCAAATCACCAGAGGCTGGGCAGTTAGATGTCCACTCTCACATATCCTCAGAGTTAATCTTCAGAGAAACCTTTGACCTAGTGATGATCCCATTCTGCACAGGAAGAAAGTGAGGCCCAGAGAGGGTGAGTCAACCAAAAATATAGAGCCATTCAGTCCCGAAGCTGGGATCTGAATATGAATTCTTCTTTCTCCCCAGTGCATGCTCAGGGGTCTCCTACACTTGAGGGATGAGAAGGGTTAAAATAAGGTCAAGATGGTCCTTGAAATCCCCCAGCTTTAAAGCAGCCCCTTGGCATTTGCTCAGTTTTTCACATTTCGGTTTCTTTGATGCACTTTAGGTGAAGTTGGAAACCAGTTTTCCAGGTTATCTGATTACAATAGTGACTCACTCTTAGCAAGTACAGAGAGGAATGTTCTGAAATTATCCTGGAAGGAAATATGCCTCTCCTGCATGGAGGCATATTACCCACATGTCGGGAAAATCCATATGCCCACGACATCTCTTATATAAATGTGTGGAGGCGTGTTTTAAAAGCATGTATATTCATCTCCTCCATGTGTACGTATATAAATCTAGATATTTATCCCTCTGCTAGATTCCAAGTCATCCAGGGGCTCACACGTTAATTACAGTCTCCTTGGTGAGGAGAAATATTTTCCCTTCTATCATGTTCATTTTATGATCATCTCGAGTTCATCTTTGTGTAGTAGTCACTAAATCATCAGGCAACACGGTGTTCTGTAATTGTTAGATTGTGCACACATTTTGGCTTTACTCTTGGGAACCTCCTACTCCCTTGCTTTTATTATTCACAACAATAATTAATTGCAAGGTGCCAGGCATATATATAATCTCAATAAATTCCAGTCAACCATGCTTTGAAGGAAGTACTACTATTGTCATTATTGTCACAGAGGAGAAAAGCAAGGCTCCAGTGATCTGTCAGGTGAACCGTGGAGAGTCTGTCATGGAAAGGGGACTCGGGCTTAGGTTTCTTCTACTTTCAAGCAGAATTTTTCAACCTCGGAACTATTGACATTTAGCCAACCTCTTCACTACCATACTAATACGGACGTTAAGAAGGAAAAACAAACAAAAACAAACAAACAAACAAAACAAAAACAAATCAACACTGGAACACCAAGTCTCCAAGGCTACTAAGGAAGCCATATAGCTATTAGGTGTTTGGTGGAAAATGTGCAGAAATCTATCAGTACTTTAGGTGCATATGTTTTGATCCAAGAATTCCTATAGAAATGCTGGTTAAAAAAATGCGCAAGGGTGTAAGTTTGAAAATATTCAATACAGTGTCATTTCTAGTAAGGATGTTGGGAATACTTAAAGGTCCATCAGTAAGAAATCAGTGAAATGAATTATGATATGTGAATCCAATGGGCTACAGGTCAGGATTTCTTTAAAAGTATGCAGAAGCTCTAAATATAGACACAGGAAAAGGGAAAGGTTTCTTTTGAATGAGAAGTAAATTGCAAAGGATGGCTTAATCCCAGTTTGGGAGGAAAAGTGCTCAGCCTTTGTGTCTGTGTCAGGTGAGGGTATGTAAATTGGATTATACCTAAGAAATTGCTGGAAAGATATAGACCAAACAGATAATAGTGATTAATTTGGGGAATTTTTTATTCTAGGACGAGTCACGTCCTGTCATACTTTATACTGTGATTCTCAACAGGGGATAGTTGTGCCCTTCAGGGAACATTTGGCAATGTCTGGACACACTTGGGGTGTGTGTGTTGGGGAAAGATGTGCTGACGTCATCCAGTGATAGCATTAAACATTTTCAGTGTACGGGACATACACATCCACACAAAGGATTATCCTGCCCCAAACATCACTCCAGCCAAGACCGAGAAACCCACTTTATACCCTAGTTTAGTGTTGAAGTTTGTTACGATAAACATCCATTAATCTTACACCTTAAAAAACATTTGCAAAACAAAGTCTCCATTCTAATATATGAATAGAAACATTGTTGCTAGTGCCTTTAAAAATCCAATGGAAGAAACAATTTTAACATCAATTGTTTTGCCATAAGAATATACTTTTTCTTCCATTAGCAGAACAAATTTTCTCTACTTAAACATAGCATTTCTATATATTTGTCTTTCAAAAGAGTTTACAGTCATCTTTAAGCAAAGCAATCCGATAATATTTATCATTTCACAGATTAAAAAACTAAGAACTGGGAAGACTCACTGTTTATACAACCAGCGACAACCTTGATAAATAATTTTAATAGTTTCTGGGAATATTTGCCTGATCTCAAACATATGTGTTTCGCTTGAAACCGATGGTAGAAAATAACTGTGATTATTTCCACTTCCTTAATTGTGAAACAAAGGAAGTTTCCAGAGGAATCCTTCCTTCTCTACGAACAGCGTATGTGCCCCCTCATTTCTTTCTCCAAACAGAAATACTTTTTTTTTCCCCCACACAGGGCATTATCATTTCAATTTGGAGATAAAACGTCTCTTCTCTCATTTTCTGCTCTGTAGTGTAACCTTGGTGGGTTGTCTTTTGACACATTAAATTTCTGAGTGCTGAGAAGATCCCAAGTGTAACTGGGGAGGTGACAAGCTTTGAGTGAGGTTTCTAATAAGGAGGACAGGTGTACTATAAAATCTTCCACGCTCCTCATGAAGCCTATAACTCACATTTAGTGAGACACCGGCTATGACTAATGGCATGCCGGAGGCTCTGGGGCAGAATATTGTTGCGACCCAAGGGCCAAGCCCTTGACATGGGCTCTGTCTTAATAAACCTTCTCCCGACCCTGAAGTATAAGACACAGAGTTTTTGGGTGCCTGGATGGTTCAGTCGGTTAAGCGCCTGCCTTCAGCTCCAGTCATGATCCCAGCGTCCTGGGATCGAGTCCCACATCAGGCTCCCTGCTCATCAGGGAGCCTGCTTCACCCTCTGCACACACACCCACCCCCTATCCTCCCCCCCCACCTCTCTCAAAAATAAATAAATAAATAAATAAATAAAAATACTTTAAAAAAAAAAAGGCAGTTCTTGGAGCCACCACACCTTTAGGGATGCACACTAGCCTACTGATAATGTATTTGTTTGACTTAAACTCTACGTTTGTTGGGGAGGGCACCTGGTAGCTCAGTCGATCAAGCCTCTGGTTGTTGATTTCAGCACAGGTCATGATCTCATGGCCATGGGATCGAGCCCCATGTTGGGCTCCACGCTCAGTGAGGAGTCTGCTTGAGATTCTCGCTCTCCTCTCCCTCTACCCCTCACCCTACACAGGCACGTGCATGCTTTCTCTCTCTAAATAAATGCATAAATCTTAAAAAAAAATTTTTTTTTACCTTTTAGAAATTAAATTCCCTATTTGTCAGGATAGGCTAGGTCACACTGTGATAAGGTCCACTCCCCAAATTTTAATAGCTTAAAACGACAAGTACTTATTTCTTTCTCATGCTACATGTGAGTTGTGGGTCAGCTCAGGGCTCAGCTCTGTTCTCATCCAGGACGCAAGCCTCCTAGAGCGGCCCCCCCTGCTGGCATGGACATCAGCTGCCCTGGTGACAGGATAAGAGAGCATTTTAAATCACACGCTGACTCTCAAAGGGACACACACCACTTCTGATCGCATCTCTCACAACTTTGCTTAACCTCAGAGAGGTGGGGAAGTGCAGACGTCAAAAAGGACAAGAGACGTGGGAAACTCGTGAATGGTTCTAGTGACTTCCACAGTCACCGAGGTGTAACAATCATGTACTAGCCTGAATTTCTGGATTCTTTTTGCAAAATGCAGGAGGTTGCAGCACTGGAGCCGCACGACCGGATGGCAGTCATTGGGGTGGGGAGGTGGCGCTGGTTAGCAGCTCCACTATTTAGATGGGACATTTGTCTGTGAGCAGGCAGACCTTGTCCGCCTTGGTCCATTCACCCGAGGGGTCAGCTCGGTCTTCGGAGGACACTGAGTCAGTGCAATCTAGTGGTGACGGTTCGGCTATGGAGTTAGACAGTCTGGCTTTGATTCTGGGAAAAACCCCTTTATGACTAAGTAACCACGGCTTGCTGATTGGACTCTCCATGTCTCAGGTCGCATGGGCGCAGGCAGCGCTGGGAAATGGGAGCAGCACACGATGATACAGGAGTCCCAGTCATAGAGTAGTAACCTCAGAGTCCGTGCCAAGGAATAAATGGGAAAACCCATGCGAGAACTTCATTTAGTGCCCGGGACCGAAATAATGCAGACACAGTACCATCACCATCAACATCACTATCATCGTCGTCTTTCCAAAGTGCGGCCTTCCCTTTACCTTTCACTTACAGGGCAGGGGGCTTGCCAGGTGTATTGACCAGCTCCCTTCTCTTCTCTGTATCTGTTTCGTGTCTTCTAATCAAAAGGGTCAGACCGGGAGCTTTCTGAGGTCCCTTCCCGTGCTGACATTCTGTGATTCCAAGACACAAGGAGGGCCCCCCTGACCCCTTCTAGAGCTTTCGAAGCATTCCCAATGTATGCTTTAGTATGGGTCTGGAGAGTGTATCTGTCAAGGGGGCTGCAGGCAGGGGAGAGACACGCAGCCAAGCTATGAGGCAAGCATGGGAACAGATTTAACCACACGCTCTGGCCTTGAACCCGTCCAGGGAACACTGATGTGAGCCAACTGTGTATATCTGCTGCTGAACCTTCGCAGGAAGTGATCTTCTGGAACCCTCCACAGGCCTGGTGATCTCTGCCACCAACATCAGTAACCATCTGGACTGGTCTTTTCTTTCACGGCACTTGGTAGAAACCAGAAGGACCCTAGCCCGGGCCGAATGGGACTGTTTTTATTTTTGTCCCGAGGGCCGCCCTGCCTTTGAACGATGCAGTGTGATGACAAAGATATTATCACTCCAAGCTAAAATATTCGCCAATAATGAGACAATGAAAGCAGTTGCTACAGGTTTGTGTGGTAAATGCCGAGGAAGCAAACTCTTAATTATCCAGTAAATATTCTCCTTAGATTCATTTAGATTTCTGCAAATGAATCTGAGCTTGATTCAAAACACCTGGAGGCTTAGCTGGAGCTGGAGAGAAGCTCGTGGTGAGGCAGTCATGCTCTGGAACCAGCAAGCCTCTGCCCCTGAGTGAGGTCCGTGTCCTTACAGAACCTCCGTTCCTTCCTCTGCGAAGTGGAGGTGGTAATGCTAACCTCACGGAGCCCAGGACGTTGACTAATAGGACACACACTGTGTATCCCATGAAGGGTCTGGCACATCAGCCCTCAGCACGTGTCAAGGACAATGTAGCTGAATTGTGACTCTCCCATAAATCTTCTCCACAGAGGGGCACCTGTGGGGCTCCGTCGGTGAAACCTCTGCCTTCGGCTCAGGTCATGAGCTCAGGGTCCTGGGATCAAGCCCCATGGCAGGGAGTCTGCTTCTCCCTCTCTCTCTCTGCCCTTCCCCCACCTTGTGCTCTCTCTCAAATAAATAAAATCTTAAAAAAAAAAAAAAGTCATCTCTGCTGCGTCACAAAGGGCGGACAATCTCAAGACTGAGCAAAGAGGCGTGAACATACCGGAAGGTGACTGTGGCAGATAGGACACCACATGACCCACAGAGAGGGGCATGAGAAGACATCATCCCTGTGTTGCAAGAGCTTTGTATTTTTTCAGGAGGAATTTTAAAAGTCTGAAGTTTTACATGAATTCTCCTGATTATTCAGTGTTGATCAGTGCATTGAGCTGGATACCTATTAAACTCCCATAAAAATAGACCTCCTCCAATGCCTCATACCCTACCACAATAACCATGAGTTGAGTCAGGATTTTGTTTGCCTCAGGTAAAAGTGCAGGTAGGGGACTGACAGCTAGCAAGGTGCTTCTTGATGTCCAGCATCCAGAGACCTTCTATCTGTTGCTCTGCTGCCTTAATATAAAGCTTCCTACTCATGGTCCAAGATGGCTGCTCTGGTGCCGGCCATCATGTGCCTATTCCAGGCAGCCAGAAAGGGAAGAAGTGGAGGGCATGCCCCCTCTCTTTAAATATATAACCTGGAAATCACACATACCACTTTGACTCACTTCTCTTTGGCTCATACATTGCTATGTGGCTATGTCTGCCCGACAGAAAGGCTGAGAGGTGTAGTCTTTTTGCCAGGTGGCCAGATAACCAAGAATCTGCAGATCCTAAATGAAAAGAAAAGAACAAAGCCACAAGTACTTTGAATTTTTTTTTTTTTTTTTAAACACTAGGACCACCAAGCAAGCCACAGCTCTGGAGCATTTAGAAACACAGAAAGAACCCTTCTGCACTGGGGACATTATTGGAGTGTGTCCTAATAAAATGTCTTTTCTATTAAAATGATCGTCCACACCAACATCAAAATAGTCTGCATGTAGTGAGTGCTACTATGGGCTAGATGCAGCATTAGGTGCTAAACACGTATATGGCTTTCCCCTGCCCCCAGACACCCCTTCGAGGCGGGTATTGTCTCCACTGCTAGCCAGCCGTGGGAAGCAGGGCAGAAGTGAAGTGATGTGACCACGTGTGCAGGGTTTATAAGGGGCTGAGCGGGGATCGCATGTCAGACCCATCAGGCACCCTCCTTGCTCTGTGCTGAGCACAGTCTCCTGCTTCCTTACCTTCCCCTCACCTTAGAGCACTGCCTGCTATTCCCCGTCACCCCCCATGCAGAGGGGGAGCCCGGTCACAAAAGTGTCACCACCCAGAGCCCAGGTTAGAGAAGGTCAAAGACGGCCCTGGACCCCCACATCCTGACTTTGGGCCCTTTCTCCTGTTCTTTGATCTCTGTTTGCACAAGATTCCCCCACCTACTTCTATTTTGCAAAGAAGAGAGAGAGAAGAGCAAAAAAAAAAAAAAAGACTCTTAGCTGAACTGCTTTTCTTCAAAATCACGAATAATTGTTTTCGTGGTGTGTCTGGGAAGGCGTTCTCCTCTCATCTTCTGATCTTCTGCCCAGGACTTGGCAATCCCCTTTAGGTTGCCCCTTGCTTGGCTTCCTCGGCACACCCGTGCAATCCATCATCACAGCCGTTACCCTGCTTCTGATCCAGGGGGACTGGGAAAACCGCCTCTCCCTTAACACCTACCACCGGCTCTTTGATTTGCCATCCGTGGGCAGAAGGAGCTTTCCGGTGAATGACCTCAGAGCCTCTCCACACAGAGCCCCACGCAACACTCAGCAGCCACAGCCAGGTCGGGCTCTTTGTAAACAGTTGGCCAATGGATTCTAGTTCACTTATGTCCCTTCCTGAAGAAAAGCCTTGCTTTCTGCCCCTTTCTGGATGTTCTCTGTGAGTGGGGGTTTCCCAGAGCTGCTCACCGTGCACCTCCAACCACCTGCTGGAAACTTCCCTTCTGTGTTATCAGAGTTAAATAAAAACAAACTCGGCACCTCTTTCATCAAAATAAAGTAGGTCAGAGATTCAGTCAGCTGGCCAGTAAACTAGGGCAGCATTTCCCTCATCCTTCAGACTCTAGACATTTGGGGCCACATCGTTCTCCGTGATGGGGCTGCCGTGCACACTGAAGGACGTGAGGTAGGGTCCCTGGCTTCTCCCCACTAGATGCCAGTGGCAGCCCCTCCCTAGTCGTGACAGCCAGAAAGGTCTCCAGACTTTGTCACTCGTGCCCTGGGGGGACAAAATCAGTCCAGGTGGGGACCTGGAGTCCCTTTGGAACACTCATGCAGGCGCAGAGAGGGGGGAGGACTATGGTTCCTGCTTACTCCCTGGCCCTGTGCTTCTCCGGTGGTGCGACCTGGCAGTGTCGTCACGGCCTGGAGACTTCGCACCTGTGAAATGGACAGAATACTTGGGTCGACTTCAGGAAGTTATTGGGTGTGTGCAGGACGTAATGTCTGGAAAATGCTTAGCACCATCCCAGACCCCTGGCAAATGGGAAACCGAAGCTGGCTTTTGTGAATGTCAGCTGTTGGTATCAAGCTCACAAAGCAACTGTGAGGATGGGAGAGGTTTGGGTCCTGGCTCCCTTGGTCCTCCATCCTGACTCAGATTTTGGCCCTATGAGCATCAAACTCTTTCTAGTTCCCCTCATGTGGCATGCTCTGTTCGGGCCCCTCTTCTTGCTCAGGTGGTCCCTCCAGGCTCAATGCCAAACCCCTTCTCTTCATGGTTAACCCCTACCCCTACTCAACCTTCAAGCTCAACTCAGGGGTCACCTTCCTCCAGGAAGCCCTTCGTGATTGCTTCCTCCCACCCGTCCCCCACCAACCCCCCCCGCCCCATTTGCAGGAAAGTTAACTACTTGGGAAATGCCTCTCTCAGCACGTACCACAGTATTTCCGGAATCCATGCGCCTTGGCATGTTCGTGGAAGTCACCTAAAATAAAATGAAGTCTGTAGATATTGGAGAAATAGATAAGCCATATTTACCATCTTCCTCTACTGCAGACTCCTTAGATCCTTTAATAGAGCAACACTCTGAATCTCCAAGTGGGAACCAGAGAATCCCTTTCTCTAACTTGTTTTGAACCCAGAAGCCTTTCTACAAGAAACATATTATAGGACTTGCATTTTTGAAGAATGTATTTTGGTAAAAATGGTTTTGGACTGGGTGCCAGATTTAAAGAAATATTCTTTCCATATTGCTATGTCTGGGAAAAACAAAACAAAACAAAATAACCTCATTACCGTTAGTCATCCCTCCATCTGCTTCCACGGTCCCCAGCCCTAGGCCACTACTAACCCGATTTCTGTATCTATAGATTAACCCCTTTGGACCTTTCCTATTAATGGAATCATATAAAATATAGTCTTTGGTTTCTGGATTCATTCTCTTAACATAACGTTTGTAAGGTTCAACCATGGTGTGGCCTGTGTTAGGACTTTATTCTTTTTTATTGCCAAATAATATTCCATTGTATGGATGGGAGACATTTTGTTTATTCATCCGTTTGCCCATTTGTCAGTGGACAATTGGTTGGTATTCACTCTGCCCATTATTGGTTCCTTGCCTTGCCTCTGCAAATGTCGAGCCTGTCACATTTAGAATTTCCCTTTTCTCTACCAGGGGCAAGCCAACCCCTCCATAAAAATGTAGTTCAGAGAAACTGTCTTGGTGGTAGAGGACAGATTCACCGCCCTCCCCTCAGTCTTATTCCTTCCAAATTTAAAAAAAAAAAAAAAGCAGAAAAGAAAACGGCTTCCATTAAGCTTAAAAGCAATATATATATGCATATATATGTGTATACACACACACACTCGCGCACGCGCGCATGCTCTCACGTATTTTTTTTTCTTCTCTATTTCTAATAGAATAGACTCCTGCTCTTTAGGGAAATCAAGAGGAGGGGTAACAACCGATTATAGTATGAGAAAGGAAATTTTAAAAGACTCTTTGGAAATAGCACATACATAAAACATTTCTGAACTACCTGCTAATGCAGGAATTATCCTTCGATGCAAGGCATCTGTGCAAAGTAAAAGTCTGCTCAGGCTGTTATGAATTTCTGTGTTAGTGGCAAGTCTCTGACTCCAGGGTGGGTAAGAGCTGCCTCTGTCCTCAGCGGCCTGCTGTCTGGGACTCAAATGCTGTTTGAAGATGAGGGTACTCTAATTAATGAGTGAGCCCTCACTAAACTCAGAGATTTTATGCAACGCATTTCTTGCCTTGTACCCAACAGCATTTTGATGTTCTCGAAGGGCAGGTTAAAAGATCCTTAGGGGATCTTTTAGGGACAACATATCTCCTTGCTCTGGACATCGGAAAGAGACTGAGATCAGATCCAAAGTGAACCAAGGGAAGACTTGTCCCAAGGGGGCCAGCCTCGGTCTGAAAGTTCTGCCCTGGGAGTTGGGGGGGGGCGGCGTACAGTGGGGGGCACCTCGCTCATTATTTCAGCAACCTGACAAACTTCCCCCTTCTCACTCATATTTCACATATACGCAGCTGCCGTCCAACTTTGTTACAAAGAAAGTAGAGAAACTTGTCATTTGTTTGATCACCGGCGTGGTGTGAGAATTTGCCTGTCGCTTGTTTAGGATAATGGCTGAATTCTTCGGTTTTCAATTGATGCTTGGCAGTTTGGATGTGTTAGATTGCTCGCGAGCGATGGAAAGAAATCCACACATTCTATCCATTGTCAAGCTCATTTAGCAGATTATTCTAAGACTAAAGGAAAGGAAGGTAGCTTGGGCTCTGAGTCTTTTAAGAAAACATTACAGAGTGTGAACAAAAGCAAATCTACAGAACTTTAAAAATGTCAGAGAACTTAGAAATCCTTCAGTTTGAAGGGTTTGAAAACTCATATGCCCACAGAATCCAGACAGGTAGTTAAAAAAAGAAAGAATTTTTTTTTGAAAAGGAAAACCAGCCGAGAGAGATAGATGGGTTCTTGCAACAGCCCTAGGAAGGGCTTTGACCTCTGCTTACTGATGGTGTGTTTTCATGAAATTTGCAAAAGTAGGCTATTTAACTTTAATTGGTTAATAGGGTTGTAGTTTTTTTCTCTCTGACATCCTCCTCCATCATACTTTCCCTTATGCTAGGGGCTAGTTGGCCCTGGACCCTTCTCTGGAGTTTTGGGCTCATGGGCTATGGCCATTTTTCATTTGTAGTTTCTCCTGCAGTATTGGAGATGCGGCAAACACGGTAAATTCATAGTCCTCCATTATGTCTCTTAAAGAAGAGTTTTTATTTTTTGTTAAAGATTTATGTACTTATTTATTTTAGAGCGTGAGAGTGCACGCACACGTGAGTTGGGGGAGGGACAGAGGGAGAGAGGTTCAAGCCGACTCCCGGTGGAGCGTGGAGCCCCACATAGGGCTCCATCCCATGATCTGTGAGATCATGACCTGAGCCGAAACCAAGAGTCTGTCACTTAACCGCTTAACCAACTGAGGTACCAGGTGCCGCAGGAAGAGCTTTAGAAAGGGTTTAAAGGCGAAGGGGAGAGGAGCAGTGGGAGGGGTAACTGGGGGATGGACATTAAGGAGGGCACGGGATGCCATGAGCACCGGGTGCTCTATGAGACTGATGAATCGCTGACCTCTACCTCAGAAACGAATAATACACACTATATGTTAATTAATTGAATTTAAATTTTAAAAAAGGAAAATAAAAGGGTTTAAAAGCTCCAGGCTTCACCAAAGCAGCAAGCCAGATAGGCAGGATGGCCACGTGGACAGTTCATTCCCATCTAGAGGAAGAGGTTTTGCTGAACTCCAAACAGTTGCCAGGTGTGGATTCCGGGGCCCCGTGGGGCCACTTCCCTCACGTGAAGCCAGACATTCAGACTTTTCACATCAAACCTAATTTCCAAACGTTGATAACTAACCAAACAACACTAGTCAGAAGGCCAAGCTTGATCTATGGGCTCAGTGTTCAGCCCTCCTTACTTAGGATGGAAAAGCGAAAGAACAGGTGAACCATCGATCTGCACCATTGTCTTTCTGAGTTCAGACAATGAAATTATCAACCGAGGCTTTCTAAGTTTTTTAAGTCATTCAGCTAGTGTTCCTCGAGTGCTAATGTGCATTATACATAAATCTGAGTTTCCCCTATGTTCAGCTCTTGATTAATGGTGTCTAAAGTAGCCCAATCCAGGGGGAGGGTTAGAACACGGGGCTCAAAGTGAAATTATATCTTACGGTGCCAGGACGCCAAAGACAACGCCACTGAAATTTGCAATAATTCAAACAAGGTATTCCAGAACCTTACTAAATGCAAAGAAAGCTTCAAAATATGGTGCGGGGTTTTCTATTTCTGGGCACATTATTGTAGTCCAGATGCTAGAGTTTCCTTTGCATGAACTCTGGATGATTTAAAGTACTCGGAAGTCTTAAAACTGTCCCTCTTTTTACTCCTCCACACCTTAAATGTTTGCATCCATTTTCTCCACTGCCTGCAATGCTTTTTCTCTCCATATTTGCATGTCTGGACTCTTCTCCTCATTGAGATCTCAACTAACATGGTACCTCCTGCGAAAACCTTTCCAGAACATCTTAGCTCTTTAACCAACCCCCAGCTCTCGACCCCAGGGGATGGTAAATGACAACCTGTGGGCCAAATCTAGCCTGCTGCTTGTTTTATAAATAAAGTTTTATTGGCATACAATCACACTTATACCTTTACATGTCGTCTATGGCTGCCTTTCTGTTACACCTGGAGACTTGAATAGTTATGACAGAGACTGCTTGGCCTGGAAATCCCCAAATCTGGAAATTTCTAGAAATTGTTTTCCAACCCCTGAGACTTTCCCATGGCCCTCCCTTATCTCCTTCACATTACGATTAGGGTCTGAAATTACTTACTTTTGTGTTGCTTGTTTGTTTTTGACTTGTACTATTAGAATATAAGTTTCCTAGGGGTTATTTTTCCCTGTACCTAGAACACAGTAAGTACACAATATATTTTGGTTGCATAAATTTAATAAATTCTGTACTTTAACCTTTCTGTTAATGCAGAGAAGGCTCGCTGAGCTTTGATACACAGGTGCTTTTCAGTACAACTAGGGGAAAACATGTAAATTTTTTTGTTCTTGGCTGAGTAAACTGGATGAACCAAATACACCAAGAGAGAGGAGGCTCTCTCCTCTCTCTATAATACTCCTAATACTCCTAATACTCTCTCTATAATACTCCTATAATACTCCTAAGTATTATATTCTATAGTGTCATCTCTTGAACTTAATGAGAAAAAGCCAAGATGTGAAACCAATAGAAACCATCATGGTGCCATGATTATCTGTGCACTTCATCCTATGCCAGTGCCACTAACAAGAGCTAACTCTTCTTTACCAAGTAAAGAAAGGCTATGCATTCAAGTGGTTTTTAAGTTACCAAACATTGTGTACTAGCCCCGTTTAACCAAATGAATGAGTTTCTTTTTCTGGAGTCTCCAACTTATATAAAGAAAGATGTCTTTGTTTTGTTTTGTTTTTTGCTTAATTATGTCACCTTATCTCATTTCACCTGTGTAAACCCCAGCATGTGCCCAGCCATTGGTGATCCCCTATCCTTGTCATCACGTATATTTTACTTGCTGGAAATAAATGCCCACAGTCGACTTAATCCTATGTCTCCCTTCACCTTGACATACTTCAGAAGTACT
>CM053610.1:6482710-6638545 GCA_028646535.1 Procyon lotor | reverse complement strand
AGAAAGAAAGAAAGAAAGAAAGAAAGAAAGAAAGAAAGAAAGAAAGAAAAAGAAAGAAAGTCTTCATTGGCTTCCTGGCGCTGTTAAGTTTCCCAGAGCCTCTGGAACCAGCAGAATGGGGTTCAAAGTTTACTGTCTCATAGCTCTAGAGACCAGAAGTCCAAAACCAAGGTGTGGGCAGAGCTATGTTCTCTCTCTAAAGCCTCTCAGGGAGGATTGTTCCTTGCCTCTCCTGAGGCTCAGGTCGTGGCCGACAGTCCTGGGCTGGCACCACGGACGTGTCATGTCTGTCTCTGCCTCCTTTGTCACCTGGCATCCTCCCTCCTGTGAGTGCTGTCACACAGCATCTTCTCTTTTTGTGTCTGTGTCCAAATTTCCTTTGTTTCATAAGGACACTAGTCCTATCAAATGAGGGCCCACCCTAAAGACCTCATCCTGACTTCGCTGCATCTGCAAAGACCATATTTCCAAATAAGGTCACATTGCCATATGGGCATCAGGGTGAGGACCCCAATATATTTGAGGGGAAGACACAGTTCAACCTCCAGCACTGGTTTCTTCAGGTAAAATCCAGCATATTACCATCACCCACAAGGCCTTACAAAACCTGACTCCTGTCTATCTTTCTCATCCCAACTCCTGTCTTTGCCCCCTCATTCTTTTGCACTCTAGACTCATGAGCCTTCCATCCGTTTCTTGAATTTTCATGATTCATCCAACTTTAGGATTTCATCTTTTTTTTTTTTTTTTAAGATTTTATTTATTTATCTGACAGAGAGAGAGAGAACACAAGCAGGCAGAGAGGCAGGCGGGGGCGGGAGGGGGAAGCAGGCTCCCTGCTGAGCAGAGAGCCCAATGCAGGGCTCGATCCCAGGACCCCGAGATCATGACCTGAGCTGAAGGCAGAGGCTTTAACCCACTGAGCCACCCAAGTGCCCTCCCCTTTTTTAATAATTCATTCTTCCTCAATTGTCTCCCTCTACTTATTCACTCCCACACTTGGGACCTTTGTTCTCAGGGCGAGAGTTAACTTTTGTAGCAAAGCTGTCTTGAACATCCAGACCAAGCCTAGTTCCTCTGTCTTCTCCCAGAGCTCCCCCTTTCCACAGCTCCTACCACAGTTGGCAATTTATCTGATTATTTAAATCATATCAATCTCCTTTGCAGGAAGTGGAAGCAAGAAACCTCTGGCCCTTAATAAATAATTATTGAATGAATAAATACGAGATTTCTTGGACACAAAATTAGATTACACTATGGTTGGTAAGTCCTGTTAGACACCCACATGGTATTTTATACTTAGAAAATTTGTCTTTTTGTGTGTGTGTGTGTGTGTGTGTGTGTGTGATCTTTGGTTTTTAGTACCTAGCAACTTAATTTTGACTTTGCAAAGGAGTCTAAGAAAGATTTCCTGTTGTTCTTGTTCCCAGAAAGAGCTGAGAGGCCATGCCAATGCCAGTTGGCTTTAGAAGATGAATACCTAAGAGCCCTCAAAAGAAAAAAGAACAAAAGAGAAAAGAAGGGAAGGGAAAAGCAAAGCCAGTGTGTGTAGTGTCAGATTTACTGCTCAGGAAAGCATCAGGAGCCATTTTATCTCATTTTGTTATTATTTAACTACCGCACAAAAGAAAAGAGCCCATAATCCTCTGCGGAATAATGCATTAATCCTCATTAGTCGTCATCAATTGGGAATGCTTTCTCTGCGCCACATGAAACATGAAGAGGTAGCTTCCCAAGAAGGATAAATGCGTTATCTCATAGTTCACCTACTCTGGAATACCTAATGGGCTGCTCTGGGAGTATATGTTGTTTATCATCACTTGGAAGGGGCAAGACGGTCCCTATTGAAGGCTGCTGGACCATGAGTGATTTATGGTGCTTTTTACCCCTCAACTGTTGGAGGATGCAGCCACATGGGTAGAATTCCATCTGTCCCATATGCAGTACTTTTAATTAATGATTTATCTGATTATCTTCCTTCCTGAAGGGGGAAAAAAAAAGGTTTTATTTCTACCCGTAAAACTACCGTCCGCCAAACAGGATCATTATCTAAATCCCAGTGACAAACTAGTTGATGGGGAACATTCTGGGGAAGAGAAACCTAAGGGGAAACAGGTTAGCAAAATCCCTTGCTTCCTGAAGGAAACATTAGTAGGTGTTTCCTAATCCTGCCTAGCAAAAGGTCAATACTTTGACACACACACACACACACACACACACACACACACACACACACACATCTGCTCAAGTGGCCATATAACAAGAGAGGAAATGTAAAGAGACTCCACTGGATGAGGGAAACCATTAATCCAGTGGGCTTGGCAGTTAGATGCTTGAGAAACGATGACTTCTTATTAACATGCAATTGTCACCGTGTTAATAATGAAATATTGATCTGTTCCTGCTTAATGAAAATCAACTTATTCTAATTTACCCTGGAAAGAAGACCACTTTGGGTCTCATTTCCAACATCTTTGCAATGTCCATCTGTGTATTTTTCATAGCCGTATTTATTTATTTTTTTTTACTACATTGAGCTGAGAACCAGGGAGGGTGAAGGGAACAATTAATATTGGGTCAACAAAATTTATTTTTCTTTTCTTTCCTCATTGAAATTTAGCCATCTGATTTAGCCAGAAAAACCTTTGTGGAGACCTTAGAACATAATGGGCATTGGTGATTTTATGATTACATGATTACAATCTTCTTCAATAAAAACCCTGTTATATTAGAAATTCAAGACCTTAGAAAAATCACTAGCACTCCCAATCTATAGCTCAATTTATAGCTGTTTACAACCACGTGTACATTGCAATAGGGACTGGATTCTATTCACAAGATTTATTCGTCTGAGTTGTGGAGAACGATTGTACACAGAGAAACTCTGTCTAATAGCCTGTCTTAATTGGCTGCCGATTTTGTGAATTATTTCTGTTTTAGAGTCAGAGTTTTCCTCCTCATTTATTTACCTGTGGTTTTGAAATTATCTGTGAAGCCATCTGCTTTGGATAATATGGAAACGAGCTGGTAACTATTACCTTCTGAAAAGGTGGATCATTTCGATTTATAATTTAAAGTGTAAATACTTTAAGGTCAGGCCTCTGTGAAAAAGACAATTCACAAGTCGATACGTTGTTTCGTTGCACTTGTACGTTTATTACCCAGAGGCATATACCTAGGGTGTGTGTGTGTGTGTGTGTGTGTGTGTGTGTGTGTGTGTGTGTGTATGTGTTTACCCCAGTGCTGGTTTTTATTGCTTCTGTTAGGTGTTGTTGCAGGGAGGTTCACATAAACATTTATATAGGTTTTAGAAAACAGTCGTTACTGAGGAAGAACCTTTTTCTGTTTACACAAATTCAGAACAAAGAAACCTTGCTACGGCTTCCGGTAATTGACATGTGGGCGTGTTTCTCAAGTCACTGACTGGAAGAAGTGAGTGTCTGAGATTTATTTTTGACAGGACTTAAATTACTGGTAGCCTGACACATTTTTGAACAATTACTAGACACTGAGGTGTTTAAAGTAATGGGTACTGTTGGAGGGATGGGGAAGTTGCAAAGCGGTTGGAACAAAACAATTTTCCATTTGATTAGTAAGATGCTAACACTTACATTTATATTACTAAATAGCACATACATAGTTGACTCCTCAAATGATAGTTTTTTTCTCAAAATAAAAGTCACACTTAAAGCGAAAAATCCCTCCACTTGATGAATTGGTGAATCATGGGAATTCGAGAGAGGGGCAGGCCTCGGTGCTGTCTGTTTTCTTCCTTCCTCTGGCGCTTTTAGATCAGTCCCCAAAGTACACAGAGCCGAGAGCTTTGTCCTGCTTTGTTTCAAATGTCTCCAAAACTAGGGCTTAATGTTCATTAATTAGTGACTATCTTTCAGGGGCTTCTAGACATTGTTTAACCAGCCATCTGAACTCCAACTGGAAAATTAACATTCCCGATTCGTGAACCGCTCATGTCCCCGAAAGATAAAGCAACTACAGCTGCCATAATTGGCAATGCATTGACGTTTCAAGTTATCCAAAAAGTGAAAGCAGTCCTGTTTCCTCCCCCTTCTTTCCTGTTAGCACATCAGATGAAAATAAGGCTCTGCAAGGTTTCCAGTCCTCTTCTTTTCTACTGACTGTGGCTTAAGAAAGAAGGGCAGGCTTTGAGGTGGAAGTCTCTATCTCGTGAACTTGCCTGTTCTTATAATAATTGAAGGTGCTAGTCGGGAAAAACCTAGAGCTGACTTTTTTGGTTTGACATTGGCAACGTGGGTTTTATCACTCCCTCAAGATCTTTTCCCTCTCCCCTGGGTCCAGAGATACCCATGAAGTCATGTCCTCTGATGACTCCTAGAGAATTATTCAGTACTGAGTGTATCTCTCTTTAAAACAACAGCACAATTCTCTTTGCCTCTTTTATTGGAGACGCAAAGAACTGTGCATTGGCAGAATCTAGAGCATTTGTTCTTAGCTTGGATGACTTTGCCCTCCCCCCCCCCACTGCCCCAGGGGACATTTGGTAACCTCTAGGGGCATTTTTGGTTGTTAACAACTGGTGAATTGCTTCTGGTCTAGTGGGTAGAAGCCAGGGATGCTGCTGCACATCCCCAAGAGCCCAGGACAGCACCCACAACAGAGAATGATCCGATCTCAAATGTCCATGGTGCAGATGTTGGCCCTAGTAGAGATCGTAATGAGGTCACGCTGGTTCTTGAACGTTCTATGCAGCCATGTTGATGGTTGCTGGGTTTTCCCACCTGAAGGGTGCATCCGTTGAAAATTATCAGAAATGCTAAGTTAAGTTGAGGCAGAGATAGTTCAGGAAATCACTTTGTTTCTATTAGATCGAGGACTTTTTTTTAAGAGTTGCATAGCCCATGTTTCCAGCTTCTTTAGAAGAATATGGTTTGCAAATATAGGTATAGAAAGTATCTTCAGTGCAGACCACAAAATAATAATGATGTAGCAATATTACTTACCACCTGGGGGGAGGGACAAGGGTTGGATGTTACTGTGTTCCAGTCTTAGAAATAAGTACTTTGTCAATATTATTTTATTAATGCTCACAAAAGCTCTGTGAGAAGGGTCATATTAGGAATGAGTGAACTGAATTCTAGATTTTTTTTCTAGTCTCCTTATTCTTCATTGTAACATGAGAGAGTAAATGTAAAGGATGTCTTATTCCCTCACCCTATTTCTGAGAACCCATAAAATACATAAAGCATCCATAGATTTTAATTGATATGATGAAAAAATAACTGCTTTGGCTTTCTCAACCAGATGTTTTGACATCATCCCTGGAAGACTTTCCAGAATTCCTCTAGGAAATCAAATTGAGGAATCTGGAAAGTACAGGAGTTGAGTATTTGAGACTGGGCCATTTCCTCTTGTTCAATGGGGGTCAGACAGGTAAATTCACTAGAAGGGGAGACATCATTAGCCTTAGGGAAAAAGGGGTTATATTTCTTCTATTCATTCATCTCCCCATCCATCTATCCTTCCATCCATCCAACTGTCCATCCATCCGTCTGTCCATCCATCCATCCATCCATTTGTCCATCCATCCATCCATCCATCCATCCAACCATCCATTCATCCATCTACCCATCCATCCACCAATCCATCCATACATTCACCCATTTATCCTTCCATCCATCCATCCATCCATCCATCCATCCATCCATCCATTTGTCCATCCATTCATCCATTCATCCATTCATCCATCCATCCATCCATCCATCCATCCATCCATCCATCCATCCATTCATCCATCTACTCATCCATCCACCAATCCATCCACACATTCACCCATTTATCCTCCCATCCATCCATCCATCCATCCATCCATCCATCCATCCATCCATCCATCCATCCATCCATTCATCCATCTACCCATCCATCCACCAATCCATCCACACATTTACCCATTTATCCTCCCATCCATCCATCCATCCATCCATCCATCCATCCATCCATCCATCCATCCATCCATGCCTCCAGCCACTCATCCATTTTTCCATCTATCCTTCCACCCATCCATCCATCTATCTATCCATCTCCCTGTTCATCCATCCAGCTATCTGCTTCCATTCATTCATATGGATGGAGACACATCTAAAATACAACTCAACAAAGGTTAGAGTTATTTCTAGATGCTGGGATTCTGGATGATTGTTAAACTTTCTTCTTTATAATTTTTCCTATTACCCAAACACATAAACATGAGCCATTTTAAACAATGAAATTATTATTTTTTAAAGAGAAGAGGATAGTATGGGATGAACTAGTAGATGCTTTTCAACAGACCCTGAAAACTGTTTTGATAGTTGAAAAGAGTGCTTCCCATCTTCTATTAACTCTGTTCTGCCAAGTTGAAAAAAAAATGGTCTATTTTCAGTTGTAGGTCTAGGTTGATTGATGTAACTTTTCATTCTGAAATATGTATGTTTAATTATAGTTTCCCACTGCTCTCGGTGTTTGTCACTTTTACTATACATTACTTCAATGTTGAGGCCATTTATCGTAAGAACCAGTTACAGCATTTCTTTGGGCCATGATTGTGATACAGATGATGTCATGTCCAATGAAATGTGAGATGCTTTTCCAAACTGTAAGAAATCTGCAGTCTGGCAGCAGAGACAAGAAATGGAGGGGTGGTCTCTGACTTGTAAGTGACATGTAACTTCTTCCCTTTCCTTGTTAATGGCCTTGGTATACTCTTATGCATCTTTTAAACCTCTGGTCAAATGTCACCTCCTCAATAGAGCCCTCCTTGACTACTCCTTGTGAAGTTCCATGTTTTCTCCGTTGATTGAGAAGTTAAGTGTTTCCTTCTTTTCAGTGTCTCTCACTGTACTCGGATATAAAACTTACCACATTGCTGAAATGATGTCCTTACATATCTGTCTTTCCTACCGGACTCTGGGTTCCCCTAGGGCAGGGGACAGAATTTATTGGGCTGTGTGTCCCCAAGACTTTTCAGAGTGCTTCAGTTACTCACTAGGAAATGAGCTGGCCAAGAATACGAGTCAGAATGAGATGGGTGTGGTATGGAGTGCAAAAATCAGACAGATGTGTCAAAGGTAAAGGCAAGAGGGGGTTTTGTAAAGCTTTTGTTTGTTGGGAATTTCCAATATATGCAGACTAAACAGCCAGACAAGACTTGCAAAATAATGAACAAATGAAAGACAGCCGTGATTGCTGTGTTTGAGTTTCAGGGACTTCTAACAGAGGAATATTCAGACTTGGAAAAGGTTTCAGGAAAAACATAGATATTAGTCATTTTTGTAAATGAGAAATTAAGGCACTTCTGTTTTGTGACTGGAGGGTCCATGCACAGGCATGACCCTTTCCTCATCAGAGGGCGGTGTCTGTCCTCCCATTTCACAGATGAAGCATTCGAGGCTTTGGGGAGCAGGTGACTGGCCTGAAGTCCCACAGCTCGTGGGCCTGATTTCTCCCAGGGTACTTGGCCTTGAAGGTCAGTGTCCTTCCCTCTCCACTCCCAGCTGTGTCGTGTTCTCTGTGTCACTGGCATTTCCTCCATGTGGAAAGCTCTGAAAAGATTCCAGTCACATTTTGAAATTTCATGACAAAAAATTGAATGTCGTCCAAAGCGTAGTTTAGGATTTAAACATTTCTGTCAATCCTGGCTGTCATCACCAGGAGATTTTTATCCCAACAATAGATCACTGTGGTGTGCTGGGCCTGAAGGGCCGTGGGCTGTTATAATGAGTGAGATTGGAATCTATTGAGCAATGCAAATAAATAAAAAA
This sequence comes from Procyon lotor, assembly GCA_028646535.1. Taxonomy (NCBI): domain Eukaryota; kingdom Metazoa; phylum Chordata; class Mammalia; order Carnivora; family Procyonidae; genus Procyon; species Procyon lotor. Next base: position 6,630,770 of record CM053610.1, on the reverse strand, counting down.
GAGACAGGTAGTCTCAAACTTTTTCATTATTGCCTCCTTTCCTGTCAAGCTCATGGATTGCTCGAAGCAAAACATCTCCCTTTTTACTATTTTAATAATCTGTGCAATGGGAATGAGAGGGCCTGGCTTTTTCATTCTGCTGATATTCTAATCCCTGCAATGATTAGTGTAATTCTTGAGCACATGTGGGACCAGAATGGAAGTAGTAAATTAAGGACACGAAGATCTGCAGTCAGGTTATGAAAGTGTTGCAGGCAAAGCTAATGAAGGAACTTGGATGACAAGTCAGGGATGTGAGTTTCTGACACAGAGTCACTGTGGAAGACAGGGAGAGGGGCCATAGCAAGGGCAAAGGCCCTATGTGAGAACGAGATTGGACAGGGTGTTCTAGAAACGGAAAGCAGACTGAATGTGACTGATGAGAGCTAAACAAGTCAGAGCATGATAGCAATGAGACTGAAGTTGGAGGGTGACCAGCCTGGGTGACCAGCCATCCCTGATGGCCAGGGGACTTGAGAGTGCTCTTGGGATGAAGGGCTTTCAGTCTCAAAATTGGGAGAGTCCTGGGAAAACCTGAACAAGGTGGTTTCCATAGGTAGGAACCAGATTATAATGGGCTAGGGAGGGCATGGGATGGAATCTGGGCCGTAGAGGGCGTGGGTATGTTTTAGGTAGGCAAACCCTCATGGCCATTCTGCATGGAGACTCAGCCCCAGGTTCTGTGTTCTCTGACAATCACCACATCCCTCTTGACCTCAGCTTCCTTATTCGTAGCAAGAGGTGGTTGTACCAGATGACACTCAAGGTTCCTTTCCATTCCGAGGCCTGATGATATTTTGCACTTTGTTCTGTAGATGGGAGATAGCCATCAGGGAGTCCTGAGCAAAGGAATAACATGGGAATCTTGTTACAGAAGATTAATCTGGCAGCGGTTTACAAAATTTATTGCAGCAAAGAGAGGTCCAAAGAAGACTGTTGAGTTATTACAACAATCCAGCCAAGAGATGATGAGAACCTGGGCCAGAGCAAAAGCAGAAAGAGTGATGGGAGCAGGAGAAAGGGAAAAAAAGGTAGTCGGGGGCAGGAGGGAAGGATGGAGTGATATGAACCTGGAAGATCGCAAGACTTGGTGGCCAACTGCCTACGACCGATAATGGAGTGGCCCAAGTTGGATCTCAACAGTCCATCCTTCTATTTGACTTACTGAATGCATGTGCATGTGCCAGGCCCTGGGGATATGGAGACAAACAAGGCTGTGACTTCATGGAGCTCACAGTCCAGCAGAGAAAAGCAACACCAGCATACACATCTGAGTTGTACATGGTGCCGTGAGACTGGGAAAGAATGAGCTGGATGCTGAGCTAGTGATGGGTAGGGAAAATCAAGGAGGGCTTCCTGAGACAACTGTTATTAAAGCTCACAACTAAAAATTAGCAATGAATTAGGTTGGTGGTGGTGATGGAGGAGACCAGGAGGAATATTTTAGATACAGAGATAGCACCAGCCAAGGACATGAAGCAGGGAAACGTTGGTGCATTGGATGGACTTAGAGAAGTCCGTGTGGTTGGGGATCCTGAAAGGTTGGAAGGAGTCACATTATGAAAGGGACTTGCAGACCCAGAACCCATTTGGGACTTAATTCTGAGAGCAATGGGAAGTTACTAAAGAAGAGATCAGAACCCTAGGTGCCATTTCTGAGTTTTGATTATTTGTATTGGGGGACACTGAGTTTGGGGACTCAGAGGTGAGCAGAGAGGTACATTCTGGTGGAAAGGCTGGCAAGAGGATAGGAACAATGTAACCAAGTGGAAGTAGTCCCTAGGGAAGGAAAGGTGTGGGACCATGAGCTTGGCAGAAAGATTAGTGATGAAGATAATGCCATGGGGTTCATCTATACGCTTGAAGCCAGGAGAATGAGCCAGTCCTCCGAGAATAAGGAATTAAAGGAGAAAGATTGACAAGGCCAGAGCCCTGGGACCTGTCCCCATTTGAGGACAGACTTGGGATGATCCAGACATGGAAAAACCAGTCAGAAGGGAGGAAGACCCAGGAGGGCTAGGCACATGAAAGCCAAGAATGAGTCACTAAGAAGGGGCAGTGGACACATTAAATGCTGCACAAAGGTCGAAGAAAAACAAAGCCTGACAAAAGGCCAGTAAGCGTGGCAATTAATAGATCATTCGTTATCTCTGAAAAGGAGGTTAGTGACTAATGTTTGGATTACATCACCTTGGACAAAATTAATAACAAATTTCCTGATAGTCACTTGCAGAGATGCAATGGAAATTGGCTGTTCACTCTCCCTGATTTTCCAAAATTTCTCAAATTTGCACACACTCTAATCTCCTCTGAGTACTGCAGCAGAAAATTGAAATGTGCCCTCTGTGCAATCTGGGTAAGTATCTATTACCCAACCCCAGACCTCTTACGAGTTTGGAATGTCAACTTATTCAATGCATAGGAACAGAGTTTACATGACTGTTTCAGAGTGGAACTATCAGAAGAGAGGAAGAGGGAAGAGAGAAGGGCTTAGATCAATGACTAATCCAACTTTACGCTACAAAATCTGTGTGCTCATACTTACAAAGAGACATTTCTATATACCTAAGATCTAAACCCCCAAAGATCTAAAACCATGTGAGGAAAGAGTTTTGCTGTTAGGGAGATTACTCCAAATAGAGAGTATAATGTGGATTTTAGCATTTTATTCCAGTTACATCTATTCCTTTGAATGAATACTGAGGAATTTTTGAAAGTTAAAATTTCAAGTTAATACTTGTTCATGGCAAGACATTTTCCAAGTCCAAGGAATTGTAATACGCTGACACATAATAGGTATTCATTCAATATTTCTCAAACGAATGAATGAAAAGAAATGATACAAAGCAAAAGTGGATCAGAGGAAATCTATCCTATTCAGGATTTTGTAGTCATGTTAATATTATATTTGGTCTCTGAGCTCGGAAAGTGATAGGTTTTTAACCAGGGGATAATATATACAAGTCATCTTTGGAAAATATTGCTCTAGCTACATTATATTGGATGCATGGGAGTGGGAAGTGGCTGAATGGAAAGATGCCACTAAGTTATATCAGTAGGAAGCTGGGGGGCGGGGGGGGAGGGAGAGAAAAGAAAGATAGCTTAGATTAGGCTCCTGGCAATGGAGATACAGAGAGTGAGTGGATTGAGATACATGTTGTGAGTAAAATCAGCAGACCTTGAGTATGTGTCTAACCTAAAGGGAGACTGTGTTTGATAGGAGGGGACTGTTAAGTATGAGATACTTTCAAAATGTTCAAGAGATGTAGAGAACACCATTGGGTGTTCATCTAGACCTTGGCTTGGTGCTTGTATGTACCAACTTGAAGGTCCCAGCAAACAGGATGTGATGAAGCCCTCTAGCAGGCCGGTGTATCTAGAGAGAGATTGTAAAAGGAAACAAACAAACAAACAAACACCACCAAGCCTTGGAGAAGAGCCATATTTCAGGTTGTAAAAGAGAAAGAATGTACAAAAAAGACAGAATGAGCTCTCGGGGCGATTGGGAGAAAACCAAGATAGGATGATTTTCAACATAGGAGGCAGAGAGAAGAGGGCGTTTCCAGAGGGAAGAGGTCAGTGAAGGTACAAGCTGGAAAAGTCAGCTGGACCCGACAAGCCACTGGACCCGACCACACGGAACTCTTGGGTGAACCTAGCGCGGGCATTCAGGATAGACCATTGGGAAGAAAAGCCAGATTGTGTGGGCTGATAAAGAAGTGCGAGGTGAGAGATAGAGACAGCAGTGTGAACATCTCAGGTGGTTTCCAGATGAAAGTGAGTCATGTAGAAGTCATCTGAGTGCTACAGTGACAGTCACAGCCTTGTGGGCTGGGGACACCAAATGCAAAAATCAGGGAGGCAAAATCTCCAAAGCCTTCAGATGCCAAGTTTGGTCTGTGCCAGGTCCTGCTGCAAACAGCTGGGTCGCGTGCCAATGTGCCTAACCATGTGAATGCCAACAGGCCATGCTGATAAGAAAGTGATAATAATTATATAAATAAAAATGACCGCTTAAAGAGCATTTACTCTGTGCCCTAGACCATGCTGACCTCTATGCCTGGTATCTCTTTGAATTCTCACAACAGCACCAAGAGATAGTTTTATTAACCCCATTTTACAGAAGAGTGCACTGAGGCCCCCTGATGTCGAATCAAGTGTCAGCTTGTGTGTGGCCAGAATTCTGATTAGTCTGATTCCAATGCCCAAGTCAACCATTAGGTTATATGGTCTCCTCTAGTTGTGGCTGCCCAAGGAGAACTTGCTGCCTAGTTAACTGGAAATCTGACTGCATTTCCAAACTTGTGCAGTTTACCTACTTTGACAAAAAGCATTAAGACTTGAAAAACAATGGCATAGAATGATTGGAATCTTAAATGAGTTAATATATGCAGAACTCATGTAGTGCATATAGGGCAGAGAGCCTTACGTAGGTGTTACCTATTATCACTTACTAAAGGCCGGGCGGGGGGGGGGGGGGGGGGGGGGGGGGGGGGGGGGGGGGGGGGGGGGGGGGGGGGGGGGGGGGGGGGGGGTGCTGCTGGAGGGGGAGGTGCCTGGCTGGCTCAATGGGTAGAGCATGCTACTCTTGATCTCAGAGTCATGAGCTCAAGCCTCACATTGGGAGTAGAGATCACTTACAAAAGAGAAAAAAATAAAAGGCTCTGGGGAGAAATGAGTTTGCCCTTCTCCACGGCTAATCAAACACTGTGAATACCACCTCCCCCCACCCCACCACCACCACCAAAGGGCAGCTAAATTCTTCTTACAGAGTAGTTTTCAACTTCTACTTAAGGAAAAGGATGGTGTTTCCTGGCTTTGTTCTCAGACTCATTACAGGAAATGATATTGTTGTAAGCGAGGACAAAGGTACAATGTAAAAACATTTAACAAAGGCATGGAGTCATCTAGTAACATTGTAGGAGGACTCCGAAGGGTCAGAGTCATATCCTTTTTGCTGATCTGAAGCAGCAAAAAGATTGGCAATCTCTCTAAATCCAGCCTGTGTAAGTTTGGGATTGAGGGTGACCCCAGTTTAATTGAGGTAGCCATGGAAATCAGGGGACGATGACACTTTTTGTGTACCTACTGTGTTTTTACCAACAGTAGCTCATTTAAGCCTTATAATAGAGTCCTTGCTATTATAACATTTCTTCCAAAAATAGGAATTTGTTCCAACATGATTGATACATTGTGAGCATAACATGCATTTTGCATTTCCGTATGTTTGATTTTACTCGTGAGAAAAACTAAGTGAACACAGAAAATGGCACCCAGCTGAACCGAGCTATGTAGAGATACACAAAAGGCAAACACACACACACATCTCAAACACCTACGGGCTACCTCCGTTCCCCAGGCGTGCTGCGACCCACGCCCATCCATATACAGTGTTTCAACTTCCCCTGATTTCAGAAAACCTTCTTCCCACCTGTCACAGTGACACACAATAACCCTTCCGACATCCGCTTCCATAAATCTTTTCAAGATCAAGTGCCGTATGTATCATAGTATTTATATAATTTTTTAACCATTTAACATGTATAAAGCAGTGCTACCTTTTTTATTAGGCTCCTGTGTTTTTTAATTTATTGCTGACATAGACATGATGCGCCTAAGCCCATTTTTTCCCATAAGCTCTGTGGTTTTTACTGTGCAGTTTGGATGATCATGGTAGCTTTTGGAGACACAGATCTGCTTTACAGCAGAGTTGACTTTAAATGAGAATTCGACGACTATTGCTCTTATTCCTCATTACACGAAGAAGAAAATAAGCTCAGGAAAGATGGTCACTTACCCAAGGTGACCCACAACTGACGCCATGTTTGCCTAATTCCATCACCCACCCTCCGACTTCTAACACCTTGGCCTCGTTTCTAAGCATGGGGAATCCGACAATTGTTGCGAACCAACTTCGATGTGAAGAAATTAGAACTTTTCCAGAAAGACCTTAATTCAAGATGATCCACGCGAGTGTCTGAATCATCTATTTATTTTTAAAATCAAGTAGGTAATCTCCTTTGTACCTCCTAAATATGTCCCATTCTGCTCACACTTTAATAAATTTTTCTCATTTGCGAGAGTTGCTGAATAGAGCAAGTGAATTGTTTTACCCGGTAGGTGGTGGAGCAATAATGAAGAAGCCTTGTGATTAAGTAGAGTTGGAGCCTCTTATCTTTCTCACTGAGTGGGAGGCACCATTAGTAGTAAAAGTAATTACCTGTGTAGAACACACTGATTGCATGAAGTACTTACTATAAGCCACAAAGATAGTCATCTCAATTTTAGAGCTTCTCAAGAGATCTTCATTTGATGTTAATTTTACATTTTTAGCCAAAGTACATTATTTTTGGAAAACATTGTGTTAGCCTGACTAATTTTTTAAACCTCTTGAAGGACTTCTTGTGCCCTGGTTGTTTGCTCATAGATGGCTTTTCCCCAAAATGGTGGCTCCAAAGAGACCACGGAACAAAGGTGGAAATGATAAGCTCTCTCAATGTTAAAGAATCTATTTGGTGAGAGTTGATTTTACGTGGGATGGAAACACCCGTGCTTTCATCTATAAAATCACAAAGTCCATTATGTGAAACTGCCAGGTACTTAAAGCAGTAATTCCTACGAAATTGTCCATGCCAAATCTTGTTAAATGTTATATCGGATAGTTTCGCTAAACTTGCGATTCTTCTCTGATAGAAAATATTAGAAACATAGAAACGGCAGGGGGAGAGGGGGTTTTGATTAGATTGAGGCCTGGCCAGACACCTGACACTTAGTGGTGGTAACTCAGCAAAACCCAGCAAAGGAGTTTCCAGAGGACAGAGCATTTTTCCTGCTCTTCTAACTGGGCGGCAAAATGACCAGAGCCAGTGCCTCCACAGTAAATCTGTAAAATGAGCAGATCAAACGGGTTTGCCAGCTAAGTCCAAATTTATATGAAGTTAGCTGAATTCTTTATCATGTTTGCGTTTACAGGAAGGAGTTTGAGCAATACCCCAATCACTAATTGAATGCTATGCCTTTGCATAGCCTGCCTCTCCATATGTGTATCACCTTATTTTTACTTGAGTCGCACCAAAAGATTACCTTCCCTAGGCAAGTAAATAAGACATGACTTGTACGTTCATCTGGCACATTATTTAGCCTTGTGAGTAGTCTCCAAATGAATATGCCTGCAAAAAATCATTTTGAAGCCTCATATTTGTATTGGTTTGGCCCCTGGGACCAAGGTTGGTGGTCCCTTAGCCAACATATTTGCTTTCTTTGTATTGCTGCCCATGTCACAAAGCCAAAGGATGATTCTCAGATTGTGATAAGGTAAGCAAGAAGAACAAACAGGTTCCCGAGTCAGAAGACCAGGTTCAAGTCATGGTCTTACCGTTTTTACCAGCTGTGAGGCACTGGGCAGAGTCTTAACAGATTGGAGTGTCAATTTCTTCTACGTAAACTTGATAGGATTGCCATGAAGACTCAAATCAAATGAGACCTTGTGGACTTTTGTTTCTTTTTTATTCTTGAAAGGAATCAAAAGAACCTCCAGGTTGCAATGGTTAGCTTCACAAAAAAGGAATAGTATTGCTCTGATGTCTTTTTTCCCCCTTACTTTTCTACTTGAAAATTTTAAACTATAAACATTTATCGTCTTTTTTATCTGCTTCTGTTTTTTTAATGCCTTTTGATTTATCTCAGGTGAAATCATAAGCTCTCTTTATTATTATTTTTTTCTTAGACTTTTCTGATTTAAAAAAGCAATAAAATATTATTAAAAATTAAATAAGATAATATAGGTTAGGATGTTTTTCATAATGCCTCTCACAGAATAAACATTAATCAAATTGATCACAAGTGATAATATCACCTCCGTAACTATGAAAATCTTATACTTCGGAAAGAGCAGAGAATGGTGGGATACATAGCAATTACTCTAAAGATGTTCATTTCAGCAATTCTGGTTAATTTCAGGTCCCAGAATTATGAACAAGGGTTTATATATTGGTTAAATTGCTTTATGACGAATTACAGAGAACTCTTAGAATTACTTTTGTGCTACAATTATGTCGTATTAAGAGGGTTTAAAGCAATTTGGACATTCAAGTGGACTTAGTGGTTTTTTTTTTCTTTTCTTTTCCACTGAGATTTTCACTGTTTTGCATTAGTTGCATTGAGATGCAATCTAAGAATATGTCATTAGCGAAAAACTGAATGGTGCTGTTGTCCATACAGAGAACAAATAACAAATTTATTGATGAGACATGTACGTGTTTGGTTGGTGAGGTACATTTTGCTCATAGGTGAACATTTTTTGAGCAAGAAGAGAGAGGCGGCCTGAATAAGTGATCGCAAAATATGTCCATTGTACTGGTCCTCTGTAAGTGATTATTGGAGGAATTTTCTTCAGGCACAATGTATTATAGGGCAAATAATGAACTACCCTAAATGGCCCAGCCCATCACATAGGAGCATGAAATAGCTCCATGCATCTAAGCAGCTATCTGTAGGCAGTTCTTGCTTTGCACAGTACTGTATTAATGGAGGCTTGTGGGTGCTGGTACCATGTCTTCACTTTGCTTAAGTCCATGGTCTCTGAGATGCCATACAAAGCGAGGGCTGCCTGTATTTATTACTTGTTTATGCCCATAGTTCTTCTAGGACCTGGGGATGTAACAATAAACAAATATTTCTATCTAGGGCTATTTACTTCAAGCACAGTAGAAAGAAATTAAAGAGAAATAGGTATACAGTGTGTTCGGTGAGTGTGAAGGAGAAAACAAAGGAGATGGTAGAGGAAGAGTCCGGGGTCAGGGTGGAAGGTCAATGTGAGATAGGATGCCCAGGGACGGCTCTATTGAGAAAGGGACCTGTGAGTAGACACAAAGGAAGTGAGGAAGCAAGCCATGTGGATATCTGGGGGAAGAGGATTCATAAGATCAACTCCTCACATGGGCTAAACCTCCTGTTCTTTTCTAAGAAACAGCTTTGCAGGAATGGAGAGAAAAGTTGAGCTGGAGGAGGAGGGGAGAAGCACATTTTTTTGTCCAGGAACAGTAGCTCTTTCAAGCAAACAAATGGCCACTCTAAGAGATATTTCCAAAAGGATCTTTCATTCCCAAGGCCAAACCTTTACCTGTCCCATCTGAGTGTCCCGTTTTCCAGACAGAGATAGTCACTTACAAAGTTGGTTACCACACACTTGTCCCTTGGTGAACTCTACAGCCATTGTGATTTGTACATTTCGGATCCTTACTCCAAAATACTATTTCTTAGTTCTGACATCTGGCTTGCTAGAACTCATGATGAACTCAGTCTCCAGCTATTGACGCACTTTTTAAAGACTGTAAATGGAAGTTTTAATTACATCATGTGTCCCCCTCCCTTTTTGACAACTGTACAGCCTAATTCATAATGTCTTCTGACTTGTGTCTTTTTTAAAGGAAGGTTCCGGAACTGGGACTTGCAGGGACTTACAAATCTCAATAAAGCTTTTGGAAGGGATTTTCTCTTTTTGTTCTCTTAGGTGTATTTTAAGGGCTTCTTCCGGCTTCTTTTTTTAGAGAAAAAGTAGTAGGTCTATTGAATCAGCAGTTGACGGGGGACCTCAGTGACTAGAATACATTGTCATATTGGCTGTGTACCCAATACGTCTCAGCTGGTAGGTTTACCTAAGGACAGGTAAATCCCTTTGGCATTTGGCTTGGCCAAAGATTTTGTACCTGCCATTTTGATAATAGGCCACTTGAGTAATTTTTGGACAGAGGCTCCAGGAAGAGGAACAAAATACTTCTCCTCCCCCAGGCTTTCTCCCCAGCTGTTCTGTCTGGTGTTACCTTTCAACATTTACTTAGTCTTCATCCCCTCTTAGAAGCACTCCGTGACCCCATCTTGTCCAGCAGAATGGGGTTCCTCCTCTTTTGTCTCACAATACCCCAGTTCTGCCCTAGCTCTCATCACCTATTGCTACAATCCCTCCACTTTCTCATCTGTTAAGTCCTGGACGACGGTGAGCTTCTTGAAGGCCGGTACCGGGGCTCCTTTCACCTAAAGTGTTTATTAGGAATTGGAATGAGGGTACTAACTTTAACCCTTCCTTCCACTAGTATTAACTCTCCCCAGATTTTAAACATCACCTTATAGGTGCCTTTGTTCCTCTGAATTGACAACTTTACCCCCAAAGTGCAAATGAATAGCTAATTTTTTTTTTAAAGAGTTCTATCTAAATGGATATTTTATGGCTTTCAGAAACCTTTAAAACCTTCCCTCTCCCCCCTGTGAATTCCACGATGGATTGAGGGATGGCATTTTTTCAATGTCTGATTTATGCCCGGCAACAACGTAGCTTCCATAATTAATTGAAGACCCCGTCTGAAGAAGAGAGTGTTCTGGAATTTCCGAGGCCTGTGGATTCCATCCAGAATCCCTCAGAGCAACTCAGAGACTCCCCCACGGCCACTCACCTAGATCAGAGTTTCCAGCCCTGTTTGTGAAATGTTGCTGTTGGGACGCTGAGTTCCAAGGATAGCAACGAGGTGGTTCTGCTTCCTTCGCCTGACGAGGGAGGGGCGCTCTGAGAATGCACGGTCTAGACACAGCCCCTTGACTGCAGCCAGAGCAGCACGGAGCTTTCTGAGCTCATCTCAATCTCCTCCTCCTCGCCCCTGGCACTGCAATCCACTCTTCTCCTCCGAGATACCTTTTTAAATCTCCCCATTATGTTCAACAGCATGTCAGCCGAGAGTTCGGACTTAGGAGATCATGTCCAGTGGGCCAAAGTGTCTAAAATAAATGTTAGCTCATAAAACATACGTGGCACATTTGTGGGGCACAAGCAAAGCCCACACAGAGGCAAAAAAAAAAAAAAAAAAAAAATCAAGTGAGCTTGTTTTAACCCAGCAGTGACAGGTATAGAGATGGGAATTTTTTTTTTTTTTTAAACAGAGTTCTTTCAACTTCTAGGCAGAAGGGAATGTACGTTTTTGCTCCATGATGAAAAGTGATAAATCTGGATTTTTCCAGGGCCTGGAAAGCCAGTATTCATAAACCCATTCATTTATTCAGCAAGCCTTTATGGAACATTTGTTACATGCCGGCCACTGTGCTTGGCACTGGGGATATATTTTTTTTTTTTTACATTTTAAATATAAGCCTTATTTTAAATTTAAAGAACATTGAAAGTACACTTTTTATTTATTTATTTATTTTTACAAATTGGGAGTGTACACATTTTTTAAACATAATTTGGGAGTGTTAGATGTTGATTGTTAATCCAAAACAGCAACATTCATAGAGCACATCCTGGTGTTGGCCCATACGTTTGCTTAAATCTAGTATTTTATACAAGCTTAACCATTAATCCTTCCTAAAATTCGATGATTATGTTTCAACTTTATAAGCTTAAGCAAATCTTCTATGTAATGCCTCCAGATAACTTTTTCAAATACAAAACATTTATGCCAACAAGGAAATAATGAAAATGTATATAAATTATACTGAAGGGCTCAGTAAGAAGGCTGCCTATGTACAAACCCATTTCACCTGAGAAAACACACGCACACGAGGAAACCATCCAAGAGAGACACCATTACGTTCTCTCAGTTACGTTACATGGCAAACCACAGCTTTATAAATGTCTTTCCATTTCGTATGAACTGAAAAAATACATATATTAAAAAAGAAAAACGTCGGGGCGCCTGGGTGGCTCAGTCCTTAAGCGTCTGCCTTCGGCTCAGGTCATGATCCCAGGGTCCTGGGATCGAGCCCCGCATCGGGCTCTCTGCTCGGCAGGAAGCCTGCTTCTCCCGCTACCATTCCCTCTGCTTGTGTTCCCCCTCTCGCTGTGTTTCTCTCTGTCAAATAAATAAAATCTTTAAAAAAAAAAAAAAAAAGAAAAGAAAAACGTCCTTAAAAACATGGGGGAGTAGAACGTGCCTGCGTTAGGTGAGGAGGAGAGCTTTGCCCTTGAGGGACCCACAGCCCAGTTGGGAAAACTGACATTAACCACGTAAGCAAATAAATATGATTTTCGGGTGGTGATGACAGGTATAAAGATAACGTGCCACATCATGGGACGGAGGGCCATCGGAGAAGTCTTCGATGAGGTGATATTCTAGATGAGTCCCAAAGAGTGAGAATGAGCTGTCCAGAGGAAGACAAGGAAAGAACCTTCTGGTTAGTGGAAACAGCAGGTGTGCAGGCCCTACTGACAGAGGGCCGGGGATAAGGGGCTGGGGGGCAGAGAAGCCTGCTTTGTCTGGAGTTAGTGTCTGGACCTTGGCTGGGAAGAGGCAAGCAGGGACAGGTGTGCAGTGACGCAGATCAGAAAGTTCCTTCCCATGCAAGGATTTGAAGCACAGTCATGAGCCTTGGCCTGGGCTGGACTCGAGAGCTTGTCCGGACAACCGAGCTTCCCTGCTTCTCTGCCTGACAGCATGACTAGAAGCCGCGTCCCCCTGGGACGCCGGGCCCGCAAACACAGGTGCACTTCGGGAGGCTTCCTCAGCATCTTAAGATAACTTGCGGCAGTGATTCTGCCTTGGATTTGCAGAATAAACAAAGGCTTTGTCGCGCCTCTAGTTTGAGGTGATAAGTCACTAATGCTGTGTTTGCACACTCCTCGGTCGCCACGTAGTGTGGGCCCCTTCCGTAGCTGAACTCCGCCTTTTGTGTGCTGGTTGTTTTATTTTTTTTTTAACATTTTTTCTTTTAAGATTTTATTTATTTGAGATAGAGACAGTGAGAGAGAGCATGAGAGGGGAGAAGGGCAGAGGGAGAAGCAGACTCCCCGCTGAGCAGGGAGCCTGATGTGGGACTCGGTGCTAGGGCTCCGGGATCATTTGCCTGCTACTTAAATCACCCTTTTATCCTCGGCTTTTCCTTATTAAATTTTGCAATATGATTATAGTTGAGGTGCGAAGCAACTGCTTTCATTGGAAGACCCATCTATGCCCTTAAGTCGGATTTTGGGGGAAAAAAAAACCACAAAAATTTCCAGGAGTAAGTGAGACACTGTTGCTATAAACACAACATTTCCACCTAATGTGGATAAAGCTAGAGTGTAGTTCAGAGGTTCAGAGACTGAAAAACAGTGTGTCTGTGGGCTCACCAAGGGAGGGCCTCCTGACGTCAATTCTAATTCTACGCAGAGAGACCTCAGGAACCCTGGAAGCCAACCTAGTTACCATTCCATAGTGTCGCATCCATTTTGTTGATATGTAAACTGAGTCAAGGGTCCCCTGAAGCTTCCACCAGAATTCAAAGGCAGGATGTACTCTCTTCCACAGGCCCCCCGTTACCAGAAGGCCTTTCATTGGCCAGCTGGAGTCTTGTGTTTGTTGTTGATCCTGATCTCTTTGAGAAAGAAAGCGTGAGGGTTGCTAGTCTATTCTTCCCCTCAAGACAACCTAACAAACAAAGTATTACCTCGGGGATAAACGTTAGCCATGGGAAAAAGGAAATTCTATTCCCTTGTATGAGGCTAACTGTCACATGCTATGTCATTAGTTTCTTCTCAAACACTTCTTGGAAACATTTCTCTCCCACTTGTAACTTGTAGATTGCTGTATTTTTTTTTTTTTTTTTTTTTAAGCCTGGGGTGCCTGGGTGGCTCAGGGGGTTAAAGCCTCTGCCTTTGGCTCAGGTCATGATCTCAGGGTCCTGGGATCAAGCCCCACATCTCTGCTCAGCCTGCTTCATCCTCTCTCTTTCTGCCTGCCTCTCTGCCTACTTGGGATCTCTCTCTGTCAAATAAATAAATAAAATCTTTAAAAAATATATTTTTAAGCCCTAGATAAAGATAAAGTAAAATACTGCATGAGAACAGAATGGGAAAGGATCTAAAAGGTACTGGTCAAAATGACATCCTAGGGCAGTGAAACTGATGATAAAGTATCTTACATTGTGTCCATTTTGGACATTGTACTGGCAAGAAAATACTTCACGTCTGAATAGGGCTTGACCAAGGCTTGGCAAACTTTTGCATAGAGAGCCAGATATGATATATTTTCAGCTTCATATTTTTGCCATCTCTGTGTACCACTAGTATTATATTTAAATTTTTTTTAAACCATTTTCCTTTTTACCTTAGTTTTATATGAAGCCAAGAACTGACAAACTCTAGCCCCCCCAACCAAATTCGGCCCTCTCCTCCTTCTTACAAATACGTTTTATTGGGACACGGCCACACCCATTCAGTACTGTACTGTCTCGTTGGGTAAGTTTAGTACAGACTGTCTAACCCACCAGTCTCAAAATATTTTATTATCTCATCCTTTACAGACCCCAGTGCTAAGTAATGAAAGTTACTAAATCCCACGTTTCATACACTAGTTGTTTTTTTTTTTTTTTTTAATTTCCATTCTCATTAAAAAACCATCTCCTAACTGTTCCATGATTTTTACAATATTTGCTCAAGGACTCCCTAAAAACAATTCGCTTGCCGCCTCTGGGATGCGGACCACCCGTGGGGGACCATTGCCGCGATAGCCCTTGAACTACACGCGCTGGACTCTGCAGCAAGTCAGACATCCGGGTACCAGGCTCGGTGCCGCTTGGAGCGTTTCCTCCCTTGCAGGGGCTCCCATCCCAGTGCAATTTCCAAGGTGACCGGAGAGTCAGGCTGCAGGTCTTGCTTCCCACCGTGCTCTGCCTCCGCGCGGCCTCCCCTTGCTCACTTCCCACTCGAGTCAGCCGAGAGCACCAACATGTGCGTCACGGGGGCCATTATAACGAGCGTCAGAAATGCTCCCTTTCCCAGAGCACCCAGGCTCTTGACAAGCTGGATGAAACCTCCGGCTCTCCGTACGTGACTCCAGGATTCACGGCTGCCAGCTTTGTCTCGGGTTATGAATAGCCAGTGGCTGCTTTGTTAGATATCCCTTTGTCAGGAAAATTCTGCCTTCCAGACTTTTCCCCCGATTTCCATGGTGCATTGTGAAATCCCTCCTAGAGAATGCCAAGGAACTTGCAGATATCTTTTCATAGAACACAAATGACTTTTTTAAGTCGTGTGTGTTGTTACCTCCAAGGGAAGGATATCGGTCGGGCCTCTTCCGGTGGCGGGAGGCGGGAAGGGCAGCCCCAAAATGGCCGAAACAATCAGACAATCGACTGGCTCGTGTAAATCAAAAGTCCAAGATGAGCTGGCTTCCCATATGGCTATTTTAAGACCTCAGATTGGATCACAGAGGCTTGGTTTTGTCAGGTTTGAATCGGCGGTGGAAAAGGGGAGCCAGGCGAGTAGAATCCAGGCGAGCTTTAATGGGAGCGCTCTCGGGCGACGTCCGGCGGCTCGCCAAGGAGTGAGGCCGGGAAGTGGCGCCCAGGGAGGGTACAGGCGGGTGTTTATGGGCACGAGGGAGGGGGCTACACAGGGCCTTCTGTGGTATAGGATTAGCAGTTTTTCCCGGAGTGACGTGGCAACAAGTCCCGCCCATTTCCCTGAAGTAAGATGGCGGAGGGGCTGTGGAAAGTCCTGGGGCGGAGAAGACAAGATGGAGGACCAGCCGCCATTTTGTCATCTCCTCCGGGGTCCCCTGACCCGCCGACCCAACGGGATTCTCTCTGTATTTTTCTGGTCCACGTCTATGGCCATTTTGTCGTCTCCTCCGGGGCCCCCTGACCCGCCGACCCAACGGGTTTCTCTCTGTATTTTTCTGGTCCACGTCTACGGTGTTGGCTCCATACTGAGGTGGTGTCTTCCCTCATGGTGACCAGATGGCCTCCAGCAGCCCCAGCTTCGTGTCCTCTCAGGAAGAAGTGCGGACTCCAGGCGCCGGCCTCCCTCCCAGCAGTCCCAGCCGCTGTCTCCTGGTATCTGACTGTGCCGGTGTCGGGCTCAGCCCCCCATTTTGCCCGGAGAAATGAGATGCTCGGATAGGGCAGGTCTAGAACGTGCCATCCCTGGGGCGGAGGCAAGGTTAGCCGCCTTCCCCAAAATTGCATGGGCTCCGAGTGGGAAGACCGAGCCGAGAGCGGAAGCCACTACCAGAATTTTAGTGGTTGGATAGGGGGCAAAACAACAACAAATGTCCTCCGAGTGAACACTGGCTTGGTCTCCAAGGCCTGAGTTTGAAGTCTTCCTTCCCTGACGAGCCTGGAGAAGGTGTTTAGGACCAGAGGGGCCCAGCCGCACGTATCCGCAGGAGCAAAACCAGGCAGCACTGTCTGGTGCCCACGAGTCCTGGGATCAGGGAGCCCTGGGTTTGGATCCTCGTTTTGCCCTATCCTTGGCCTGTGACCTTGGGTGAGTTACTTGGCAGCTCAGAGTCTGCATTTTCTCCACCCTGGAAAAGAAAGGTAATTTGGGAGTTCATGTGAGCTTAGATGATGGCAAAGGACAGCTAATTGGCAGAGAGGCAGGCCTGAGAGGATCGCTCAACAGACGGGAGCTCTAACTGCTGGCATCACCATGATCAAGAGCATCATTGTCCTCATCACTATCATCATCGTCCGAGCCACGGCCAGTGGGTTTTTCCCACTGTGACATGGACGTTTGGGGCCGTGTGCTTGTCTGTGGTGGGCGGTGGGTATGTAGTCGTCTTCCCAGCCCACCAACACGTGAGATGCTAGCCCCACCTTAGTCCATCAAAAATGTTTCAAGACGTTGCCAAATATCCTCTTGGAGGCAAAATTGCCCCAATCAAGAACCACTGATTTGAACACACTCCGATGACCATCTGGGGCCAGTAATAATTCTCTTGCTGTTTTTTATTTCCAAGGCTGGTCCCATTATTTTCCCAAAGAAAATAAGGGGGTACTACTGCCCAGCCTGTCAAGGAAGAAGTTGGAGGTGCCCAAACCAAGGCCTGCTATGATAGCCCCCTGACTAGTGCACCTCCAATTTCCTGAGCCGGCACAGAGCAGGAGGGTGCCCCGTCTCCCTTGGCCTTTCTCTCTCAATCTAGAAAGGCTGCCTCAAGACTCCCAGATCACGCTTGTCCTATTTCCAGATAAAGTGTAGCCCAGGGGATCCATGCAGTGTGTCCAGTTAGTTCCTTAAAATGGGTCCTCCTGTCTGGCTACCAGATGGAAAATCATTGCTCTAAAGCTTAGCCTGTATGTTGTAATGAAAATGCTTGTTAGGTTTTAATGAAAAACATAGGGCAGACCATGGATTATGTAGCTCTTTAGAAGCTCTAGCGTAGCTGTGTAGAAATATGATGCACCTGATGATGGAAGTATATACAATAAGCATCCTTCTCTTTCCCGCGTTTGCCTGACGCTGATGTTCCTTGGAAACAGTT
The DNA here is from genome assembly GCA_028646535.1 of Procyon lotor. Lineage (NCBI taxonomy): Eukaryota > Metazoa > Chordata > Mammalia > Carnivora > Procyonidae > Procyon > Procyon lotor. Next base: position 6,613,500 of record CM053610.1, on the reverse strand, counting down.
GGAAGCTAAGTCAGATTTACTTTTTTTATTTTTTTTAAAGACTTTATTTATTTGAGAGAGAGAGAGACAGAGCACAAGCAGGGCAAGGGGCAGAGGGAGAAGCAGACTCCCCACCAAGAGGGGAGCCCAACACGGGGATGCGGGGCTCAATCCTAGGAACCCTGGGATCATGACCTGAACCGAAGGCAGATGCTTAACTCACTGAGCCACCCAGGCGCCCTTCAGATAAGTCAGATGTAGATACGTGTAAGCTCTGCTTCCAGCGTCCCCCGTTCGGAACCAGGGGAGCATTGTGGTTAAGAGGGTGGAATTTAAAGTCAGATCTAAATAGCTACTTACTAGCTATGTGCGCTTAATAAATATTGGTTGACTGTTGACTATGGCTCAGGCTCAGCTCATTCATCTGCAAAATACAGGAAAACCTCCATCTTAGATAGTAAATTAGATAATCTGTATAAAACATTTAGCACAGAGGAAACACTTAAAAAAATGCAGTTACCATATGTAACAAATTTCCGAGATTCCACCCTGTCTTGGTTCCTTCAATTAATATTTATTTAGTGCTTTGCTTTGTGTACTGTGCTAGCAGTTGGTAATTCAGCAACCAAAGAAGACTGAGGCAAGTGGCTGCCTATCCATCTGTAAGTTCGTAAAACTGTTAATGTGTAGCATGTAGAAAAGAAAGTTCTTTTTATTCCATTTGAATCCCAACACGGGACAGATCTCCACACAAAACTGAATTGTCTCCAATAATTTAACTTCCTCAACATTAGGTAGAAATTCCAGGGAGACTTTCCTTCTCGGTTCCTGCCACATTGCCACATCATTCAATAATATTTTTTTAATTTCCAAAAAGAAGTGAGGTTTCCAGGCCAAGCACTGACAAGTAAGCTTAACAGAATTTATTGCAGACTTATTCTTGATCTATCCCAAGAGGCTCTTGATTTATTTCGTTTATCCTATAGCATAAGAACATGGGTTAGATATATGAGGAATGCAGTTTTGAGGCCAGAGCTGTGGTTTTTCTGTGTCCTTGGATGGCTAAAATTCCCTCTCTGGGCATATTTACTTACTGTTACGTCTTAGCATGATTTAACTGCCAATGAGTCTTTGCCTCGGTGCCTGGACCACCTCCAATGCCATCTCTTGGTCATACAAATAATTCCAGTCTTGGGGGTAAATGGATGGTGACCCCCTTCCCAATGAGTGTGAGAAGCAGTGAAATGGAGCCTTTTGAGCCCCAGCCGGGGAAGGGGTGCTGAGAGACAGCGTGTAAGGCTTTGCGTGGGGGCAAGGTGTGCCCGATGCCAGCTGTCTCCTTCCAAAGACAAGTTTTTATGGGGGCTCGTCGTGAGTGTCCCAACTCCCAACTTAGTAATAAAATCATGATCATTGGGACGCCTGGGTGGATCAGTGGTTAAGCCTCTGCCTTCAGCTCAGGTCATGATCTCAGGGTCCTGGGATCGAGCCACTGCATCGGGCTCTCTGCTCAGCGGGGAGTCTGCTTCCCGCTCTCTCTGCCTGCCTCTCTGCCTACTTGTGATCTCTCTCTCTCTCTCTCTCTGTCAAATAAATAAAATCTTTAAAAAAACAATCATGATCATTGCTATTATCATCCTCAATATTGATGGAGAGCCTTCACTTTCGCAGTTCTCTCATTGTAGAATAGCCTCAACCCCAGTTCCTGTTCTAACAGCTATGTGCTCCCCAAGTTCCAGCTGAGACTTGACCTCCGGCAGGAAGCTTTCCCTAATTTTTGGCATCTGAAATAAAAACTGTTCCTCTTCTGGTCACTTGCTGTCATACTTCCTGTCTTATTTTTTTCATAATGGTGATCTTGACCGGAAAGTATCATGAGTAGTTTTTTGCTTATTTCTTGTCATTTCTCATTACTGGGCCGGAAAAATCATGATAGCAGCATCCATGTGCAAGAACAAGGAAGAAGACCTAGAATTCACTCAGTATGTGCTGAGTGAATGAACACTCGGTGCTGCGCTCAGGGCTCAGGAGCTGCTGAGGGTTGGTAGTTAAAATCCAGCCCACAACTGCCGTTGGAAAGTATACGTTATTAAACCTGGACACTCAGTGAGACTAGGTAAATTGCTCGAGATCCCACAGATAGGAAAAGATAGAGCCCTGATTTGGCCTCCAATCCCCGGGTCAGACCTCTTAACTCCTCTCCCTCTCATTTCTAAAGAAGGAAGCTCTTCTGCATTCCTGTTTTCCAGGTTACTGCCCGGGTCCTGACCCAAAAAGTCTAAATCCCTTGTTGGCTGTGGCTTCCTTTTCCCATTAGTATTCAGGGCTCACCTTGCATTAAATGGTTAAAAAAAAAAAAGAAGTACATGTCATTAAAGGCTTCAGTAATGGAGTCACTTTAATATTGGGAAATTCTACCACAGGATAATGCTTTTTGGCACGATCCTGTTTTAGCAGGAAGCCTGCAGCGGAGAAGGTATGCAAAGAGAGAGCAATGGGGCATCTGTTTGCCTTCAGTTTCAATGACAGCTGGGATCCGTGGCTTGTTTGTGTCAATGTTTCCAGGGATGGTAACTAAGATTTCACAAAGGGTCAAAGCCATCAAACCTTCTTTGCCTGCTCTGGACCCCACCCCCCAACCCTTTTCTCCGGTTTCCTTGTCCCTTCTAAATTAAATCACATTCCACTGCCTTTTATTGTATAACCTCTGGACAAAATACTCTTCCACATACACCTTGCTTAAGGCAAAGTAATTGGAACAGATAGTGCTGCTGGCCAACTGCCACTGACTAATTGCTTTATGCCCAACCCCCCAGTGCTGGAGGCACACCCAGCATTGACAAATCCATGGCTGGTTTCCCAATTTTGTGAGGTTTCTGAAACAACTGGTGCAATATTAATTGAAAGGTGGGAGCCGGGGCAGGACTGGGGAGAAATGAATTCCCTGTAGCCATTGGCACCTTTTATTGAGTCTCTTTAATCGCCCATTATTTTGATCATGGATATCTGGTTTTTTAATTTCCTGTAATCCAGCAAGGAATGTTGTTCTCTTTCTTAAGGACATCTGTGGTCTCTGCTTTTTCATGTTCCAAAAATCCTAACAGAGATGTTTTGTCAATGACTGGATATTTCATTAGAAATCCAAAGATTCCCATTAACTTGAGTTATTTTCATAGCTCTGATCAACTTCTAAGGTTAATAATTTATGATATTTAATAACCTGTTCAGATCATCACCAAAATTATTGATTTAATAATATTTGGTCATTAATAATGAAAAAGGAGGGGGATGGTTTTTCTTATCACTTACATCAATTTATTCCTTATTGCTTTGCAAATCTTGGGGGGAGCCAATAATCTTATGGACTTTTAATATCCCATCACTCTTCTTGGTAGAAACTAGGAAGATGTTCTGCATTTTAAAATATCTGTGTTCTTGATGTTCAGAGAATACAATTAAGGCATCTCTCATTTAACCCAACCCTCTATCAATTCTTAATTTTAAAACTTTCTGAGAATTGGTAGAAACCATAACTTCCCCCCCTGAGAGGTTCAATAGCAAGTTGCAATTGACTTTCTTCCTCTTTTTTATACTCTTCTCTTGAATCAGATTGTAATCACCTCTTGAGTTGCTTTTGCTAATATACTTTGTAATTCAATACAAGAATTGACCTGAAAAATTCATCATCAATTTGTTTTGGCAACATGGAGTTTCAAATAGTTTTCTCACTGAGTTTCCTGTAGCGGTCACATCCACGGGGAGGTTCAAGCATCTCATTTTATATGAAAAAAAGTTGTTAAAGTCAAATGTATGAACCAGATATGTGAATATTGATTACTACTTTGAAATGATTACATTTTCTTTTCAGTTTTAAAGTATGCTCATTGGGTATCTCATTAGAAAGTTGCCCTCATTGTTGGACTATCCCCATGACGACCTGTGCTTGCAGCACCAAATAAAGTTTTTTGGCTGGTTTCCAAGATGAACCTACTTTATCCGAAATTCTACTGAATACCTAATGGTGTTAGGGCAAGTTTCCAGGACCTAACTTTCTAGGCAATGAGGCATTTCCCTTTAAAAATTGCATTTTGGGGCATCTGGGTGGCTTAGTCAGTTAAGTGTCTGCCTTCAGCTCAGGTCATGATTTGGGGGTGCTCAGATCAAGCCCCATATTGGGCTCCCCTCTCAGCAGAGAGTCTTCTTGTCCCTCTGCCCTTACCCCTACTCATAAACTCTCCCCCCCAAATAAGTAAATAAAATCTTTAGGAAAAAATTAAAAATAAAATTGCATTTTGATGGTAACTGATTTCCTGTATTTGGCAGATAATGTGCAATAGCTGTGCCGCTTTAGGTCAGGAGACACTGTCAGAATCCCCCTACCTGAGGCTCTTCTCTGCACATTCTGCACATACCAAAACATCTGCACAAGAGGCAGCCCGAGGCAGGGGTGGGAATGTCATGTGTGATGCCAAAGCATCTGTGTATTTGGAAACATTCAGACAATTAACTCTTTCACTTTTCATCATGTAGACCAGCTTCAGCTAGAAAAAAAAAAGAAGAGAGGCAGGAAGGAAAGAAGAAAAAAAAAACCAAAAAACCCTATAATAAAACCATGCATGGTGCACCTGGGTGGCTCAGTTGGTTGAGCATCCAACTCTTGATCTAAGCTCAGGTCTTGATCTTGGGGTCGTGAGTTTAAGCTCCTAGTTAAGCCCCGTGGGGCTTAAAAGCAAACAAACAGAAACAAAAACAAAAAACATGCACAGTGAAGAGTACAATTTATAGACGGTAGAAACAACCTTTATAAAACTTGGAGGATGGGGCACCTGGGTGGCTCACTTGTTAAGCATCTGCCTTTGGCTCAGGTCTTGGTCCCAGGGTCCTGAGATTGAGCCCCGTGGGAAGCTCCGTGGGAAGCCTGTGTCTCCCTCTCCCACTTCTCCTGCTTGTGTTCCCTCTCTCGTTGTATCTGTGTCAAATAAATAAAAAATCTTTAAAAAGTAAAAATAAAAAAAAAATAAAAACTTGGAGGATGTCCACGACTTCTGTAACTGAAACATGTTTTGGGGTCTACACTAGGAATTCTAATTCCTGGTATAAACCATAGTCTTCATAAGAGACACCCCTAATCAATCTGTAGAAAAAGTAAATATGCTGAAACGAAGGATGCCTCTTGGGTTTTCAGTGGAGTAGCTCGTGTATTTTGGGATAGAGCACTGTTTTTCAGATTATGGAAGACCATTGGGCAATTAATTTTGTGGGTTATGTCTAGCATTAAAAAAAAATCAAAAAAATAAAATAGAATAGAATGGTGTAAGGCTGAGTACCTTGCAGGCACCAAGGGAAGTAATAGTTTTTAAATATTTGTTTCTTTATACATATAAACGTGTACTGGCTCATCGTACAATTTTTTTTTTTTTTTATGGTGTGTCAAGTACAAAAGAAGTTCAGAAGCTCTGGTATAGAAGGTCCAACTTCCCACATGTAAGAGTAGAAAGTCACCCAACAACAAGCACTTATGCGAGATTTCTACCTCCCGAGTTTATTAAAAAAACATAATTCTTTCATTGGTTTGATTTGCCTGTATATGAGCAAAATGGGGTGTTTTTGGGTTATACCTCTTTCTTTTTCAAATGCTTAGCAGACAGCCCAGCCACTGGGACGTTCTCAGAAAAAAACAAAAAAACAAACAAACAAAAAAAACAACTTCTAATGGTACATTTAAAGAAGAGTTCATGGATGATTCTTTTACAAAATTAAAATATGCCAAATGCTTGCTACATATCCAAGCACTGACTGCTTTTATTGTGGAAAGACAGAATGTCACACAGAAGCCAAGAAGAAATTGTTGCAGGGAGAAGACGTTGTCCAGTTTCTCGGAAAAGCAGAGATTCAGCCTGACTCTTGAGTAGAGAGTAACTGAAGTCACCTGCACACCTAATAACGTCATTAAAAATCATCTCGCTTCTTCATTCTGTGGCCCATAATTTCAGGCTCTTAGACAGATTGACCTGGCCTCCAGGAGGCATGTGATGAGGACTTGCCCCTCGCCTCTTCACGGTCAGATTGAATATTTGCTGTTTATGTGAAGCTAGTGGCTCTCGGTAGCATGGCCTTTTGGGTTCAGATTTTGATGTTCCAGCTCTTGCTATGATGAATCCAGCTCTTGCCACCTAGATTTTAATATTCATTGTTAACTTGAGGAGCTGACACAGATGGGACAAGATTTCATTATGAACCTCTTTGAACTTACACCAGTTATAGGAGTAGAGAAATAGATTTCACCCAAGAACATTTTTAATGTTATGTCAGAGCCCAATTGATCTGATGGACTTTTAATGACTTCACTGATAATAAGGGAGATCATGACTTAGACCTGCTTCAGCCAGTGTGGAAAGGCTGATGGCAATTTGCATGGTCTGATGAGATCTGAAGTGGAAGGAAATGGACTTCTGAGTTCAAAGAGATTGCACCCTACAGGGGTGCCATGATCTGCGGGCCGTTGGGTATGTTGACCATTGGGCACACTTGCTATTAAGTCTGCATGTCTCGAGTCATCTGACTGCATCTGCAAAAGTTAGAACCCATCAGGAAAGCAGTCGAACCAGGGGGCTGGACTCACACTCAGATACTAGAAGACCTGGAAGAACACTGAATAAAACAAGGACTAGGATGAGAGTTTCCCTGCTGTTGCAGATTACTTAGGCTGCTGAGTGCACTGCATTTGATCCGCAGAAAGTACTTTTCACTTGCATTTTAAGCAAATAGAAGGTTTAGCAGGACGGTGTCACCTGGAGTGCCCAGTAATGGGCAATTGAGTCGGGAAAGGGGCTGTACATTTCTGATTAGTATTTACCAAAGTCTTTGTGTGTGTTTTTTCTCAAATATTAATGACACAGCAGATTGAGTTGAACAAAAAGGACACTGTGGATTGAAATATGGTATTGTGCCCATCAAATTCTGCCTCTTCTCTGCTTGGCTTATGATGAATACCATTCTTTAATAGCAGGCTGGTGTTCGTGAAGAACTTATTACGGAGGCTAAGAGGAAGCCAAGAATGAAGGGATGCCTGAGTGGCAGTGATCAATCACCTCCTTTTTAAAGATGCACTGATCCTTCTGTTTTAAAGTAACAGTTCATACGAAGGCCTCAAACATAAATATGCAGAGCATGAGAGCAATTACGGTTGCCTGGTCCCGTCAGCCTTTCCGGGCCTGTTGAGGGAGAAGAGGCGTCCCACCCTTCCCAGCAGAGGTGTCTTCCAGGAGGAAGAAGCTCTGGCTCTTCTCCAGGGAAGGGTTTCTGTTAAACAAAGGTTAATTATTGGCACCCGCAGAATAATAGTATCCTAATGCCAAAGGACAGAGTCACATTTGGTTAAAGATTTCTGCATTGTGAGATGAAATATTCAAAGTGCAGTCCCTCTAGGAGGATCTGGTAGAAGAGCTTCAGGCTCTACTTCATTAACTAGCTTTGAACTTTCTCCACCTTGGCACTGTTGACATTGGGGGCTGGGTCATTCTCGGCCGGGGTGGGAGAGGCTGGCCTGGGCACTGGGCTGTTTACCAGCAGCGTCTCTGGGCTGGTAGCACCCACCTCCCCACGTTTGCACAACCAAACACGTCTCCAGATAGTGCCCACCGTCCCCCGAGGGACCAAATCTCCCCCTGTTGGGAACTGTGGCTTTGAAGATACCATAGTACCCATAGCAAAAGTCCATTGTCCCCAGAAGGCCAAAGGTTGGATCGTGTCTCCTCTGACCACCCGCTTACCATCCATTGATGCTAATCCCACTTGCCCTCCTCAGACTTTGCAGCAGGTCATAGGAGCTGTTGTCTCCCTGTGACTTGCCCCTTGCTTCTGCCTCATTGTCCCTGCTCACCACGGTGTCCCCAGTGCCTGCCATGGGAGCCACGCTCTAGACCCTGGAGTGGCTTCCTTCTGCCCAGATTACTCTCAGACCCGAGGACCCAGTCCCGGTGAGCTCATCTCCAGAAGCCATTCTGGAGATTCGGTATCGTCCCAGTGAATATACATGTGGGAAGGCTGATGCGTTCGATTCCTTCTCCTCTGCCTGCTTGCGAGGAGGATACTTTGATCGCTCGCTCTGTGCCTGGGGGTTCCTTATCTATAAAACTGATAGAGCTGTGGGTTATAGCCATAGGTATACGGATCTACCTGTAGGGTTATTGTGAAGATTCACAAGGATAACACCTGCAGGTGGTGTTTATTACAGCATCGCCCAGGTCAGCTGATATGAATATTGCATAGTTGGAAGGTTTCTTCCTTTTGCAGACTTGGTTTGTGCCTCTGCCTCAGTTTCCCTTGTAGCCTACTTTCCTTGACCACATTTTCCGAACCCAAACTGGGATCGGTCATGCGACAGATCTAGAAGGATGAGCCAGAGTTCTGAAACGCAAGGGCAAATAGCTGTCATTGGTGTGTGCGTGTGTGCATACACTCGTGTATGCGTGTGTGCTCACACTCCATGTGTGGGCCACACATAGCCTCCCAAAAGATCGCGGATCAGGGACCACATTCTCTTCTTCTCTGGTGTGTAGGGAGCTCTGCCTCATATTTGTTGATTTGAATTCTTTCAACTTCAGAAGATGCAATTTTCTTTCAGAAACTACTCTATCCTTCTGACCCCCCCCCCCAAGTCCCTAATGTCCTTCGGTTAAGGAAAGCATGGCTTTTGGAAATGTTAATTTCTCCAAGCCAGGCCCTTCATCTCTGAACAGGACAATTCAGGATAGAAAATCTGAATTTTATTTTATTTTATTTTTTTGAGGGAGAGAGAGAGAGAGAGAGAAAGCATGTGAAGGGTGGGACAGAGGGAGCAAGAGAGAGAAAGAGAATCTCAAGCAGACTCCATGCTGAGTGCAGAGCTCAACTTGGGGATCAGTCTCACAACCCTGAGATCGTGACCTCAGCTGAAATCAAGAGTTGGCCGCTTTACCAACTGAGCCACCAGGGCGCCCACAAAATCCGAATTTTTAAAAATATCCTGACTCATTTATGATCGCTCATTCAAATAGCCAGGACATTCGAAAAATCCAGCAAAAAGCACAGAGGCCTCCTGGAATTATAGTCTTGGAGTTCCTAGGCTTGGGACTGCAGCCGTGTTCGTGAGGAGAGAAAGAGACTTGTTTTCCTCCATGCTTCCTGCCACGCTCTGGACAATGTAAATGATGCATGGGGAGGGATTTTCTTGTTTAAATGAAAAGGTTGAATTCTTCGTCTACATCCCACCCCTCTTAAAAATGCCCTGAGAGGGAGCACTAGGTGTTTGCACACAGTCTGGAGGAGGGCGAGTCTTCTCCGCAAAGCAAAGAGCAATACAGACACTGACAAGTTCTGAGAATTATCTCAGGGCATCAAGACGGAGCTATGACTTCACAGAGCATCCCTTTTGGGAAGGCTTTGTTACCAGGTGCACCAGAAAGGGTTCCATATGGCTCCAAGAGTCTGGTGGAGTTGGATGCATATTTGAGTAGAACCCAAAGATATGAAATAATCCATCCTTGGTTTATTTCTAGATGATTAATCCCTCCTCGATATCCAAGACCTGTCTTATGATTAATTTAAGTTCTCCCACAACCAAAAGTCTGTGTCAAATCCTTAAGAGTAACAGATCCTCACGTCCAATGTGATTTATTTAAGAAACAAAAGCAAAGAGGCTGTTAGGTCTCTTCCTTCAACTTCCCTGCTTGCCAATAATTTCATACCATTGATTTCTTTCTCCTTTCCTGTAGTTTCTGAACAAAATACAACTCTCCCTTTTGACACCCTTTCCCCGCGGACTCATGGCATTTAGTTGGAATTCTGCATTACCTCTTTCTAACTGGAGGGGCTTCAGGCAGACCTCTGAATTCTCACCCTCTCTTTTCAGGACTTCCTCGCCCTCCTTTCCAACATTCTTGAGTCTCTCCTCTCTATAAATAAGTAGTAGATAAATAAGTAAAATATTTCAATTCACTGCCATAGCTCATCTTAAAATGCGTGTAAATATAATACTGCCTCTCAAGGTTTCTGGAGGAGTGAATGAGCGAGAGTTAAAGCTCCTAGGAGAGCGTTGGCCTGAGGAATGTGCTCACCTCCTATCACTCAGAATTTCATGGGGAATCTGTCTGTGTCAATTACACACAGTCCATCTGTCTTTCTGTATTTTTTTCTGTGCACGCACACTTCCTTCTCGAGCACCCTCGCCTTTTCTGTCCATTACCAATCTTGCTGAAGAAGCCTTCGATCCACCTCTACCCCGCACAGGACCTCACCTCCTATGCACTGGACGTGACTTTCAGCTGGCCTCTGGCCCTGCCCCGCCAGGCACTGATGACTCCGTAGCTGGATCACCTGTCCAGAGGCCTCTCTCCCCGGCCTCCACCCTGCACGCAGTCCACCCGAATGCCCAGCAATGTTGTACCTAACCTTTCAGTTCTTTCTTTCCTTTATTTTCAGATTCTTAATGGCATTTTATTGGTGTCTCCTCTTTTAAACAAACCCCCGGAAGCGTTCTGTCATAGCCTCATTATATTAAAAAAAGAACATAGTTTTCACATTTCGGTGTTTTCACCTAACATCCCTCTTTGTGGCTTCTTTTGGAAAATTGGAGCCATGCCATGGCTGACGTATGCGTATGACGTATACATTGCGCCATGCCAGACGTATGTTTCCACGTGATGCAGCCGGCTGGAGCTCAGAGTGTGGCTCCCTTCATCAGGGCACCCTAAAGTTCACCATGACTCACAAGCACCTTCACTCTGCTAACTTCCAGGCCCCTCTAGGCGTTCAGGCAGCCACTCCTGTCATATGATCCCTAGATAAGTTGTGATGCCGTGAAACAAGGACAGCCAAAAAAGAAAAAAAAAGAAAAAAAGAAAAGACAACCACTTCAGGCATTCATCAATGAATGCTAGTTGAGAATCATCATTCTATAAGAAGGATCTAGTTACACAGTGGGAAAAATGTATTAAAAAACTGATGTCATAGGCAAGGAAGGCAGGTCAAGATCTGTTAGGACAGCTGGAGCATGAGATAAAGAGTACTGGAATCATGGGGGCAAGGGATGGAAATTGAGGCCATAGTGAATCCAAAAGATGCTGCCGAGGAAAGTTTGGGGACAGATAAAACGAAAATAAAAATTTTAAAAGCAGATGCAAAACCTAAAATAAAGCTACAGAAGGAGCGGGAGGGTTGCTGGTGCCACGGATCCACGCATGGAGGCAGAGACTTGTGGGGGGGGATGTTGATGGTTCTGAAGAATGATGCGGAGTCCCATTTCGGGAGTACTGAGTCAGATGCCAGCAGACAGCTAAATAGATTCGGTGCGGTTGGAGGGAAGATGTGGCACGGAGAGTGGAAGGTGGATGGGAGCTGCGCTTTTAGAAGCTGCCCACATTCGTGTGGTTTTCCAAAAGCTCTCTCTGAGAGCGAGAAGAAAGAGAAATTAAAAGAGAGGAATGAGGGAGGAAAAAAGAGAACCCGCAGGAGGGAAAGAGTGAAGAGAGAAGGAAGAGATTGAGCAAAGAAGTTAAGAAATCAATAGTTTGATATAAAAGGGACTCTTCTAGCAGGATCCACTGAGCAAGGAAGAATATATCTACATAATCTATCTCCCCGAGACTCCTAGACTTGGCTAGGAGAAGGTCATTCAGTCGTTCAATGAGTAGGCATTAAGCATCTACAATTTTCCAGAAAGTGTGCTGGGAAGAACCATTTGACATGGAGATTGTATCAATCAGTAGAGCCTAAGTTTTGCTATCACACTAACGCCCAGATCTCTGTGGCTTAACATCACAAGGGTTTACTTTGTACTCATGCCAGGGGCTCTGATCCCTGTCCGTCTCATTCATTCGGGCACCACACTGACAAAGCCGCCACCCTTTGAAACAGGGCGATTGACGTGACAGAGAGAAAGAAAACGTGCATCAGCATGTAAAGCTTCTCCCGGAACGTGAAGGCCAGTGGGGAGACTGCCTCTAACTTTGAGGGGCAGCAAAGTACATTCCTAACAGGCGTCGGCAGGGAAACAAGCGGGAACATTCATGCATAGCCCCTGCGAGCTCCCCAGAGATGGTTTTAAGGAAGAGTAGGTGAAATTCACAGCTGTAAATATTTACCTTTCATTTCCTCACATCAAGGCTTACAACCCGATGGGCAGAACCCAGAGCAAGATGAAAATGCAAGTCCCAGGCTGGAGCCAGGAAAGTCCGTCACTCTACCCTCGTGGTGGAGAGATGACCCCCAAGAGATGGTGACCTCTGCACCCGATGAACTTGTTGCCTGGATCAGGGGCAGGCCGGGGGCCACCCCCCATCACAGTTCGGCGCTGCCGACTCAGAGAGGAATGGTACCAACTGGCATGAGTCTGGCCCTGGCCCTCCCCTGACCCACCCAGGCTCCCACACGGAGCTGAGAGCAGTGGCAGAAGGTGGGCCTTCCCCCACGTCCCCAACATGACCCAGCCACCACCTGAGGCTGTGAGTGGCAGGGGTAACAGGACCAACGCGGGGAGGAGGAAGTCAGATGAGATCCGGTCACCAAAGGGCAGGCCGTGAGCAGCTGAGACCCCCTTCCCAGGGAGGTGGGAAGGGGTAGAACCACTCCTGAGCTGAGGCTCTGGGCCCCCAGCGGCTGCCCCCTGCCCCGTTAGGCTTCCCCTTACAAAACACGAATTCAAGGATGAAGTTACTAAAAACATCTTCAAGACAGTGACCACAGAGCCCCTTTGGAGAGCAGGGTCCTGTATAGCTGTGCCGCCCCCGCACCCACTGTAATGCCTTCTTTCATTTGCCTGTTCTTTCCAGTTGCCCTTGAAATGACATTCAGATTAGAAGTCATCCTAACAGGACATTCATTTGGGTTATAACATAAGTCCCCACCTACCGAGGCTACCTGAACGGGCTTGATAATGACCTTGTCTTTTTTTTTTTTTTAAAGTCTTCCAAGATATCAGGCTCTCCATAACCCTCCTATTTGAGGTAAGGCAAGGGGGCAGGATGCACGAGTCAACTTTGCAAGGCCCATAGTCTGCAAGTTTGTGATTTATGCAGCGTCTGAGAACGTCAGCCGGTGCTCACGGGGAGATTGCATATTCGATAAGCCCTCAGCTTCTCCCCTTGCCAGGGAGGCAGCCTGCGGAAGTCAGGTGTCAGGGAAATAGAAATAGGTGGTCTTAATGTTCTCTCTAGTATTATATCTATCTGTAGAGAATATAGCTTACAACAGATTAGCGGCCTCAACCTCTACCGAGACCGCGGTGAGAGTGAATGCTCTTGACATTATCAGTGATTCCTGTAGGAGAATTTTCTTCCTTTTCTTCCTTTTCTTTCTTTCTGGAATTTATTTGTTCCCCTGTATACTTGGCTATCCTTTATCCCATTGCTGTTTATCTCCCTGAAATAGCTTTGTGTATCTAACCATATTAAATCCACTTACTTATTGTTAGTTTATCTCTGTTTGGTGTATCAAATGTTTATTTATAAGCCACTCATGTATCTAAAATTTACCTGGTTATTGCCTGTCTCTTCTGTTTGCTGGCATGTGTCCGACCGGGCTGGGCATATATTTGCTATACTCAGATAGTAGAAGTCTTTCGGTAAATATAACTGTTTAGAAGTCCTAAAGAGAGGTTTAGAATACCTAAGAGGCAAAGGAAACATTCCTCTGTGCTCAGAAAGTACCCTATAATGCCCAGAAAAATGTGCTCCATGTTGGCGTCAGTATGCTTGGGAACAATGACAAGATCGAGCAGCGAGTCGTTATGAGTAGGTTAATCCCCTCTCTTAAATGATTTCAATATCCTGAAGCCCCACTTATCACAAATTCATTAGTGTTCGTGTGTGTGTGTGTGTGTGTTTGTGTGTGTAAGGCTGCCTCCCCAGTAGGTCTGCATTCCATGACCAGTCCAGGAGAGGACGAATTAACTGGTTCTCGGTCAACATCGGCTCTTCGACCCCTGACACAATGCCCTGGAGACAGCAAGAGGTTCAAAAGTATTACTTGAGTCGATGATGAATGCTTGGCCTCACCCGAACCGGGACGCTTACTTTCCTCATCTCTTATAAATTTACTCCTGGGATTAGTCCGATGTACCTGTCTGTGGTCTCTGGATGCCCAAAGCATCCCATGAAGGGACATTCTCAGATGAGGACCCAGAAGCCCAGCTTGGAGCCAGACACATCTGTGTGTGCACTTGGCCTTGAGCATTATTAGGGGGGATATGTCATGTGGTCTCTAAACTCCAGGTCTCATCTATTTGGTGGAAATAGATACCTCACAGATGTGTCATGAAGATAAAATGAGATGATCAAGGCAAAGTCTCGAGTAGATAGTAGGCACCCCATAAATACCACCTGCTGTGCTGTTCCCACCGCCACCTGGTCAAATTGTATTTGTCAGCCGCAATGTCAGCGTGTTGGAAACTTTGGGTGCAAAATGGACATCTCGGTGAATACTTCCTGGTGTGTTGACTCTGTAAATTCTTTTCACTGTTCCATGGGGCGTCATCCCCAAATGGCTGCCTGTGCCCCAGGAGAGGCAGTCTCTGGGCTTGACACAAACCCACTCTCACCCCAAGTCCCCCAGCGTGGAGGTAGTAGGGAAGAGATGTGATTATTCGGGCCTTCTGCTTAAATTATTTTGTGCCTGGGGTATGTATTTATTTGCCTGCAGCGAATTCAGAAGCATGAACAGCGCTCATGTTCACTCAGTAAGAGTTACCGATGTTTTCAAATTGGGCCCAGCAATTTCTGAGTCTGGATCTGAGAGGCAGGAAGGGGCCTGGGTTGGGTTTCAGACATTTAGATGTCTTCCTTGCATGCGGGAAGCATTCCCCCAGTTGACTTTTACTCCTACATAAGACCATAGCTCCAATCTCATGTCTCAGGGAACCTCTTCTGGCCTCCAGAATGGGCCCGGGCTCCCCTGGCCCATAAACCCCTTTGTAGCATTAATCACAGCGGCAGTCTTACTTTTCTCCACGTGATTATGTAACTGAAGCCAGTGTGCTCTGCTGGAGTGGGAACACCATGGGCCTGGAAGCCACGGCCGTTTGTTTCTCTGCTATTTCTTCACCATCATCATTTCCGTGCAAGTACAGTTTCTGGCTAAGATCAGCCGCGCCGTAAATGTTTGTTGAATGAATCATCAACCTTCCAGGAAGGATCTGTGTCTTTTACAGATCCTTTAACAGGTAGTCTTGTTACTCCAAAACGCAGTGGGGAAAAGGCAAAATAATCCATGCAAGACTGCCCCATGAGAAGAAAACCAGATCTTTTCCAAGAAAGCCAAACTTCTATGTGTTCACCAGTCGAGAGGGCAGAAGCGTTGTTCATCTCAGCTCCCCATTCCCAGCAAAGAATGAGTAGCTGATGTCTCTGGTTGAGGTTGGAAAGCCAGGGGAGTTGGGCTGTGACTGGACACCAGACTCTTATCTGGAGAGGTTCCAACACGCGGTCAAGGTCACTGGTCACATCCTTAGATTGAGGTTTTAGCAGATGGTTTTAAGCACCTTTCCCAAGATTGCCAATGAAGAGGCAGCTGTTTACATTTGCCGAGTGTCTAATTCATGTGGACTAAAGACCACAGAGTAGGGGGCTTAAACAACAAAAATTTCTGGAGTCTGGAATTCTGAGACAGGTGTCTGTGTGGTTGGGTTCTACTGAGAGTTCTCTTTTTGGTTTCTTCACATGGGAGAGAGAGAGAGACAGAGGTGGGGAGAAGGGAGAGAGCTCTCTTATGTTTCTTCCTAAATGGCAATAATCCCATCAGAGGGCTCCACCCTTACAACCTTATAACCTCCCAAAGGCCATTCCATTGAGGGTTAGGGTTTCCACATATGAATTTTGAGGGGACAGTTCTTAACACCTAGGAAGCTGCATATTGAGATTTGTAGCCACTGTCATCCGTGCCTGCAAGAGGTAACATGAGACATCTCTTCCCTATCAAGAAAGACTTGGAGTTACACAACATAACCTGGATCATTTGTCCACTCAACAAATAATTACCAAGCATCCACAATGTGCCAGGCCCTGTTCTCGGCACTGGGGATTGAGAAGAGAAAAAGAGAGACAGAAGTACCAGTCCTTGGGGAGATTGCTTACTACTGGTAGAGACAGTAGGTAAGTATATAGGGCAATCAGCTCGTGCTAAGGGCTGCTGAGCATATAACACATGGTCGTGTGTTCGAGAATAGTGCAAGGAGAAGGAAACAATTTTAGATTGAGTGGTGACCCAAGTGATCCATGGGAGCCAGCCATGCACATACTTAGGGAAAACAGGGTTCCCAGAAGGAGGAGCAGCAGGTGGAAAGGTCGTGGAACCTAGTTAATGGCATTGAAAGGTCATTTGGGAGTACAAACAGATACGCCCATTTTAAAAATCTGTAACCCTGACAAAAGGCAAATACATTCAGGGTACCACTTGGATTCTAAGCTGTTCTTTGTTCTCGTGTTTTGGCCAAGGAGTAAACAAATTCAATGTAGTTCTCCCTGCCTAATCTCTTTCCAAGATTTCCCGCAACCCACCTGTCTCTCTATTCCTGAAGAGCTGAAATGGCAGCCAGATAGGATGAGAAATATGTATTTTCGTCAAGTCGTGTCACACTCACGTTACAGCGAGGCCACATGGAGGAATGACAGA
The DNA here is from genome assembly GCA_028646535.1 of Procyon lotor. NCBI lineage: Eukaryota > Metazoa > Chordata > Mammalia > Carnivora > Procyonidae > Procyon > Procyon lotor. The sequence continues at coordinate 6,596,877 of CM053610.1, read as the reverse complement.
ATTATCACTCCCCTTTTATCACTCAGGAGAATTGTAAAATTGTGTCGTTGTGGTTTTTGCTGTTGACCACAATGGTTTGATCGGCACACTCAGAGAATTTACAGTGTCTTCATGGAGTAAAATAAATATCCAGATAAAAAAGCCAAATGCCTTTGGAGGCTTCAGCTATACTGATAAATGGTTCTTATAAAGCTACATATTGATAGTTTGAGGGTTAATAAGGAAAGGTATTTGGGAAAGATTTTGTAAGAAACAAATGGATTTAAATTTTAAAGGGAAAGGATGGGAGGAAGAAGAGTTAAAATATGACAAAAGAAAATTATAGTGCCTTATGTCAGGTTCATTAGAAGCAGAGCCTGAGGCAAGGATTTGGGTAGAAGTGATTTAATGAGGGATCACAGTAAAACCCGTAAGGGCTGAGGGAAACAAGACAGTGCTGAGGAAGGATGTGGTTCCAGGTAAAGTCTAACTTTGGTCTAGAGCACAGACAGAGGGCTCTGAAACTTACCACCCAGTGGGTTTCTCCTCTTTAGAGACAAGGAGGATGGATTTTGTACCCCAGTACCAGTCAGACGTTGGTTGTGGGTGGCAGGGAGGTGTCATAACTTTTCAGGTAAGGTGGCACCTGCCAGCCGCTGCGGACAAATCGGCTGGGGGGCATCCATGGGTGGCGAGCCACCACCAGTCACAATAGCCGTGGGGGGCTGCACCAGTAGGGGATCTTGGTGGGGAACTCATAGAGTCTCCCGCACCAAATTCTCCTTCAAAAAGGTCTCTCTTCACAAAATATAAACATCCATCCATTCATTGAATTATTAGTTCATTTATTCCATAAATTTTCTCGAGCACCTACTGTTTCCAAAATTAGTGTTACAACAGTGAACAAAATGGATCTGTTTATAGCCAGGTACCACCAAACTTAAGCAAATGAGAGAGACACCACCACTCAAACCATGGCAAGAATGATGATAAGTTCTATGGTAAGAGAGGTCAAGTTTTGTAGGAGCTCTTATTAGGACCCCTGAATCTAGACCCCGGAATCTGAGTCTAGAACAGTTTTGCCCATCACAGTAGCCATGAGCCACATACAGTTATCAAGCACTTGAAATGTGGCTCATCCCAAGTGAGATACTCTGGAAGTATAAAATATACCCGGAATTTCCAAGACTGAGTATGGAAAAACATGTGAAAGAATCTCATTAATAATTTGTTATAATGATTACCTGCTATAAGGACAACCTTTGGGCTCTATGGGGTTAAATAAAATATATTATCAGAATCAGTGGTCCTTGGTACCATTTACTTGTTTAATGTGGCTTCTAGAAAATTTTAAATTACCCATGTGGCTCTCTTTATATATCCATTGAATGGTGCGGGTCAAGGGCTCCTTTCCTTTCATACCTCCAGCATCACAGAGAAGCTTGCTGAACAATCCAATAACAATCCACAATCCAGTCAACACAGGTATTTACAGAGTATCTCCTCATGATAATGGAGGTATGGGTGCATTGCTCCAAATTTAATATTGAGCACTTCTAATCACTTGAGACCACTATGGTTTGGCTTGGTTTAATTCGGTTTCGTTTGAATGAGCCCCTTGAACGATGGACTCATCTTTCCGTCTCCCTCTGGTACCCAAAGGCTCACAAAAACACAGTTTCCTTCCATCTCACACCCTTTTTAGATAATTGGAGTTTGACTGAATAGTGTTTTCCATCTACCACAGATAACAATTCTCATTTTATCCGTCCTTTTTTCTTTTCGCGACGTGGCATGATTATGAATATAAATCTATGGATTCAAAAGTGAAGAGGCAAAGAAATATAAATGGTTTGAAGTGAGTCTCTTTTCAAGTAATTTTTCCCCTACCCTAGTAAGATGTCACTCCACGAGAGGTTTCACAGCAGAGCAACACTAGAAAGTATGATAATCGTTCAAAACATAATTGAAAGATTTCAAAAGTTGAACTGGAAGCGTTTTTGTCAGAGTTTATTGCAAGTATTTTGTATCTTAAAAAAAAAAGTTTATGAAAGTTCTGTGACAAGAAGATAAATTATGGAACCATAAGAACAGGAAAATAAATGGATCCTAGAGACTGACAAACAGGGCAAATGACGAGAACGTATAATTTTAGAACACAAAAAAAGGTAACTAAATTTGAAAAATTGCATTAGTGTATCATTTTCTGTATATGAACCATTAGAGGGGAAAAGTGGAAATTACACCCTGTAACAAAGTAAAAATGTTTTCAGTGTTTAAAGGTAATTTTGTAATACTGCTACTATTACTTAAACTCTTACCTCTTATAAAAATCCAAAGACAGGACCCCTGGTGATATTACCTGTGTCTTAGGCAAAGAGCAACAATTTGAATTCCATTCAAATACATTTGTATTTTGCCAAGTGCTATCAAGCTCTGAGCTGCATAATTTGCCATATAAGTGAAATAGATACTTTTCCTCTGCACATTTATCACTCTCCTGTGGGCTTCATTACTGACAATCAAATCATAGAAGATGTACGAAATTGTCATGATGCACTTATTTTCTCATGATATTCGATACAAATAGTACTTCTTTACAAATGGCTTTTTCCCCCCCTATTTGCCATAACATTTTTGCGGGCTTTTCAGAATCTTACTAAAGTTCCAGTGATAGACCATTTTTCCCCAGAAAATATGTAGGACTCCTTGGAAGACAAATATTTCTATTTAGGGAAAAATTAAAAATACTTCACATAAACAAAAGCACTATTGCTTACTAGTAGTCCTTCAACTGTTACTCCCTAGATGTGTGTATAGTACTATGTAAAAGTGCTTGTGAAAACAATAGATCCTAGCTCAAGTTAGCTCCCTTTTGAAATCACACCCATCCCGTCACTGAACCATTTTAAGGATTAAATATAGAGGGGCACATCAAATGCTCAAAACCTGGTCAGGAAAATTAAGCGAGGTGGTGGGCAAGAAATACATAGCCTCTTCTGTCTAGCTTTTCTTTTTCCACTTTTAAAAACATCATGGGTACAGAGAAATTTTCGTCCACTCTAAAGGATGCGAGAACAGACTGTTGGCCCAGCACCTTTAACTGGCAAGGCTATAGGGAGCGGTAGAGACTGTGGCTGACTGAAGTGCACACTCTGCCTCTAGGGGGAGCCACTGCTTCCGTCTCCAGTTTCCTGCTCCATGAGCTATGTAATGTTTTCCTTTACTTCTTTTCAAAAGAAGCCAGAAATCTGGATTTCTCTCTCTCTCTCTCTATCTCTCTGTCTCTGTGTGTGTGTGTGTGTGTGTGTTTAGAAAGATATTTCTTGATTTTTAAAGCTTGATTTTATACACTTGATATTTTAAGAGTATAAACACTGAACGAGCCAAAGAAAATACATTTCCTCGCCAGATACAGCCTGAAGACTGCCAGGGTGGGACTTCTTTCTGTGGAATGGTCTTCCCCAGGGGTCTGGGGCAGCCAGGGTCATCATGGAAGGGTCTGTCCTGGATCTCTACCTCTCTACTCTCCCTCCTAGGACATGATCTGTTGGAGACAAGATCATCTATGGATAGATATTATGTAAAATGTCATCTATGTTAACTGTAAAGACTCCGCTTTTATTACCAGTAGAGGTGGTACTTGGATCTTAAACGTAGTTATGTCCCCTGTCTACAAAAATCATTACATCATTGGCATCTAGAGAGTATGAGTCTCAGGGCAACAAACTAAAGATATGGAAGGGAATATCATTTTCATTTCCTGGATTTCAAGTTTATTCCTGTTTTCAGCGAAGTAGACACAACTTTTTAAGTCTGATCTGTTATGAGATCCCCTTCCTCTACATCTCTGGGCTCTGGCTGCCATGACACACCAGAGCCATTTTGTCCCTGAGCCGTTGGCCTTCCATCAGCTGAGCACTCTTCCCTTCTCCCTCCTATCTCCTCCTCCTAGTCGAGTAGAACCCCTTGTTTATCTGGGTTGGGGAGTGGGGAAGGTAGGGCAGAGGAAGTCCCTCCCTCAACACTCAATTCTGGCCAAGTTCTTTTTCTTAACCTTTTGTTACAAATCCTCTAAGTCTCTCAAGGGGTTTTTAGGCATTTGGAGATAAAAGCCAAGGAGAGGTAGAAGGTATTTCTGCTTCCTGCTCGGCCACATCCCTTCCCCAAGGCAAGGAATACAACTGGTGACTACATATGAGGGTTAGAGACAAAACCTAGGTCCCTATCTCTCCCAAATATCCCAGGGCAGTAACAATCCATATCCTGAACCACCTCTCCTTGTCAGATACCAACTCTGTGTCCTGGGCTGACTAGGTATCATCTTATTTTTCAAGACAAGCCTGTGAAGTAAGTATGATCTGTATCAGTTATCTGTCGACAGGACTGTGCCACGTAACAAATACCCCGGAGCCTGGGTGACATGAAACAATAAACATTGATTTCGCTCACCAGTCCGAGGGGTCCGGCAGGTCTGGGCCGGGCTAGGCTGATCTCGGGTGGCCTTGCCATAAATCTGTGGTCAGCTTCCAGGTTGGCTTAGGGACTCTGCTCGGCACGTGGCTGGGAATCGGCTAGCTGTGGGCTGCTAGAGAACAGCCTCAGCTGTGATGGCTGGGACAATCTGGCCCCGTCCCCAGCATCTCTCGTCACCCAGCAAGGTAGCCCTTGCATTTTCTTCTTGTAGCAACTGCAGAGGGAAAAAGTGAGCAAGCCAGGTCATGTAGACATTTTTCAGTTTTCTGTTTTGCTTTCCATTTGCAGACGTCCCAATAGATGATGCGAGTCAGGTGCCAACTAGGAGTCAGAAAAACAGAAAACAGCCAGCGAAGGGCATAGAAAGACAGGGGACCCAAGTATTCAGGCCCATGATACAAACAAGATCCCATTTTCTGGATGACAAAACTGAGCCTAGGAGAAATGAGCCAGGCAGTAAAGAGGCTGGGCTTCAAACCCTTGCATGTTGGACTCCAACCTGAGCTCCTAGCCACATTCCTCTGCTGCCTTAATTTTTAAAGAGAGCTTATAAAAAGGATTCTCCATATTAAGGCAGTATCTTCCAGGCCAAATGGAGTGTTGAGTAATTGCCTGCTGAATATGGTTGATAGAGAAAGCAAACTTCAAGCCAAAACACTTTAATTTCCCCTAAACATATGTAATCATCTTAATTTCCTTTTTGCCTCTGTTGACAGAGCTTTGGGAAGACAACTCCTTTTTAGCATCAGCCAGTGTTTCCCTGGGAAGCAGCATGCAAGAAATGGGGTTGGCATTCTTTCCTTCTAAAAAAAAAATCCATTTTATGTAATTTTACTATCTTCCCTGGGCTGGCCCCTTCCTCCCATCAGGGACCTCTTTTGCCTGACGTTCTTTACCCCATGGGTTCAGACACTCGTGTTCATTTTCAATCAGGCTCCCGTGTCTTGGGTGATTTGTGACCGAGGTTTAGTTCCCATCACTTGAACCCATTGGGGGCTGAGTTTCATACATAATGAAAGAGCCGGTTGAGCAGTGGTGATGTCTCTGGAAGGACCAGCTCATCGATCAGTAATTGGCTTGTTTTGGAGGACAGTGTTGTCCTAATCTGAGAGGTAGATTATTACATTTTCAGACAACAAAATGCAAACCCAGCATCATCCAGGAGATCCACTTTCTCCCGTGGGTTGACGTGACTAGAAGTTGCCAGCTTGACTTCATGAACGGTTAAACTTTTTAGAAGATGACATGAGATCTGGTAACAGATTCAAGTGAAAATAATAGTGATAATAACAGCAACCGAAATTTCTGGAACCTTTATCGTATGCCAGGAGCTGTGCTAAACTCTGCATGCTTTTCATGTTCCCAACCATCCTGACTTATGGAGACCACTATACACTCATTTTACAGCTCATGATACTCAGAGTTTAGGTGATTTTCTTTCCCAGGGCCTCGTCGCCAGCCAGTAAGTGGCAGGCAGAGCCCAGAGTTGGCTTAGCCCACGATGATTGAGAGCGGGATCAGTAAACTTTGTCTGTAAAGGGCCAGACCGTAAGTGTTTTAAGCTTTGCAGGCTATTTGCCCTCTGCAGCAACTCCTAGCTCTGCCGGTGCAACATAAAAGCGGCCACAGAGGGTGCCTCTACAAGTGGGCGTGGCTGTGTGCCAATAAAACTTTATTTACAAAACAGGCAGTGTGCTTGATTTTGGCATTTGTCTGGCATTGTTTCCAAGCTGTATTGCTTGGGGCACCTTGCTCAACTTCTCTGTAATCTCAGTTTTCTCATCTGAAAAATGAGGAGGAGGGTGGTCATACCGAGTTTATAGGGTTACTTTGAGGAGTAATGGAATGTTGCCTACAAAACACTTGTTTTTGTTAGGGCTGATGTGGGAGAAAGGAGTGGGGACGGGGAGAGCAATTCCTTCTGGGCTTAAGCCTCACTTTCCGACTTACCAGCTGAGTGATCTTTGGCGTGTTACTTAACATCTCCAAGTCTCAAACCCCTTCCTTCTTCATGAGGTAGAAGATACTAAGAGCACAAACCTGACATAGTAGTTAGATAGATTAAATGAACTAAATTAAATGCATGGTTTAGAATGATGCCTGCACATGGCGAGCACTTTAGAGGTGCTTGCTTGCTTGTTGTTATTGAAAAATTAAGATTTGAGCCCACGTGCGCCTGGCTTCCAACCACAGTCCCTTTGCCGCCAGGTGCCCCTGCAGCGCCTTCTGGCCGTGTTAGGCTACCCATGACCCCCTTGGTGACTTGGTGAAGCCTACGGGCCCCTTCCCAGAGCACCGTTTTTAAATGCATACAATGCATAAAATAAAATACCGTTTTTAAACAACAAACAACTACACAGAAATTCAGTTATCAAAATCTGTTTTTAAAAAAAAGTTTTTGATGTAGTTATATGTGTACTTCTGAGTTACCACATTGAATAATTCAATCTATCCGGAGGTCTAATAACTGCTCTCATGTTGAAATCCTAATAAATGTCCAGGATAGGAGAGTCTCTCTTTAACAACTGTCGTGTGACATGATATCGGTGATTTGTACTGGTGCTGAAGTCACGGGTCCTGTGATTTGATCCCTGCATTTCTAATTGAAGTGCTGCATTTCAGGTAAAGGTTGGTGAAAATAATTTAAAAGAATTAAAATAATTTAAATTTAAAAATAATTTGAATAATTTTTTAAAATTTTAATTAAAAAAAAATTCACCAAACGCCTGAGCTCATAGATCCCTTGGGGTCCGCAGACCCCCAGGTCAAGAACCCCTGTGCCTCCTGCCATGAGAGGAGTCATTTGGAAGAAATAATAAATCTAATGAACACTAGTTCTTGCAAAGGTGAACCGTCCCCGCAGCTTGGTCTTCCTGCACGCACACGGAGACTGGGTTTAGCAGAACGGATGTCCACAAAGAGAGCGATGCTTCCCGTGCCTGTGTAGTCATGAAGCGTTCACGCACTGGTATGTGAGCGAGACATCAGAAACTGTTGTCCCCTAATTTGATGCCCCGCATGGAAAAAGGTTGTCATTGAGACCGAGCCAGCGAGAGGTAATGGAAACATGATACCACTGACCTCATCCGGAAAAAAAAATAGCGATTGTCACAGGAAAGAGATGCTGAATATTTGTAGGTTTGGGGAGAAATATATTTGTTAGTGAAATGGAGCTTACTGTGGGGTGAGTAAAGGTGAATTATTTGTCAGACGACTGGAGGAGGTTTATGCAATATAGTATTATTGAGCGGCGCTATTAACAGAGTGAATTGCTATTGTGACATGCCATTAAATTGTTTTTAGTGTCCACAAAGGTATCATTCAGGAGCTGGCAGGGTTAGTAACAGAGTTGTATTTTTGGTGGACAGCAGCAGATCTCGAAACCAAATAGCGTATTTTATAGAAAAGTAAATTATGGCCAAAGCCGGAAGTCCACAGACAATGGAGTCTGGGGTAGTCATTAGCAGCTACTTGACACGAGCCCCAAGAATGGAACAAGGCTCTCTGAGTCCCCACCGTATATGTAGTTGAAGCTGAAATCTGAGTGACCATCAGGAAGGAACAGTAAAGAAGTGAGATGAAGAGAGAAATCTGAACCCTAGGCTCTTTCCAGAATGTTCTGTCTTGTTCATGAATGTATCCCCAGTGTTTAGCAAAGAGGTTGACTCAGTAATTATTTGCTGAACAAAAAGGAGGGGGAGAGAGCACAAGAGGGAAAGACAGGAAGAGAAAGAGAATATAAATTAGCCAAAGGAACACTGGTCATTTGGAAGCATGTATGTATCTGTACGTGCATGAACACCTATCGATGTATTTTTTTATTTTTCAACCTAGTTATTGTGTGCCTACTAAATCCTAACTCTCAGATGACTGGCATTCAAGTGAGGGATTCAGAGAATAAACATGAAATCAAATAAGCTCATTTCAAGATAGTGCTAAGTGTTAAGAAAACAACAACAACAACAACAACAACAACAAAACACCCAGGAACTAAAAACACTGTCACAAGGTAGAGAGTAACTAGAAAGAAGAGACCCCTTTGGATATGATGGTGATGTTGAAGCTGAGAAGATCAGGAGACTGATATTTCATTGAGGGCTTCCTATGTGCCCTAACTTCTTTGCATCCATTATTTTATTTAATCCTCACATCTACACTGTGAAGGAGGGAGTATTTATAACAATTTCACAAATGACGAGGAAGAAAATGAGGCTCAAAAAGGCAAGTCGACTTGTCTACAGTCACGGAACTGGTAAGAGACAGAAGCCAGATTGAAATACCCTGCCTTGCCTGATCCCACACCTTAGAGATGAACCAGGCGCCATGTTGCCTCAAGGTGAAGGGAAGCTCCCAGTTCATGATCATGCAAATTATGGAAGAAGACTTTCCAGTAAGGTCTGTGTTCTTTGATTTGCAAATGACTGTTATTTTTATGCCATATTTGGGCTATTTTCTACCTGGTCACCTGGCTTTATTCCTGAGACTTGTTGTCAGTAACCCAGATGGTGGATTTCATCTTGAGTCTGATTCATAGATGACTCTGAGGAAAATGTATGTCTTTCCCATATGGAAAAAGAACTGAGTCATCTTCCTAATTTAGATAGGGTAGGGAAAAAGGATAAAGATCTTAAGGAAAACGAGCTCTTCTCTTGAAGAAATTGTCTCAACTCCATGTAGGACACATTTTCTCATAGCTAAATTCTTATGGGCTAAGCCATGGGGTCAGTTAGAAAAATAGTATAATTTTATCATCAACCAACCATCCTCTACCCAACTCCTGCCTTGGACTGTTGGTTTTCCTGTTCAGTATTCACTGTATGCACCCGGGCTGTTGGAGTTCACATTTGTTATTATTAATTCTTTATTTTTGTTTACATTTTAACCCGGCCAATTGCTACAAAATATTGACATGTGTAAGTTAGTATACCTTAAATGCAATTTAAAATACCAAATATTGTTATTATTAGGATTACTATTATTATTTTGGCTATCTACTTACTGGCCAATTTTTTGTGTCTATATCTAGCGTTGGGGAGTCCAGGAGAAATGAACAGGGATACTTTCACATACTACATGAAAAAGTTCAAATTGGTCACACTCTCCGAAGAACATTTTGGCAGTTTATTACATGTCTCTGAGGTGAACATGGCCCATGACAAAAAAATTCTGTTTCTGGGAACTTAGTAGAAGTTATATCCGCATTAAGATATATGTAAATTATTTCCAGTGAAGTATTTATAAGACAGGGAAAAATTAGAAACAACTGCAATGTTCAATAATAAGGCATTGATTATTTTTTAAAATGATAACTACACCAAAGGTTATCACCCATCACTAAAAATCCATGCTTATAGAGGCGCCTGGGTGGCTCAGTGGGTTAAAACCTCTGCCTTCGGCTCAGGTCATGATCTCAGGGTCCTGGGATCAAGCCCCGCATCGGGCTCTCTGCTCAGCAGGGAGCCTGCTTCCTCCTCTATTTCTGCCTCCTTTTTTGCCTACTTGTGATCTCTCTCTGTCAAATAAATAAAATCTTTATAAAAACAAAACAAAACAAAAAAATCCATGCTTATAAAAAAAAATCCATGCTTATAAAGATAGAATTCCCTAATATGTTGATTAGGGTGAACAAAAGGCATATTAGTAAACAGATGTATACTCTGACCCTGTAAATATTATGGTATTTATTTACAGCTACAGTATATTTATAGATAGATGTAACTATAGATAGATGTAATATTAAAGGTGATATTATATTATTATGTAATATTGTTGTTATATTATTATGCTCTAATTTATCATAAGTGGAATTTTTCTTTATACTTTTCTACGACTTCCATGTTTTCTACATGGAACATGATTTATTATTATAGCCAGGAAAAAACATACATGCACAAACACAGTGAATGAAGGTCAATGTTGAAGATTCAAATTTTGCCTTCAGTCTACCCAGCACATTTTTTGTTGGTTCACGCTCCCATGTTGGCCCTCTGTCGGGTATGCATCCCCCATCTCCCAGCTCTGGTTCCCAGCATCCTTCCGCTGGCCTTTTGCTTTTTAGCACACATCCCTAAGCTGATACATCAGGTTCTCCTCCACAGGTTGTGTTGACAACCCCGTGCCAAAAGTTTCAGAGCTCAGCACTGACTCTGTACCCATTTCCTTCTTGGAAGAAAAGACAACAAAAAGTTAGAGACTCATAATCGTGTTTCTTTTTAATTCCCATCAGGGGAAGGGGAGCAGTAGCAGAAAAGAAAAAAAAGAAGAGTTTAGCTCTGTATGGTTGATCGTGGCTCAGAATGTTTCCTTATTAATGATAGTTATTAGTTTCTTAATACTGGATACTGGGAGTCCACATAAAGATTTAAGTCCACATAAAGGCTCAAGAAGCCGTTACGTATATTATGTATAAGCTATATCAGAACAAAGCGGCAAGAAAAAAAGAAAAAGATAAAACAATGAGGCTCTGCCAAAGGTTACTTTTTTGTTCTCTTTTGTAAGTCACAGGATTAACTGATTTCAGAGGAATTGATATGTTGAAGGGCAGTGTGGTTAGTGGAAAAGATCTCAAGCTCTGAACTCAGATTAATCGGGTTCGAACCCAGGCCTTGCATTCATTGGCTTTGTTACTTTGGACAGAAAGAGTGTGATTTACCAATTAAAACAGTGGCCAGACATTAGAGCTTTAATCCCAGCTCAGCAATTTCTGACTGTGTGATTTCCCACAAGTCACCTAACCTCTCTGAGCCTCCGCTGCTGGGCGTGCAAAATGAGGGAGGAGCTCTTTTCTTCTGCAGGATCAGTGATGTCAATAATGAAGCCTCCTGACCTGTAGAATGACCTTACAGTGACTAAGGTTTTATCACTTTTGATGAAAACGATTTCATTCTATTTATATATCTTTTAAAGAAGGAGAGAAGCAAGGAGATAAAGAAGAGAAGCAAAACCAGATTTGAGTTGTTTATAGTGGTCACATCAAACTGAGACCTCCTGAATGTTTGGGGTTCTTATGCGTTTTGCTTTCTGTGAAATACAAGGAAGTCGCCGGGACATCTGTGAAGGCATGTGTGTGCTCCTCTCCATATTAGATTACACGTTTTAGGACAATAAATCAGTGAAAGAAAAGTAATAAATAATGCATGCCGAAAATGTGATCATGTTTATTAAGAAGCAACAGCCTTGTCATCTTCATTTTCTTCTTCAGTGACTCTCCCCTCTGAGGGTTTGCTCTTCAGGGACTCCCTGCAATTTAGCTGGAGGCCATTCTCTAATTCTTGTTTGCAAAAATACCTGCTTTGCAAAAATAAGTTAAAAGCTGAGCATCCGGGTCCTCTGATGAGCCGCCCATCAAATCCTTCCCATCCTTGGAGATGGCTTCCCAGGGGCACTGCATCCGCATATTTCCTGCTTTCCCACACCCTGTCCTGCCGCTCTGGTCTTTCTGCTGTGAGTTTTTAAGAAGTCTCTTTAGGCTTTTGGATTTTGGAAAAGAAAACAAAAACCCCAAATCAACTTTCCTTTTCCTAGTCCTGGGCAGTGGCTACAAGAATACGTTGACATTAGTGTGTTGTGACATGCAAGGATTTTAATTGGGGCTGCGTTATAATCTGTTACTCATCACCGTTTGCACTTGAATGACGCTGAAAAAGACAAAAAGGAACCACACTGGCAACCGGTCTTCTAGGGGCCCCAGCAGAAAACTCTTGTGGTGTGGAAGCCGAGCTATGTGTGTTTCTTCCTAAGACAGAGGAACAGAAAGGAGGCAAGAGAGGTAGAGATTGGGAGCAACGGGGAGAGAAAGGAGAGGGAAGCAGGAGGCAAGAGAGAGGAAGACAGAGGGTAAAGATCAGCCGGTGCTTGTGGGGAGCCTGGCTGGGGTGGAAGACACTCTTGATGAGCTCCCGGCTGTGCTCTTCTCTCTGAGAGTGAGATGGCTCCCTTCGGAGCCAATGTTCCCCATCCCTCGGATGGGATGTCGGTGGCACAGCCTTCCCTTGACCGTCAGCATCTTGGGTTCTGAGAGAGGGTTCTAGACTTTGAGAGTGGCGCTAGCTTGAGACGTGAGGCAAGGGTGGGTGTGCACGTGCCCAAAATACCCTGAATCCGCCCTCCCGTTCCAGAAGGCTTCTGTCGTTCTTTTCACCCTGGTTAATTTTTGCTATCCTCACGTAAAGGAATTCCCCTCCCCAGACTCTAATCTTAGAAAGCCAGAGTTCCCCGCCTCCCATTTCTCTCTGATCTCCCCGTTCCCTTTTACGGATCCCATTCCCCTCCATGCTCGCTTTCTCCCTGTCCCCCGACACACCTGTCTCCTCTTGCTTGTGTGACGACCCTTCATCAGCGTGCGCCCAGCCCATGTGATTTAAGCAGGTTCCCTAAATGGTAAATTACTCGAGGACAGAGCCCAGTGCTTAATTAGCTTGTCCTGACATAAACTTAGTCATTGGGATTTTCTGTTCACTCCCGTCCACCACCGAATCCATGTTAATTTTATTTTTTGACTCATTGCTCCCCTCATCCCCTCCCTTCCTCTCTCCCTCCCTTGTTCTCTTTCCACCCTCGTTTCCTCCCTGTCATCATGGGCACACCTGTTCATTGCCCTCTGTCCTTCTTTCTCTCCCAGCCCCTGCTAGCATTTGACTGCATTGCAAAAGCAATACTTTATGGTGTTTATATTATGCATTATATTGTTTTCCCAGCCTTCCCCCTCCCTCCCGGGTGGGAGTCCAGCCCCAGAGCCCTTCCACAAACCCCTTAAGCCGTTAGATGCCCTGTCACTTACCTTCCTCCAACTGCCTTCACTTCATTCTGTTTTGACCTCTGTCATTGTTGGCTTCGACATGACCCCCATTTGTTCTCGACTTGGTCCCTTTAGCCAAAAGCTCTGATCTGCTATTTCCTGGCCTTTGATGTGTCCGCGCTTCCTGTAATTAATCTCATTTTCCCTATGGCTCGGCAGCTACACGGACAGCTATGGGGATCATGTACCCAGGGTGAGCTAGCTGCCGTACCCCCCCAACGTGTATCTGTTCCTCGCCGTCGGCCACGTCGGTAGGCACGGTCTTGCCTCGGGGGTGGAAGGAGGAAATTACGGAAAAGAGTGTTATTAACACTGACTTCTGTTCGAGGCAAATGAGGCTGCCGGAGAGCCAGGTAACCCAAGTGGGCAGGTAGTTATATTCTGAACACAGAGCTTTGATGGGTAGCTCTATTTTAAAAAATGCATATTTTTACATGTTTCTTTGAGCTCTATGTATATTCAGCGTTCCGAGAAAAACCAATGAAAATCCAACTGAATGTCTTAGCCATTCCAATAAATCCTATCACATCGCCAAATATAGTACTGGGGAAATTTTCCTAACTCTGTAGACGCTGTGGTTTCAAAGCCAGTAATTTTCTCTCTCTCTCTTTTTTTTTCCTTAATACTCTGTGTTCTTGATTTGTCCTTATCAACATTCCTGACACTGACTACGGGGCATATTCAGGACCAAAAGGTCTGTTTAGCCTAATCTTTTTACTACTAGAACAAGTAGATTTGAACAGTCTGTCCTCTTAGGGTCTTTTCTAAGAATGTTGTCCTTGCATTCTTTGATAGATTTGTTTCCATTTTTCTTAAAAGAATTAGGCCACATGTTTCACGGGCAAGTCCTTGATGCTATCTGGAGGCACAGACATCCCTGAAAATACTTGGAAAATTTAAAGGCATTCTACTCATATGAAAGGTCCTTCATTGCCTCCTATGAGTTTCAGTTTCCTCAGTCTATAAGGGGGGTGGGGGGCGCTCACCAGGCTGGGCCAGTGCAGAAAGGCTGAGAGATACCATAGAAAGAGAAATGTCAGAAAACCTAACAGTGAAGACATTGTGTTGCCATCCTCATGTCTACGTGGAAAATGGACCAAATAATTTTATTTCCTCTGAAACTGTCCACAAGGGGTGTTTGGGTGGATTAGCCAATTAATGTTAGCAAACCAGGTTGAGATCTAAATTGAAAGGTTTTGTTCCAAAGAGAACATTTTAAAAAAAACAAAAAACAAAAAAAAACGGGAGCATTACATGCCTCAGTAAAGATTGTCTGGCAATTTGACACTTTTTCTTCTCCCTGCTTATAAACTGAAATAAGGAGAGCTGGGCATATTGAAATGGGAGAGTTGATGTATCTCAGAGTTTTTAGCTCATCTGTCTGCAGCTTCTTGAATTCCTCCCAAAGTTGCATCCTCTACAGGTGACCCCCAAACTTGCTTGCCCTACTGAAGGGGACAATGGCATGATTAGATTTCCAGCCTGTAGCCACATGGCCATATATGTATGTGTTCACCCTGTGCCTATGGGCATCATTTTACACAAATAGGACCCTATTATAGTTGCTCCTTTTGTATTGTAATTGATCATCTTTTCCCTCTTTTTACACCTGATTCTCCCATTCTGCCCCCCACCCCCCATAACATGCTCACTGCCCCCTCCCTGCATCACCCCGTCCCATAATCCAAATCGACAATCTGGGTGGAACCTCTTCACACTTCACTCCATACTCATATAAATTATACACGATATTTACCCTTTCTTTCTTTTTCAGGTTCATACACACACTCACACACATGTCACCCACGCACATACATGCACAGAGTTGTGGCACTGCTTTTGGGGGGCTTTTGGGTTTTGTTTGTGTGTCTCTGTGTGTAAAATGGAATGCATCTTCCAAGAATGGAGACTTTTATTTGTGTTTGAATGCCTTTTATTTTGCTTTTATTTTGCATTATTTTGCATTATTTATTTTGCATTATTTATTTTGCTTTTATATTGCTTTATTTTGCATTATCATATGGTGAAACTGAATTTTTCTGCTGGCGTACAATTCTATGAATTTTCATTCCTGTATTGATTGGTATTATGACCGCAACAATCATTATAGGGATGGTTCCCTCACTCCAGGAAACTTCCTCCCCCTTCCCTTTATAATTACACTCTCCCTCCACCCCTCTTCCTTGTCACCCACTGATCTGTTCCCCTTCACTACAGTTCTGGGTTTTTTGATAATGTATGTAGATAGAATTCTTCAGTAATTAACCTTTAGTGACAAGCTTCTTTCGTGTAGCAGAATGCCTTTGCGACCCGTGATACTTTTCTCTTTTTTCTTAATTTAATTTAAATTGTAGTAGTTAAGAAACAGTGTTATATTAGTCAGGTGTAAAATATAGTGATTCAACAATTCCCTGATACTTTTCAAAAGTATCTGTCAACTGTCCCTTTTTAATGCTGAGCAGTGTTCCATTGTATGGATGTCCTTATATTGGGTGATCCATTCTCCCATGAGTGAAGACTTGGTAACTGTGCTCATTTTATGATTAAGGATGCTAGTTTTATGATTCCATTTCTAGTACTTTGGGCTTAGAATAGTTTGTATTAGTGCATGAATTTACCAAATTAGAATATTTGAGAAAATCAAGGGATTAGAGAATCAGTCGTGAGGGGAATTTAGAATTAATTCAACCTTAAACGGCAGATGAAATACCAGGACTGATAAAAACAACTCCTTCCTGGGGTGCCTGGGTGGCTCAGTCAGTTAAGCATCTGTCTTCGGCTCAGGTCATGATCCCAGGGTCCTGGGATCGAGTCCCACATTGGGCTCCCTGCTCAGCCGGGAGCCTGCTTCTCCATTTCCCTCTGCCTACCACTGTCCCTATTTGTGCTCTCTCTCTCTCTGATTGATAAACAAACAAACAAACAACTCCTTCCACATATGCCCCAGGCAGGGAGATGGCCACTGAACGTCCACTATCTCATCAACTCTCCTAGGACCCTCTGCAGTCGACATTCTTCCCCTGTCTTACAGGAAAGGAACCTGAAGTTCCTCTTCCCCATAACACCCAAAGCAGGTGGTCCGACTATGGTGTCCAAAGTCACTGTCTACCCAACCTCTGTCCCTGATGCTGAAACTTTTTATCAGCTTGTGCTTCTCTTGGCTTTAGTTAGAGTTTCAAGCCTCTTTCCACTTAGTAGTTTAGATAAACTTGATATTATAGTTTCCTTTCATTCCTTTAAGTGATGCAAATTGCTTTACCCAAAGAAAGGCATCACATTACACCATTACATGAAAAAATCTACCGAGAAAGAAAGAAGAAAAAGATGTTTGAATTGTTTTTCCCCCTCATTTTTCTTTCTGACTGATGTAAGTGACTGCTAGGATTTCCAGCCCCCCCCCCCGCCCCCTTTTCTCTTGTTAAGTGGAGATATTCAGGTCTTATATACAGAAGCAAAATGAAGGGACGAGATGATGAGTTATCTGATGAAATCGATGAATATAGTCGAGATTATTCACGGGGGTAGAGGTGGGTGGAGGGACACTTCTCCCCCCATCTCTCTGCTCCACGCCAGCTCCACGTGTATGGGGATGGGGGCTTGGGGTTCTGCAGACTTAAAATACACGAAGTGAACCAACTATCGACTTCAGTTTCCCACAGTAGTTATGTTCTGGTGATTATTTATTTGCCATTATCATTGATGATGACACGTTCATAGCTAGAAATTGAAGAATTCGATTTACAAAGTACAAGGAAATCTGCTAGTAGAAAGTTCGCTTCCCATAGCCACGTAGCATCTACAGCTGGGCAGACAGATGGATGCATAGGCGTGTTTCTTTCTTTCTTTCTTTTCATCCTAAACACTGCATATCGAGTAAATAGTTTTCCCCAGGAAAAATCTTGCTGGCTCTGCCACCAAGATTTCAGTTCCTAGAGCTTACGTAACTGTGTTTCATGCGTTGGATAGCTCAAGAGTCTAGCTTCTGCGAATGACTCGGATATAAATGGAATGGCTTTGTAAATGGCTGTCAGGAACTGCCCCTCCATTAAGGAGCCACGTCTGGCCCATCACAGCTGCCATCATCCCTCTCCCCCATCTGATCTGCCACTAAATCCTGTTTGGCTTACTCTTGAAATGGCTCTCAAATGGGTTCCTCTTTACCCCCACCTCCACTGCTTCATCCAGACCTTCATCACCTCTCTGAGGCATTAATATCATCTCCTAACTGATCGCTGTGCATCCAGTCTGTGGGTATTTCTGTGCAACAGAAATATCTGTGTAAAGCAAGGCTCTGATCTGATCCTGCATTTCTTAGACTGCTGTGGATCCCACGGTTCCAAACAATATTTCCAGAAATGTAGTGTATGATTTGGGGAAATAGACAAAGGAACGCACTTTATTTGGAGAGTTATATATTTAATTTTAGAGTTATAGCTTATTGATGGTGATCTTAATTTTCCATCCAGGATGTGCATTTATAACCTCCTTTTAAAGTAGGTTTAATAAAGTAGGCTTTTTTAAGTGGACTGCTTAAAAAATAAATCCCCAAATCAGTGACTAGTATGTGAAGACAGTCTGCAGAGGACTGAACCTTGGAAAACATCAGCAGGGACACAAAGTCCAAACTCTTTAGCCCATCACTAAAGATCCTTCACAATTGGTTCCCCCAGAATAGCAAACAGCAGCCTTCATGCCTGCCCTCTGTCCTCCCCAGGTACAACAAGAACTTCCTTTCCACTTTTAGTCACATCAAACATTTTGCAGTTTTCCAAACATATTAAGGCTCTCATATTTGTGCATTCCTTTTCCCATCCCCCCAAAATACCATCAGCTTTGTGTGGATTGTATTTTTCTACATGGTGGACTTCTATACATCCTTCAAAGCCCAGTTCACATGTGCCAATTTCTTTTCCCACTTCCTCAAGGAGAATTCACCAGGCCTCTGCATTCCTACTCTCTGCTATATGGCTTTCAACACTCAATACCTGGGCGAGTTGAATAGGTATCTACTTCCACTCCCAGAACTAATGAACCCCACGGAGCTGAACCTAAATCTCTCCGACTCCACTGGCCATTGAGAGGCATGGTGAAAGGGCTTAGCTGTTTGCTGAACAAATGAGGAAGTAAGTAGCCAAGGAAATCAAGCAGATACTTTCTTCAGTGGGTCGGTGTGTGTAGAAAAGTGAGGTCTCACCGACAACTCATCTGCCAAAAGAAAGGAATCAGCATGCAACACCCTCCCTGCTAAGTGGGTCTGAGAAAGTTCTGACAGTGTTTCTCAAGCTACTTAGCTACAACTATCTTTTCTTCTTTAAATTGCTCTGAAACATTTACCCTTACTAAAAGGTGATACAGCAGCACAGATGCCTTCTTATAACACTTATAAGACTTATTATAATTGCTTGCTCTCTACCTTCCTCCCAGACTCCTGACTTCACTAAAGCGGGGGGAGGGGGGAGTGTATTTTGTTCAATGCAGTACCTACGCCCAAGGACAAGGTAGGTACTTAGGTGTTTCTTGAATAAATGGCATCTGATTCTTCCATCTCTTTGGCCGACAGACTCTCAGTTTCTCCTTGCAAGTCAGAGACGGTGCAAGGTAGCATGAGAAAACTAGATTGCCTACTTCTGGAGAGGGGCCTTCAAAGCATGTGCCTGTCTTTGGGCATCTTCCCACTCTTTTTTTGGCCCTACAGTGGCACCGTTTGTCAGCCTGGAGTATTTTCTTTCATTCCCACTATCCAAGCAATACAAGTCAATCAAATCTATGCACCTGGCCAGTGTTTTGCTTTCAAAAGATACAAGGACATGGCAATCAAGAGTGCAGTCAGATAAAGGGATGAGCAGAGGGGCTGGGGTGGCAAGGCCTTAAAAGTGCTATTATAACTTATGATAACTTATCACTATTTTTACATTCCTAATGATAAGAAATGTAACATGCAAAACTTGATTCTCCTTTTTTGGTTCCTTCGATGATTTTATGTCCAGGCCTTAAGCCATTTGATTATTTTTTAGGAATGCCACTAAACCTTACCTCCTGGTGTTGGTTCCCTCAAAAAATTCCTGTGTGTTTCTCAGCATGTCATCGTTTTAGGACCCTTGCTTCAAACATTGTCTGCTCTCAGGGCGCCTGGGTGGCTCAATCAGTTAAGCATCTGACTCTTGATCTCAGCTCAGGTCTTGATCTCAGGGTTGTGAGTTTAAGCCCTTGTGTTGGGCTCCACGCTGGATGTGGGACCTACTGTAAAAAAAATTACCTACGCTCATCCTCTTCATTTTCACTCAGGCACGTACTTCTTACTTGGCCACTCTTTGACCTAGGTGGAACTCACGGTTTCTAGTTCATTAATTCATTAATTCATTCAGTGAATATCCACTGAGTGCCTGTTCTACGCCAGATCCTGTTCTAGGCTCTGGGGACACAGAGTTGAACAAGAGAACAGCTCTTGCTCTCATAAAGAATTCATTCAAGGGGCACCTGGGTGGCTCAGTCTGGGCATCAGACTCTAGATTTTGACTCAGGTCATGAGATCGAGCCCCGTGTCAGACTCCATGTGCAGTGGGAAGTCTGCTTCTCTCCCTCTCTCTCCCTCTGCCTCTGTCCCTCCCCCACCCCCGTTCACACATGTGCACATGCACTCTCCCTCCCTCTAAAATACATAAATAGATCTTTGAAAAAAAAAAGAGTTCATTCAAATGAGGAAACAGTATAAAGAACAATATATAAATATATATATCAACATAATATGATGATACATTACAATGTGTTAATGTAATAAGTTATGCATGTATATTATGAAAAAAGCCAAAAGATAAATAGTGGTTTTGACCTGACTCACAAAGTCAGTAGCTTCCTGGTTTAATTCTTTGTACTGGCCACCCCGGCTGTGTTCCCTCCTGCGTCAGCAAGGCACCCAACCAGACCTGTCTTATCTCAAGATCCAAAGTAGCTTCTCACTTTTGCATGTTTCCATTCTAATCAACTCCCCTTACCGTCCACTGTTGATAGCTCTAATCTGTGCATCATTCTGAGTGCAGAGCGCGCCTTGGGGGGTAAAGCATACTGCGAAGACTCATCTCAGAGAAGTGGGGTGAGTTGGGGGAGGGTGTGGGACGCCTGGCCCTTCATCAGGACCTTTCCCAAACTCCCTCTTTTGCCACATGCGTCAGTGATAAAGCCTTGTCTCTCTGCATATTAAAGGTAGGTTACAGCCAAAGAGACGTTTCCAGAGGTTTCCACTGGCACTATAGAAACATTATTCAGCACAGCATCCTACATAAAGTAGGTGGTATGGAAACATTTGTTGAATGTGTGCGTCTGGGACCATTTGAAGTTAACCATCATGGGGGTCTGGGAGCTGAATTCCTTGCGGGGAGTGATGGTATAGCGAGCCAGGTGCCTACCTCCACCGTCCCCGTGGTGGACAGAGAAGAGCAGTTCCCAAGCAGACAGCCAAATGAGCTGCAAGGAGCCACTCTAGGCCAGCATCCAGGCTCCCTGGAGCCCTCTGATTCTGCCCAGCCCTCTTCAGACTGGCGATTGTTGGGAGCCCAAGGCATCATTAGTATCCTTCCATCACTTCCTCATTAGTTCTTAGATAGTGTTTTAATGACAGCTTGAGAGGCTCCGCATCCTGGCCTCCTTCTATTTATGATCCCCACCGTGTTAATGTGCACTTAATGAGAAATTCTTGTCTTGCTTGTAAATCCTGTAGCCGGCATTCAATTTATTGACAGATGTTTGCTTGGATCTCTTTAAAATTACTTCATAAATCTTCCAGGATAAAAGGCCTCAAGTTTGGTTATTAAGACAGGACCTTGTTGACAGTTTCATATTTAACTGTTTGGAACTCAACTGGCAGGGCTGTAATGGGGTGCGCGGCCGAGGGGCACGGGGCCCGGGCTCCAGGGGCCGCGCCTTCGGCACCTACGGGGGCCGTCCGCGGTGAAGGGGGTCTCCCGTCCCCTATAATCTCTTCAGTTAACTTCTCGGTGACCTCGCCGTGCTTCGCACTTACTCATGCAGCGTGTCAGCGTGTCAGCGTGATGGAGTGCCTGGGCTGATAGGGGCGAGGGGCTGAGCGAGCCACAGCGCCTCCACCACCGGGGCGCCGAGGTGGCCCTTCCCACGACAGCCAGTGGGCACCAGCTGCAAACCTGGGCGTTTCAGCTTCCCCTCTGGGCAGCAGCAAGCAGTGCACGTGGTGGGAAGGGGGCCGCCTGCAAGTCTTCAGACCACGCTCGTCTTCTGTGGCCTTTTCAATGCCATCTCTGAATCAAGATTTTTTTTATTTTTTCTTTTCTGTTGCCAGTAGCAGAAAACTCACCTCTAAACAGCTTAAGGGAAAAAAAAAGCGTGGAAATAGAGTTAATGGACTCATGTGATTGATCTGTACAGGAGCGTTTGGCCTCGGGGCTGGCTTGGTCCAACAGATAAAATAACTGTTTTACACTCATTCTAGAGTTGGCCTTCCTCTATACTGGCTTTAGCCTCAGAATTCCTGCGGTGGCTCCAGAAGCTCCACGTGGCTTCTAGTTTCAGACCTGGGGTAGAAAAAAGCACCACCACCTGCTTCTCTTCCAAATGTCCAAGGAAAAAAGACTTTTTGTGTCTCATTGGTCCTGATCGGGTCACGTGGCTGATCTTTAGCCAATCACTGTGGTCAGAGGTAGGCTCTATTCTGATTGGCTAGGACTGAGTCACATGACAAGCCGCGCCTAGAGCCCAGGAAGGAAGCCCAAGGTGGCGGGAGGATGTTCCACGGTTAATGTGGCATCTTGTTACCTGAAGGAGGAGGAAGAGCGCCAGGCGGCATTAAAACCAATTTTCAAATGCCTGGATCAAGTTCAAAACAACATCCTGCCTCCTCTCATTCTTTCATTTCGCTCTGAAGGGTTGTTACACGTTGGCAGCCTCTGTGCTAAGCCAGGGCTGTGACCTACCCTGTTGGGGAACACATTCCAAAGGTCAAAAATTGAGAAAACCCTAGAGAGGACGGTTCATTGAGAAGTTCTCTCAACCGATCCGCAAGCCAATAACGGTAATAGGATGAAAAGAGAATTGCCCCACTTAATGCTACCGCAAATCAGCGGTTTGCATGTAAGATGATAATGAGCATTTGGGCCAAAAATAGCGTGTTTTTTGCTTACTTGCTGGCATTCTTGTCACATCGCATTGCTTGAGTTGTGTCATATCGCATTGGGTAACGTTGCCTCCGTCCCGCGCTGACGTGACCCACTGCTTTGCAACACTTAAGACAAGTGTTTGGGAGCTTTTCTCCCCAGTCCAATTTTTTGCACAAATGCCGTTTACCAGATGAGGCATATGTGAATACGATTAGAATTGAAAACACATCTACCATTTGAGCCGGAATTTATTAAGGGGCCTGTGGGAAGAAGGCACACGAAGCGTTTTACTCACAGTCCCTGACAGGCCTCAACAAGGGGCCAGCTCTTTAGCCCAGAATCTTCCGCATTTGCTGAAATCTGATATTCACAGTTTCGTATGTGGAAGCTTGTGAAAAATTGAGGGCAACCTTTATGGCTGATAGCTGGACAGTAAGCTTGGCCTTGATTTTCCGTGAGACCTACCGCCCAAGCCCCTGAAAAACAGATCCTTCACAGAAACAACTAATCATCTTGATTCACATTTGCCTGGTCATAACAGTTGATCCCATATGATGTTTGCTACCAGTGACTGTTGCAATCATTTTATATATTTTAATTCCTTGAATCCTACAATGGCCCTGAATATTATTTCCTTTCATACCAGTGAGGAAAGTGAGACACAGAGACATTAAGTAACTCACCTAGTGACCCATAACTCATGGAGCTGAGATTTGAACTCAGTCTTGCTCTTGAACTGTCCTCCAAATATGATGCTGTGTTGCCCAAACTGAAGGTTATATGGGGAAACACATTGACTTGAGATTTATGGTACTAAGTGGTAATAGATGCATAAAATAGGAGTTAAATATTATGTATATAACATATTACATATGGTCATATATTATATAAATATTATATTTACATAATACACACATGTGTATAACTTCCTCAAGGAATTGAATCAAGATATAATAATACAAGTCATAATGGTTTTAAAAAGATGAGAGAAGAAACAATAGCAGAGTTAAATTTTGTTACAACAATAAAATGAAGTTGAGAGAGATGTAATTTTATAGTAATATTTGCAACAAAAATTCAGGCCTGGCTATCCTGATAGATAAAGCCCAAAGGGGTGAGTGAAGAGCTATGACATTTGCAGCATCCCAAGGTTCAAGGTGGCTCATGTCCAAGTCTCAAAACAAGAGCGAGAGGGATTTCTCCCGTGGTCCTCAGACCAGGATGTGGTGGAAACAGAGAGGTTTAAGGAGCATCACCTTCTTTTGAAGGAGGAGCAGAAGAGCCCAAAAGAAAACCCTGGTATTGATACAAAGATAACAGAGCAATTCTATACTCTTGAGCAAGGTTTTTAATGCCTATGCATCTATTTTCTTATCTGTATAAATATACTGTCTTTTGTTCCTGTTCCCCATCAATGAGGCCTGGAAATATATGCTTTCTTTGGTTGATGATCCCCGGAGGCACCATGAGGGGAGTGGAGAAGGAAGACAGGGAGGGGAAGGATATGAATAGAGGGGGTGATCCGGCAAGTGACCACTGTGGACAATTGGAATTTGATGCTACAGGGCGAGTGTAGAACATGCCTCAGAGTTCTCCCAAAGCAGGGCTTGAGGGCTTCTTCCTAGGGCATTCCCATCCAGCATTTTTAGCTGGCCCTGTACGTGAGCCAGATATGCCCCCATGGCTGGCCAGTAGCCCTGGCCAGAGAATCACAGGCATCTGCAATCGACACGCTGGGCAAGGAGAGATCCTTGCCTAGGAGATGTGGGCAGTGGGCCACCAACGTCTAGTGTGGGTCACAGTGGCACCTGCTTCTGAGGGCTGCTGTAAAGATTGAATGAGATAATGAGTATAAATCACTTGGAATCGTGTCCAGTTTAAACAAAAAGTTGAGGAATAGTATACTAGCCCATGAAACTCAAAAGGCCAGGAGAAGATCTCGAAGCTTCAAAAAAGGTGAATCCAGGTGCCCAAATGTATTGGGTGAGGCAACAATGCGTGGGGAGCAGGGTAGAAGAGCCCGTGCAAAGGGGTCCAGGGTTGAGCCCCACCAGATGGCAAAGACCATGTCATCCCTGTGGTCCCTTTCACATCTAGCATGCTGAGCAGATCTATTCTCAGACACCGAAAATGAACCCAAATAATCAATCCATGCCGTGGAAGAGGGGGGGAAATGAGTCAACGCTGTTTGGCATCATGTAGCTAATTCCACCAGTTGTGTGATGGACAGTTTCATTTCTCCACGGGCTGTTTTGGCGTTGTATAGACACAGCCTAAATTGGTGCCCGCACCTCCCACTAATCATGCTGTGAGAGGGAGAACGTAGCGTTATTGAGATCCCCAAGCAGCACTTTGGCGCACACACTATCTAACGATATCAAGAGATGAAGGAGGCCTTTGAAATGAGCTTTCGAGAGTGAGTAATGGCCTTCAGGATGTGGTGCAGGGATTGTCTGTGGAAACTGGTATGTCTTGATGGATGATTGAAAAGCTGCTGTCTTTGGTATAGTTTTTGCGGTTTTATATTTGGGGATGTGTAATAAATAAATGTGTAATTGCCCTCAACATGATGCAAGACCAGGAGGTGGGGATGAGACAGAAAAGTCCTATAACAGCATAAAATTTGATTAGGATCCCCATTGATAGGCAAGACAGTGTTGTGTGAACAAAGAATGGTCTGTCTTAAGTTGACCAAGATAGAATCCAATACAATGGAGAACAAATTCCACCAGCTGGTTTCTCCGAAGCCTGGGAGGGCGGCTAGAGAGAATCAGTCCTCCCATTTTTAACATCCTTACGAAAGTAGTTTCGGTACCCGTCTCAGTACTGTAATGACAACCTAAATTGTTTGTCTTGTAATTCTGCAAATTAAACAGTATTTATAAGGTACTTGCGGCATTCTTTCTAATGGATGAAAGTGGGTGTCTCTCTTCTTAATTTATTGAGATCTTTTCTTCCATTTTTGTGCTAATGTTGGTTTTGTGCCCAATGTATTAATTACATGGTTTTTTTTAAAATTTTGATTCTTTGTGATCACAGTTCAGCTAAATGTGTGCGTGTGTATGTGTGTGTGTGTGTGTGTGTGTGTGTGTGTGTGTTGTCTTCCATTGTGATTCCCATTACTGGCTGACACATGGATAAATCTGTCTGTATCTCCCAAATTACCTTTGATCTCTGTTGGCAACAATAGGTGGGGGAGAGGCTTCGATACTATATATGGTGTCTAGAAACTGGGCTCCACTTTCTTTTCATTCCATGTTTTATTGGATAGATCAAAGGATGTTTTTAATATCACGGTATAAGCTCTATTAGAATTTAGAAGATTTGCATGTTAACAGTTTTGTGTTTATCATCTACAAAGAAGGCATTAAGACACAAGAGTTTAATTTGAGCCCTACCTTCTTCAATCCAATTTAGAACCTTAAATGATCACAAAGGTTTAATAATGTTTAATAAATGATAACTAATTAATTATCAAAACTTTTAATAACATCATTTTGGGATATCACTGGAAAGGAGAAGAGGTTTTTAACGGTTGGTTGCCATCTCACTAGTTTTAATGTGATTTATCTGAAACTAAGGTTTCTTTTTTTTTTTTTACCCTGCCTCTCAATATTTAGTTCCATCATACTGATGCACAAGGTTATACAAAATAAATAATGGCTCTGCAACTTACAAGATTTTGTTTTTGTTAGGCTGCTTAC
This sequence comes from Procyon lotor, assembly GCA_028646535.1. Taxonomy (NCBI): domain Eukaryota; kingdom Metazoa; phylum Chordata; class Mammalia; order Carnivora; family Procyonidae; genus Procyon; species Procyon lotor. The sequence continues at coordinate 6,570,796 of CM053610.1, read as the reverse complement.
ATTGAGGTACTTGTACAAACCCAATCAGTACAAATGTCTCTTTGAGAAAGTCCCTGAATTCCTATAGCTTGCATTTTCTTTATTCTTTTTTTATAGCCTGATTTTTTTTTGAAGTTTTTTTTAATTTATTTGACAGAGAGAGAGATCACAAGTAGGCAGAGAGGCAGGTGGAGGTGGGGGTGGGGAGCAGGCTCCCCGCCGAGCAGAGAGCCTGATGTGGGGCTCGATCCCAGGACCCTGAGATCATGACCTGAGCCAAAGGCGGAGGCTTTAACCCACTGAGCCACTCAGGAGCCCTAGCTTGCATTTTCTATGTCATATTATCCAGCATTTAATTATCTACCCCAATTTCAATTGTTCCCCACAAATCTCATGAGTGTTATTTTTCTTCGGAGCCTTGATTTCAAACTTCTACAGGTGATTCTCAACCCCGGGGGGGTGGGGAGCAATTTTGTTTCCCAGGAGAGATTTGGCATTTTCTGGGGATATTTTTTATTGTCATGACTACTCAATGGGGGTGGGTGTGTTCATAGTATTTAGTGGGTAGGGGACAGGGATGCCACGAAGCACCCTGCAGGATTCAGGTCAACAACCATAATGGAAATAACTGGACTCAAATGTCAGCGGTGCCCAGGTTGAGAGATTCTGCCTGCGTAGAAAGAATCTAGCCGTCTGTTTCTGAGTTTCTTGGTTGGATCTAGCATAGACCTGATGCCCCGTGGACGCTCAGATTCAGTTTGACGGTGAGGTCATTGTTTGCCTCTTAAGTCAAGTTGATCAAGTGACCCCAAGTGGATCGAAGGGCAGAGGTTTTCAATGGAGTGCAATATATGGAAATCATCGGTGGGGGGAGGGAGAAGGGAGTGTGATACAAAATAAGAAAAAAATAAGCATGACGAAAAAGAAGCCACCTCCCGCTCTTTCCTGTGATTGCCATCAACATAAAAAGGCAAGGTTGTTAATCTTCAGGGGGCAATCTTTGTGTGCAGGGAATCCCTTGGGGGGCATTGGGAATTTTATTGCTTTTCGTTGGGGGTAGTGCAAAATGGGGTAATTTAGGCCTGACAAACAAATCTTGACTCACTTTTTTCTGAGGCTCCAGCAGGAAAATAGAATTCTCCCAGAGCAGGGATCAACCTTTTCCTCCATAAATCACGAGAGTAGGTGAAAATTTGGCTAATATCCAGGGCACCACAAAGAAACAAACAATGCTAAAGCAATCTGTGTTTCATTGTATGGCAGCTTCTCCATGGATACATATCTCTTCTCCTTGTGTCCATCTCAGACTTTTTTTTTTCCCACCCTAAGCTAAAACTTTCTCAGTCTCTTTCAAACTGTCTCTTAGGCGAGGCCTTTGGAGCAGGACCCCGACAATGTCCTGGTCAGCTCTTTTAGGGTTTTTTTTTTTTTTAAGTTGATTTCCTGTTCTGGTGAGCCATCCATCACTGACGTCCCCCGTCTGTGCTGCTTGTCTGTGACAGAATGAGAGGTGTCATTTATCACTGAGCCTTGCGGAAGCTGTGGGAAGAGGGATTGAAATTTTTTCTGGAAGGCCTCAGTGTCTACTGCCTGCCAGATCATTAAAAAAGGGTGCTTTCCAAAGAAAGCTGTGTGTGATGTGATTGCACTTACTGTCAAGGATAGGCTGAAAGAAAGGGGAACATCAAAAGGGAGCGAGAGAAAGAGGCAGAGGAAAAGAGAGAAGTTTCTGCCAGGGGCATTGAAAGTTCTTGAGCTGTGGATGCACGGATTTGCTGTGGTTCGGTTTCAATTTGTGCATGCTAAGTAAGTCCTTTAGAGATTTCCACAGCGCTCATGGTGCCAGTGAGGAAACCGAAACAGGAAGGCTCTTTAATAGCGCTTCTTCACATCCCATATTATGTAGGGCGCGGAGACAGACTTTGTACTGTAGGGGCCCTGACTTGCAGCACAATTGTTGAAAAGCTGAAGTAGGAAAACCTATCTGCACGAAAGCAGAGGATCCCAATAAATCACGAGGCAAAACTGAGACCCAGCGGCGGGCCCCCCTTCTCCGAAGAGACATTTACAGCATCCTGTTTGCTTAAGCACACTCAGAGGATGCCCGAGAATATCCTCTTATGGCTCCTCTCCTCTGGGCACGAAGTCCGCCACCCAACAGATCTCCGGGGATCAGGCAAGAGACTGCTTCTCGTTTCTTTGCAGTGGGAGGTGTTCCTCCTTCTTCTCCCTGCACTGTCAAAGCAACAGAAATAAGTCAAAACTTACATTAGGCTGCCCAAACGCCAGGTCCTGGGCTAAGGGGCTTACTTATGCACTTTAGTCTTCATGGGGATCCTATGAAAAGGGTGCTTCTGTTTGGGAAGTTGCCCCAGAAGCACAGAGAGGACAAGTGACTTGCCCAAGGTTGCTTATTTCTTGACAAAGCTGGGATTCTATTCTAATCTGGGTCCATTTGTGCCAGAGTCGATGCTCTGAGCCCCCTATTGCCAGGATGAGGGAGGCCCAGAGTGAGGGGGCCAGGCGACACTTCAAGCCTTGTTAACTTAGGAAATTAGCAACTTAATGATGATCCGAAAGCAAGAGTCAAACTCAGCCCATAGCCTCTTTTGTGAAGCCATCGAACTAAGAATAAGTTTCACACAGTTTATACGGCCCAAAAAAAATTTGTGAAATTTTGTTTTCTCGCTTGTTAAATACGCACCCGCAGAACATCCTCCATGTCGTCTCCTGTCCCACACACCCTAACGTATTTCCTCGCTGGTCCTCTACAGGAAATGTTGGCTGACCTCCGACATAGGTCAAGTCATTTACAGAAAGAAAAAATAAAGTAGGGGCGCCTGGGTGGCTCAGTCGTTAAGTGTCTGCCTTCGGCTCGGGTCGTAATCCCAGGGTCCTGGGATCGAGCCCCGCATCATGCTCTTTGCTCAGCAGGGAGCCTGCTTCTCCCACTACCATTCCCTCTGCTTGTGTTCCCTCTCTTGCTGTGTTTCTCTCTGTTAAATAAATAAAATCTTTTAAAAAAAAAAGAAAAGAAAAGAAAAAAGAAAGTAGAAGAAGAAGAAGAAGACAAAAGGGAGGGAGGCGGGTAGGAAAAGACAAGAAGATTAGAAAAGGAAACAAAAGAAAAGAAAAGGATATCTTTTACAAGCAAGTAGGAAAACTAAGATTCCAGGCAGCAGAGTTCAAGGCCCTCGGCCACACTAGGCTGGAACCCGCTTATGTATACTCATGTGCGAAGGCCATCCTTTCAAAATAAGTTTCCCTTGACTGCTTTTTCACAAAGCCTGCTGCTTGGAGAGACAAATTAGCTATTAGGTAATCTAGTTAATTGACAAGTGACTTAACTAATTACCCTAACATGCTTATTAAATGTTACCTTTCCCATTCTCAACACATTGTTAGAGCATCAATTTATGTAAGGCCTTATCATATCACTCTCTCCTGACAGCACATTCCCTATTAAAACACAGGGAGCATGGGGTGTGCTTTTCCTATCATTATTTCTCTCCCTCTGTGGTTAGAGTCAAAAGAGAGAATTAGGAGCCCATCCCTACTCAGCCACAATGTCCAATTATTCTGGCACGCGGTCACTCGAAAGGCTCAAGAATGGACAAAATAAAGAAATAATGGGTGTTATCAAGCCTCACCTAATGGGTAGAACAAAAGCTGAGGGGAAACTCAATTTGGCTCTTGACTGTAGGCTTTCATTGCTGGGAAGGCTAGTGTCTTTATTCAAACACATCCAGAAGTCTGTGCCTCCTTTGGAGCAGATGCGTTTTGAAATTCATAGTTTGCCAGATTTTAGAAAGAGAACATGATACGTATACTATATATTAAATAGCATTCTCAGTGAGGTTGGGAATAGCATCTACACTTAAAAATATAAATAATTCTGCAGTAAAACATGAATATTACTGAGATTTTTTTTTTTTAATTTTCAAATGTCTCAAAGCAGTTCAGGTTGGATTTTTCTGCTAACTAAATTATAAAAAAAAACAACAACAAACTTTTGGTTTTCAGAGCTTCTAGGATTTTTGATTTGTAGGTAAGGGATTGTGGACTAGCACAAATATTTTCATAATCTTATGGCTTTTCCAATAACTATAGGCTTCTAGTTATTTTGTAAGCTTAATACTCAACCTAGTTACATGTGTGGGGAGAATTGGCGATTATCCTGCAGGCTCGTGTGAGGTGAAGCATGAGATATACATGGCTATGTAGCTATTTATGTCCTGATAAATCATCTATCACCATGTAGATCATGATCTATCCTATATATCATGACAAACATAGTGATACATATGAACACTTGTTATAAAATACAATTCAATACCAGAAGGTTGGAACTAAACCCAAAGTCTCTCTTTTTTTATTTAAAAAAAACCTAAAAAACAAGGGATGCTGCAAAAGCTGTGAAACATCATGGGTCTGATGTTGGCAAAGTCCAGTTTCTGCTGGCGTCGTGAAGTTAGCATGTTCCAAGATCCTGAGATGCTCCTTTCTTCACACAACATGTATGAAATTGGCATGCATCTCCTGTTTTGGTGCACCGTGATCTGACTGGCAACATGGTTCCTTCCTTCCTCCCTTCCTTCCTTCCTTCCTTCCTTCCCTCCTTCCTTCCTTCCTTCCTTCCTTCCTCTCTTTCTTTCTCTCTTTCTTTCTCTCTTTCTTTCTCTTTCTTTCTCTCTCTCTTTCTCTCTTTCTTTCTTTCTTGACAGTAATAACCACAGAGTCAAAAACATCATAAAGTCAACTTACTCCAGTAACAAGGTGAGCCCGAGGCCCATGGTGACCTGGGGAGGGAGCTCACGCTCCATCTGTAGGGGATTCGTTGGCCCTCATCCTAACAGGAACCCTAGCCAGAACCAAAACCATGATGCAAGGGTTGTTGTTGCACATAAACACAGACCCAGGGGGGCCACAGACCTGGGGGTGGGGGGGCAATCCTCTGATCTTTGGAGAGAAGCTAGAAATCCAGATATACAGTCTCACAATAGTGAGGGAGTTGCAATTAAGCTGCCACATATTAACCTTCTGCAGGCCAGACAAGGCCAGTCTCCAGGCTAGATCTGTCCCATGGTCTACCCAGCACCTGGAAAGTTTTCATCCGTTGATTGACTGAGACCGCCCTGCTGCTATGTGATACAGTTACTTGTCTGAATCCAGGACATTGGACTCCTGTGGTTTCCATTTTTGTCTCATTATTTGGAATGGGGGTGAAATGATTTTTAAAAAGCGCAAAACCTGAAACTCGGGAAGCTCACAATATCGAGGGGGATGTGCCAGTAAACACATGTTTGCAAAGTAGTGTCATAATGTGCATAATTATGTCTGTGGTACGGTGCCTTGCTGCTCTGGCCCCGGGGACCCAGCAGAGAATGACCAGCCCCAGTCCTGAATGGGCAGGAAAGGCTGCTCGGACCAGGCATGCCAGGGCTGAGAGGACAACAGCTGGAGGGGTGATGCGGGGAGCCGTTGGCAAAGCTGTTCCAGGTAGAGGGAACAGCGTGCACAGGAAAGGGAGAAAGTGACCTTTCATACCTTAGGCAGAAAGGAGTCCAGTGATGGAGAGTTTGTCAGTCACTCGCAGAACGGTGGGAAGGCTGGAGAACCAAAGCTGGAAACAGGCCAAGGCTAAGACACGCCGAGTCCAGAAAAGCAAGAATCGTGGACTAGTGTGTCTCGGTGCCACCACTGGACTAACGGTCCAGACATGTCTTCAGGTTCTCAGCTTCTCTGCTCAAGATGCAAACACCATGAAGGAGAGCGTCCAGTAGGTTCCCGTAGAATGGTTAGCCATTGCTGCATAAATTCCCTCCCAGAAAGAACTTAGCAGCTTAAAACATGCACCCCTTGTTTAGCTCATGATCCTGCAGGCAGACAATTTAGGCTGCTGGTCCCACAAGACCTTAGATGGGATGACTCGGCACCTCTCCATAGGATCGCTCTCACTCTCCAGGGTTCAGACAGCAAAAACCCAAAAGGCCTCTTGCGGGCTAGTCTCAGAGCTATGCTGCCGTCACTTCTGTTGGACAAAATAAGTCAAAAGTCCAGCCCAAACTCAAGCAAAGGAGATGTACATGCTGTCTCTTGACAGAAGGTGCCTCCAAGTCACGTGACAAAAGATGTGTATACAGATGGGACCAATTCCCAATCAATCAGACCATACCAGTTTGAGTCCCGGGCATGTCCCCAGGCTGGGGGAGGGCAGGGGACTCGAATAAGAGGCTGATGAGATTGTATTTAATAGGGGAATAAGTCATGCCCCCAAAAGGAAATTGCAGTTCTGTGAGAAAAAATGTAAATTTTTTAAGAGAATTGCTCCTCCATGTTATTTGGTTCTTTTCTCATGAGCAAAATTTCTCTTTCAGTAGTAAAATAAAGGTAACAAATTATAAAATCAGGCTACGCAGCTTCCCTTGCTCTCCCAGGAATGTGCCATGTCCATCTGAGGCTGGCGCCATCTTGTCCCCAGAAATCCAGAGTGTGGTCCGGGGATCCTTGATTCAAATGTCAATTTCTGAAACATCTGACTTATCAATATTAGTTAATCAATAGTTATTTTTCTAGACCACTCCTTTCTTCATTGACCTCTCCTTTCTTTGAAGCTCTGGATACACTGAAATCCAGAGATAATCACGAGATCTGGGGTTGAGTCTGGTATAGGCCTTTGCTTCATGTAGGAAATCACTTCACATCTCTAAACCTCAATTTTCTCATCTGCAAAATGGGTATAGGGACGTAACCACCTCAAAACATGAGCAATAAATGACACTACCTGCAGAGAATATAGCATCGAACCTGGCAAATGAGCTTTCAACAATTATACTTTGCTTTCATTATTGCTATCACTGTTGGCACTCATTTGACTCCTCTACGCCCCCGTTTTGGCGTCTCAACCTTACCTTCTATATAAAAAATGCCTACCACCTAGATAGAAGGTGGAAAAAATTTTAGTTAATGTGTGTTAGACTTTTGTTTCTCCTAAGACAGGTGTTTGAAATTGTATTGACTTTTTAAGGTTTGTCAGCAACTAAATAAAGGTTAATCTCTTTTTCTGGCAAATATTTACTGAGTGCTCACATGAGGACTGCTTGGTGAGTTCACCCGTGGTTCTGACTTGGACTTGGGCCCTTACCGTCCCACTCTAAGTGGTCCGTTCAGACACCTAGTGATGTGAAATATCATCGTGTCAGTTGATGACCAGGTGGGAAACCCCTGACATACTCCACTGAGTGATAGAGGGAGGACAGTGAGAAGATGGGAGTCATTGTTAAGAACCAAAACGGGACATTGCAGGAACCTGAGACTAGCGACAGAAGGGAGCCTTCTCTGAAGGGGAACAGGGAGAAAGCAGTTTCCAGAACCTGGGAGAGTGTGGCCATAGGATAGGGCCTCTTCCTAGGAGCTACCTGCCTTGGTACAGTGACACAGGGAGGATTCATGAATCCTCCCACTTGCTCATGCCCTTTGGACAAACCCAAAGAGAAGCCAGAGGGCAGAGGGTCGAGAGGACATAGGATCCCCGATCTCAGGTCAGCCTCCTTGAGCGGGTCGGCACAGATGCATAGGGCAAGCAAAAGATACCCAGGATGAATCATTGAATATTGAGGAAATCCACTTCCTACTATCTTCCCATCATGGAAAGCTGTCACTCTGAAAATGAACTGAGCCCAAGAAAAACTGCAAAGGGCATTAAAACTCCAGTTCCCTGGGAATTTTGCACAGTTCCCCTCATGAAAAGTGACTTATCAAATAGAAAGTGAATGTCCAGTTAGACACTTTGTTGACCCCCAGGAGACAGTTAAGACCTAATCCTTTGGTTAAGGAGAGAACAGTAAATCAAGGATTTTCTGGGTCACAAACAATAGCCCACAAAGTGATACAATAGCCCACAAAATGACCCCAGATGTGTTCCTAGTGCTCTTGAGGACTTAAATTGGTGGGTTGACCATTAATTAAATAGTAGAAGGCTTTCTCCATGGCTCTAAATGTCTGGCTTCTCTTCAAGTTGGGAAATCTGGTGCCATGAGTCCCATATTTTCATGGAAACACATGTCCACAACCAGAGGTGTGAGTGTCCTACTTACCACTCCTCACCATCAGCAGACCCATGTGTCCTTTGTCTCTGGCATTGTTCTCGTACTCTAAATTTTATGTAGTGTTTCTGTCTACTCGTGGCCCCCTCGACAGCAAACCAACAAAAGCCAGTACAAGAAGGCCATGTGTTTTAAGCAAAATTGATGAAAACATAGGTCTCTGTGGAAGCCAAGAATCTCCCTACACTTATGTATGCAATATGATCGATAGTGTCTGCATAGAAAGACTGTACCCTGGCGGGTCTCCACGTTCTCCTACTGGCTTGGCTCATGCAGGCCCCTGGGTTTGCAGTTCCCACCTTAGGGACTGACCCCTTCCCATCTGAACCACACTTTCCAGAAGCAAAGCACTTTTATGTACATCATCTCGCTTAAACCTCACAGCAACCCGCTGTACCGGCAGAGCTGGGCTTGCTGCCCTCCTTTAATTGACGGAGAGGCTCAGACAAGTTCAATGAGTTTCCCTAGGTCACCCAGTAAGCAGATGTCAAGATGAAAACCCAGGTCTCACTGCATCGGATGAAAATCTCCCAACTCCAAGGGATGCCCGAGGCTGGTGGAGCCCAGGAAGGAGAGAATTACTGGTTTGTCCTACATTTCGGGATGAAAGAGCAAATGCAGTGATTTCACATTGTGCTGAATGAATACTTATTTCCTGATTTTTTTTTTTTTTTTGGCCTATTCCATTTCTTCAATAGGTTACCTTCGAAAGGTGGTCAGAGATTAGGAGATAACATTCCGAGAGGTAGGGCGAAAATCAGAGTGGTTGAAATGATCTGAGCGTCCTCTGCTTCCAGGGACAAATGCCCCTCTTCCTACTTCTGTCTGCCTAGAGAAGCGGAGAACCCCAAATCTTTGTGAGGCAGAGAAATATTAGGTGTTTCGTGTGTGCAGTACTGATTACCTGCGACTCCTTGAGTCCCGGGCAAGCTCTATTTCTGCAGGAGTTACAACCTCGGGGCATACTTTTAGCCTGCACCCTTTACAACCCCTTCCCAAATCGGCCTTTCTTCACTTTTCAGTGTAGCTAGGATCCCACCCTCTATGACCTAAGAAGCTAATTTCCTAATTTATGCTCAAAATCCAGTAATTCTAGGAGGAAAAAAAATATATATATTTATTTATTTATTTATTTATTTATTTATTTATTTATTTATACATACGTATATTTTTAGAGCTTAGATCCTCGTGGGTGTAAAGCATCCTGATTGTGTTTAAGGATTCCACCTTTTATCGGTGTCTCCAGTGGGTTTGAAAAGAACCCCTTTCTTCGGCAGTTTTCTGAAAGTCTGTATAGATTCATTTCACTAAAGCTCTGTTGAACAAGACTGCTCCGCCCCCCAACACTGAGTTGGCATTGTTAAAGAGATTCTCCTTATCATGAACATTTCACCTGTGCTATAGGAAGTACAGGTTGTGTGTTGATTGGTTTCTACCAAGAAACTAGTATTATATATAATAATGCATGTCAACATATTTATTCTGTCTTTGATAATGAGTCTGATTTGCTTCTGCTTTTAGAGAGAGGGAGAGATGAATGGATGATTCCTGGTTGCTCCATATTCCTCTATGTACTCAACACAAGCATTCTGAACCTCTAGTACATGTCTGCGGGCATCGGGCTTGTAGCAGGGAGGAATAAAAAAGTTCCTGCCCTCAAGGACCTTATATTCTGATGGGAAATGTGGGAGAGGAAGGCCAGGCCAGAATTAAATGAATACCATAACAGATACTAAGATGCAAAGAGAAGCTGAGGAACTCCAGTGGGGGGTTAGGGAATGCTGCTTTTGGATGGGGAGGTCAAGAAAGTGAGGTTGTAACAAGGCCTGAATGGAATGATGGTTGTTTGAGGGATATCTGAGGTCCCATACAGAGGAGACAGCAAGAGCCAAGGCCCTGTGGCTGCTGTGAACTCTGGGTATCTCAGAGCAGACCAGGGTGTGTGGAGCAGAGGTCTGGGAGGGGAGAGTAGATGAGGTCATGAGAGGTCAGGATGTGCCGAGTCTGGGGGCCTTTGGATTTCATTCTAGGGCAACGGGTGGCGCTAGAAGGTGGGGGACAGGAGACTAACACTGTCTGACTAACACATGAGCAGATTGACGGTGGTGGTGAACGGACTGTGGCGAAGGGAAAGGGCCCCGGAGGGTAGCGACAGGTGTGCTGGGGCTATTGCTACCGTCTAGGTGACACATGGCCGTGGTCTGGCCTGGACTGATTGTGGCAGAGGCCGTGAAAGCTGGTTGGGTTGTGGGTGAATCTCAGAAGTTTGTGCCCACAGATAAGCGAACAGGACGCTAAAGAATAAGTTACGCATCGGTAACCGCATGTCTTTTCAATAAGCTATTCTAGATACTTCCTGAAAGTAATTACTATATTCACTCTATCAACACCCATTTCCCAAGAACCTACTGTGTTCCCGTCAAAGTGTCGGGTCCTAGGAATCTGCAGGTACAGCCACAGATTGTCCCTGAAGGGACAAGCTGCTCCCTTCCACGGGCCCTGCCACCTACGAACACCACCACAGCTGCCCTCCTAGGTTTCTTACGTGGTCTCCCCGACCCTGGGCTCCTCCAGCCCACCCTCCACATAAGAACCAGAACAATCCTTTTTAAAATCTCAAAACATCCTATATGTTGACTCCCTCTTTTTTTTTTCCCATCAACGCATTTATTTTTCTCAAGAAACTCTATAAGGGAATCGCAAAGAGAAAATTAGCACGACTGACTATGGGTGGAAAGGAAACAAAAACAAGTATGGTTAATCTTCACCAACGTTACCGGGTTCCAGTTTACCTGGTTGTCAGCCTCTTGTCTTCCCGACCATGTTTTGCTGAGTGATTGTCCCCATTTTATACCTCGGGACGCTGGGCCCTTAATCTGAGGCCCAGATTAATTAATTAATTAATTAGTCAGCTTAATTAATTACACTGAATTAATGAGCCAGACCAAGCCAGGGCCTTGTATGTAGCACACGACTCTCCTGGGTTACGTGCCAGGCTGAGCCCGTATTTTGGACTTGTTCTCTCCTCCAACCTCAGTAACAGGAACCAACAAGGTATGGCCCATGGGCCACGTCCAGTCCGATGCCTCTTTTTGTAAATAAAGTTTTATTGGCCCCCGCCACCCTTATCTGTTCACACATTATCTGTAGCGTTTTTCCTGTGGCAACAGAGGAATTAAATAGTTGCCTTAGAGACCCTTAGGTCCTCCAAGCCTTAAATATTTATTATCAGGCCCTTTACAGAAAAGTTGGCCAGCCTTCATCCTAGAGAGGAAAAAAAGGAAGTAAATCAAAGTGAATCAGTTATAGTTCACGGAACACACGTAACAACTACTCTTCCTATGACAGCAACAAATAGTCAAAGCCAGATAAATGCTTCTGAAGGAATGATTTGAAAAACGGAGTTAAAAAGCACTTAGGTGGCTGAAGTCAATAAGTTGCCTATTCAAAGTAAGAATGGCTATTATGACTTTACTCTCCCAGTCAGTACTGGAAATACATTCTTACATTTTTTTTTTATTTAACGAATATTTATTAAATGTCTGCACAACACAAAGCCCGTCATTGGGATAGCAATAGCAGATTCCATGCTCAGCAAAATCTGACACACTTCCTGCCGAACAGAGCTCACGCCCTGGTGACAGAGAGAGCTTTTAATCAAGTGATGAAAAAATTAAACCTGTAGAAAAAGCTGGATAGTTGAGGACATACTGTTCATAAGAATCCTTCATGGGAGCCTGACTAGTCAGGGAGGTCAAAGGAGGTTTTCCTGAAAATGAGATGTGTGAGGTAAGAACTGAAAGGTCAGTGGGTAAAGAATAGAAGGAAAGCCATTATCCCTGAGGCGGGGGCAGCATATGCAAAGGCCCAGTGGTAGGAGGGAAGATGGTGGCACTAGGTGCCTGTGGGTCTGCAGAACAGTCAGCAGGAGGAGCATGGGTCTGATCCTCCTGGGCCCAGAAGTTCAAGGGAGTGCGGCCTCCTTAAGAGATGATCGTTTATCTTAATGGGTTCAGGAGTCAAGAACAAATCCCCTACAGTTCTGCTGGGTCTAATCATTAGTCATGCAAAATATCCCTGCTCTGTATCCTATAATCATCTCTGTTTTCAAATTTAGCCACTTACAATATTGCTGGAGCCGTGCAAAGCATAAGTATAGTATTTAAGGCAGACATTTTCAGTTTCCTCTTTCTAGACTAACCATCCTACAGCTACTTCTCTGCAAATGCTTCCCTCTCACTCACTGTGGTCCTGTCTTCTTTAAATGCCCCTCTTCATCCACTAATTCCCTACTCCTAGTCTACTTTGTGAGGTGCCAACAAACCCAAGCAAAAATTCCCACTAGTCTAAAAGCAGATCAACAGCAGAATCTAACAACAACAACAACAACAACAACAAAAAGCCACGAAACATTAACAAATACCATCAGGCTCATGGCTGAAGAGGGGAAAGAAAGGACAAAATCTATTTTTCAAGAAGATTGCTCTCCAAATTCATTCAGCTTCTCTGATTGCAAACAGCAGAAAGTAACTCTGGTTATTTTCAGTAAAAAGAGGTCGTGGAAGGCTTGCTAATGAGGTGGTATTTGTTTCAAGAATTCAATATTGAGAAAGAACCAGCCAGACAAATGTCTGAGGAAAGGGTGTTCTGGGCAGAGGCGCAGCAGGTGCAAAGGTCCTGAGGGCAGAGCAAGAAGGCAAACCACAGGGATGGAGAGAGGACCCGTGGGCTGGAATATGGGGCATGCGCAAAAGACCAGCTGGTGACTACAGGGCCGTGTAGGAGGTTTTTTGTTTTGTTTTGTTTTGTTGGGTTTTTTTGAGATTTTATCCATTTATTTGAAAGTGAAAGAGAGAGAAGGAACAGGGAGAGAAGCCGACTCCCCGCTGAGCAGGGACCCCCCCCCCCCCCCGCAACACGGGGTTCGATCCCAAGACCCTGGGATCACGACCTGAGCCAAAGGCAGCTGCTTAACCGCCTGAGCCCCCCCAGGCACCCTGGTGAAGGAGTTTTGATTCCATTCTCTGTAGTAGGAAGCCATTATAGGATCAGAAAATCACCATTGGGTGATTTTTTTTGACTTTCAATAAAGAAAGATCCCATTTTAATAAACAATTATTATAACTCAGGCACTATACACCCACCTCGGGTCATGTCCTTTCCTCTTCACCACACATCAATGAATAGTAACAATTACGACCCTTGTTGAGAGGAGTACACTGAGGCTTAAAAGCAACACAGCTTGTCGGGAGCCACATGGAGCGTGCGTGGCCCAGCCAGGACTCAGCCCGAGCTCCCAGCCTCTGGCTCCTAGCTCCAAACACTCCACAGACTCTCATTGTGGTTGCTGTTATTCGTCATCCCCCCTTTTTAAAAACACTTTCCACTGTGTTTTGTCGATTGCATTGTTATTTTCCGCTCGACTTTATAAATAAGAGAGATTTGCCTTGAAGTCATAACTGAAAATAGTAATCATGGTAATAAAAATAATAATAATAGTAATGAACTTGTAGTTTTTTTTCTGAAGGACAGCATGGACACCCAGCTCAGAAAAATGTGGCTGAGGGGCAGGGGAAGGACTGGCTGCAGCAATATTTGGGGTTCAGCCATCCCATTTGTGAGAATCCAGAATGTTCTTTGGACAAAGGATCAAAGACAAGCTTATTCCTCTCTGTGTTGAGACGCGGCCCACTCGCCTCCTCTTTTTATCTTTGCTGGTAACTCTGCTTCAATTTCTCTGATGGTAAAGAGATGAGATCAGCCACTGGGGGATCGGTCGATGGAATCAGGTTTCAGTCATCAGAAAGTTACATCAAGTGCTAAGCATGAGTTACCCTCCACTGCCTGTGTCAGCCTGGGCCTCGGCTGCAGGGCCGTCAGTCCTGGCTTCCTCACCCTTGCAGACATGGAAAAGAGGGTGCTCTGGGAATTTGGCAGGAGGCCGGCGGGAGGGGAGGAGCCCAGCTCCGGGAAGGCGGGGGTGTGGAGAAGGGGAGTTAGATTCTAATGATCTTGGCCAGCGCGTTCTAACTACCAACTGCAGGGACCTCGGCTGATTACTTCCTCTTTTTTTTTTTTTTTTTTTTTTACAAAAAAGAAATTTATGGATTAAGTTTATAAATTACTATGTTATCCTGGTCTAGTTACATTTTTCCATTTTGAAAAAAATTGATTTTTTTTTGTTGTTGTTTTTTTAATTTTTATTTGGCATCAGAGAAATACAAATCAAAACCACAATGAGATACCACCTCACACCAGTCAGAATGGCTAAAATTAACAAGACAGGAAATGACAGATGTTGGTGAGGATGCGGAGAAAGGGGAACCCTCCTACACTGTTGGTGGGAATGCAAGCTGGTACAGCTACTCTGGAGAACAGTATGGAGGTTCCTCAAAAAGTTGAAAATAGAGCTACCCTACGATCCAGCAATCGCACTACTGGGTATTTACCCTAAAGATACAAATGTGATCCGAAGGGGCACGTGCACCTGAATGTTTATAGCAGCAATGTCCACAATAGCCAAACTATGGAAAGACCCTAGATGTCCATCAACAGATGAATGGATAAAGAAGATGTGGTATATATATATACAATGGAATACTATGCAGCCATCAAGAGAAACGAAATCTGGCCGTTTGATTACTTCCTCTTAAAAAAAAATTAAAAAGGGAATATTAGAAAGTTGATCTCAGACTTGGAAGTAGATTTAAAATGGCCTTCATCAGTTACAAATATCATGCTATCATCAGTTACAAATATCATTATTAACGAGGTTTCTTTTTGTCTGGGAGTATAAGCACCACTGTGGTGAACATCTTTTATGCGGAGCTTTTTCTGTATTTTTAGCCATGATCTTAAAATAGTCTGGGATTAGCTTTAGGGTTAGAAATCAGCTTCTTGGATCAAAGGGAGAGAATATTAATTTTCTCTAGATTCCCATTATGCAACTTTTTCTCAGTTGGCATAACTCAGTATACTACCATCAGAAATATTTGAAAAATCTCCATTTCATCTCTTCTTTTATTTGATTATTGGTAATATGACAGGCAAAGTGTGTCATTGTCTTACAGATGTTCAAAGAAGAGATCATTTCCACAGTCAACCTCTGTAAGAAGACAGAACTTATAGAAGGATTGAAATACTAAGATAAGCAACTAAATGTTCCCCTGAGGCAGTGCTGTCCAAAAGAACTTTCTGTGATGTCAAAAATATTCTTCATCTGCATGGTCTACTGCAGTAGCCACTAGCCACCTGTGACTACTGAACACTTGAAATATGGCTAGTGTGACCAACAAGCTCAAAGATCTATGTTATTTAAATTTAAATAGTCACATAGGGTTAGTGACTCCTCTTTTGGATAGCACAGTCTGAAAGGTCAAATGAAGGACTATCCTTCAATTAGAAGGAAGAAATTGAAGTTTGAGACACTAAAGTTTTTACCTACTCAATAATGTCCTTGCTTCCCTCCTCATAGCCTTAAATATAACTTCTTATGGGGCTGACCTTTAAACCAGAGTAACATTGTCTCTACATGGCCTTTAGCAAAATAAGCATATGTTGCCCGCGTAGGAGGACATGGCTAAGGGGACCTAGCATCCTTGATTTTGGGAATATGAGGGTCCTTGACTGATGGTTATGTTGTCACAACTTCTATTTAATTCTGGTTTCTCTTATCTAACATTCCTTCCTAGTGGTCTCCGAAACAGTTAGTTGTGTTGCAGAGGATAGGATGGATGGATGGATGGATGGATGGATGGATGGATGGATGGATGGATGGAAGAATAAATGGATGGATGGATAGATAGATAGATAGATAGATAGATGAATGAATGGATGGATGGATAGATGGATGGATAAAAGCTATAATAATAACACTCACAGTATGCCTAGTAAGTGTCAGGATTTGAGCCCAAGGCTTTACCTGTAACATTTCATTCATATTCAATCCTCATAATAGCCCAAAGGGGAAGATGCCATTCATTTTTCCTCCCTAACAGATGAGGAGACCGAGGAAATGGTTAGCAAGGGGCACAGTGCATCCCTGAGCCACATCTGTCTGCCTTCAAGCCTTGTCTGTCTCCATGATCCCACATCACACCATGAAGCTGTGAAATGTTAGCACCAAGCATTGTTGACACCTTGTCACATTGTGGTGGAGGTGGCAATAGGAATTTTTCTCCCTCAGGTAGCTACAGATGCTAGGGGGGAAAATGCTAGAAACTGACAAGTACCTCAGTTCTCTCCAAAATCAGCTCTTTCATTTTTCATTACTGACCAACTTCTGATGTGTCAGTGGTATAGTAATGTGGTTAACTGTTTGCCTGGGGCAGAAAAACAAAGCTTCTGGCATGCAATTAAAACCTCGTCTTGCCCAATTGGGCAACTAATGGGATCAGCAAGAATGGAGGTTGTCTAGTTAAGGCGCAGTTTGTATCTCAGATCCCATTTCATGGGGCAGGTTTCATAGTGGCGGACTGACTGGAGTTGCCTGATGGTTCAATTGGAAACTTAATTAGGTAGCCCCTGAGCCACCCTTGACTGCCCATGTGTGTTCACACGCGGGCGCACCCACAACCACGAGTGCAAACACTTGCAGACGCACCCAAACCCTGGGTCGCCCTCTGATTGGCCTGCGCAGCTTCCCTGTCATCTGCACTCTCACCCAGAAATGGAAATGCATCATGAACATTCTAGTTTCAGACAGTGGTGTGTGTTTGGTGGTCAGTTCCCAAATCCAAGGACTTGTTCTGCCTGCAATGAATAGTCAGAAATTAATACAAGGTGAGGGTTTGTCCCGAAGGGAGTGCAATAAAACCCAGATACCTCAACCCTTTGGGGACATTGCCAGGAGCTTAGAGTCCATGTCTAGTGGTCACTAGCCTTAGTTTTTTTATTAAAAGAGGTGTTGGGACAGTTTTCTGTTAAAGAAGTTAGGTTTAGCTTAGTTTATTCAAGAAATGTTCATTGAAAAGCAACTTTGTGTGAAACCACTCTGCGTGTGGTTTTGCATCTGTTGAATAAGATGAATTCCCTGCCTGCATGCTACTTACATCAGGAGTGAGATAAAAACAACAGACAGATCAATAAATGTATGAATAAGATAATTTCAGATGGCGATAAGTATTATAAAGAAAATAAAGCCAGAAATGCAGTAATGGATGGCCAAGAATGGGGGTAGGGACATCAGGGACAATGGCCAGAGAAAGTCGACATTTCATCTGAGGCCAGAATGCTGAGAAGAAATCAGTGACACAGAAACTCTGGAGGAAGACAGAAGAGCATTCAAACAGAGGGGACAGCAAGTGCAAAGGTCCTGGGGTGAGAATGAGTTGGCTTTGTTCTTTCTGGAATAGCAGGATGGTGGCTGATGCAGAGTGAGTATAGAATGAGGTGGAAGATGTCAGATGTGATGAGTAGAGGTTAGAAGAGGCCAAGTCACCTATGACTTTGCCCTCTGTGGAGAAGGGTTTTTATCCCATGTCAGTAAATACTTGAGTGCCCACACACTTACTGTGTCCAGGCACTGCTCCAATCACTTTTTATATACAGTTTCTATTCTGACCCCTAAACAAACCATATGAAGTGGACATTGTTTTCTCCATATGGGTGAGGAATGGCCCTCAGTCATGGTTAATATCCTGCCTAAAACCACACGGGTAAGAAGTGGGGAAATCAGGCCCCGAACATATTTGACCCCAAAGCTGCTCATTCCCAGTCAGCAGGCAGTACTGCTCATCAGACTTTGCAGTCAGACTTTGTGTCACGGCAGAGCACGCTAAGGAGTCATGTTTTTCACTCACACACACACACACACACACGTGTGTGTGTGTGTGTGTAACAAGGGGATTGTTGATGTCTCGCAAATCATATCAATTGAATGGCATCTCAATTCATAATCCTTTAAATACTGCAATCTGTGGATACCTGGGTGGTGCATTCAGTTAAGCGTCCGACTCTTGATTTTGACTGAGATGGTGATCTCAGGGTCGTGAGATCGAGCCCCATGTGGGGCTCTGCACTCAGCACGGAGTCTGCTTTAGATTCTCTCTCCTTCTCCCTTGGCCCCTCCTGCTCATGCTCGCTCTCTCTCTCTCTCTCTCTTTCTCAAATAATGAATAAATAAATCTTTTTAAAAAGTTCTCAAAAAAATATTCTCTGTTGAGAGAGGAACAAGAGAGGCAAGAAGGTGCAGAGAGTGGACTTGGCAACATCCTATCAATGCGCACTTTGACTTGAGAATGTCACACCTCCCCACAGGACCAAGAGGCAGGTGTAAAGTTATGACATTACAAGTGTGACTTTTGCCAGGTCTGGTGACAGCAACACCAACTTTCAAATGAAGAAGACAAAGTTGAACGTGTAAACGATTGGGTCCTTCGAGCTGTTTCTTTCTTTCCAGGTGACAAAAATGTCCCTGGAACATTTCTATTTGTCTTCTGACGAAGTGACTGCCCAAGTCTGGCAGAGAATGGCAGAGCAGTCTGCTGAACAGGCACGGGTCTGATTTGTTTAACTGTGGATCTAGTTTGGCACTAGTTGGCCACTGGGTTTTTTGGATATAACGGGTCTATGATTATATCCAGAAGGCGCACCGAGCGTACTTGGGATTAGTCTAGACTTTGTGAACCTTGGCACTACTGACATTTTGGGCTAGATAATTCTGTGCTCAGAGGGCTGTCCTGTGCCTTGCAGGATATTTAGCCTCTTCCCTCTGGATTCAGTAGCACCCTATCCCCCCAAGACGGCCAAAAATGTTTCTAAATATGGCCAAAGTTCCCCTCAGGGTGGGTGGGGGCCATACCTGCCCTCCTACAATTTCAGAAACACTGGCTAATTCAAATAGTTTGGTTCACTGCAAATGGAAGCTATTCTGGGTTTAATTCCAAAAGACTAAAAATACACTCAAATATACCAATGCTGAAACTAAAAATAGCATCTATGGTTATTTAAAGACTTTGCCTAAGAGAAATATGGTGACATTGGAAAAATGGATTGAATTTGTATGAAATCCCTGCAATGCTCTGAAAGATGTTTTTGTTTTCCTGTCTCCTTATATTAGTTAGGATAATTAATGCTAGCTACTCTAACAAACAACCCCCACATCACAGTGCACAACACAGTGTGTATATATATATTTGCATATAATGTCTAATGCTAGTCTCCTCCAGCAGAAGTATAGCAATACCATCTGGAACATCTGGATTTCTGGCTTCCAAAGCCACTGAAGAAGGTGTGGCCCAGTCTCAGCAGTGATGTCTATTACTTCTGCCCAATCTGGCCCAAAGCCAGACCACATGACCCCAGCTGAACTCCAAGGGAAACTGGGAAATGTAGTTTTTCTATAGGAAGAAGAAAAGGAAACAGGATATGGCAAACATAGAGCATTGTCTCTGCCACAGTCCCAGATGTTAGATTTTTAGCTGATTGGATAGTGATCAAAAATCCTAGTTATTTGTTGTTTCTAGTGGTCTAAATGCACAGTCTTCCCTAAATATGCCTCAAATTAGTATTGCAAAGACTCCCCACTCCCTATTCATCCATTCTGATTTTAAAGATCTATGAATGGGCTTTAAGAATCTGTAATTTTACTTGCCCCAGAAAAGTATGATGGTGAGGCATCTTGGAGCCACTGGTCTCAAACCTGAGTGTTCTTCTATCTTCATTTCTGCTGCCCTCCATTAGGGTAACAACTCACAAGTCGGTTGTCATATTCCTGGCCATTCTTAAAGACAAAAACTATTGTTATGTAAGCTGATTTGAGATCTTCCTCATTTTCTGGTAAACTCAACAAGCTCTACGACACCAGCCCCTGGCTTCTAGACATCCCTGCCCCCCCCCCCATCGCCAAGATGCCCCACTTCCTTGACCAGTGCACCACATCGCACAGAAATTTCTTAGGAAATAGAAATCTCTTGGTTTTAATCCTTTGCCTAAACTCACCAGCTGTTTCCTAGTGCCCTGAGATCAAGTCCAGATGTTTTGTCATCTACCTAAAATGTCTTTTTCCCGGTTCCTTTTCAACCACATTCCAAGAGCGAGCATGGTCCCCGGTGCATAGTAGGTCTTTCAAAAAACCTATTGAGTGAATGAGCTTGGAATTACCAAAGGAATTACCTCCCCTTTAAACATTGTCATTTTTTCTCAGTTCTTCACAGTGTCAAGAACTCTCATCTTAATAGTTTTCTGTTTTCATGGGAATTTGCATATTAATAAATTCTGCACACGCACACATCCACATACATGCTTTCATATACATCATACATTATACTTACATAAAAGTCTTTATATATAGTGTTCTCTATCGATTGTACAGCACACATACATACTTAAATATATTTAGTGAATGTATACATGCATGAGTGTGTATATTTACACATATATGCCTTTTTTAAAATCTTCATGCCACCGCGAATGTAGAACAGATGTGAAAACTGAGACTTTGCAGAGGAAAATTGACTTGAGCAGAGTCACACAGAACTGGGTTTTGAACGGAGACCTCTCTGGCCCCAAAGTTGAGATCTTTGTCTATCACACAGCCTATCTAGAGCTGTGCCGCTTCTAATTTTATGCTAACATCTGTACTGTAAACACAGTCAGTGTTTCTCATTAATAAGCAGATGAAATCGGCATCTAGGCTTAAAGCAGCAGACTGCAGCCCCGTGTCTACGGGAATGGGATTCGGAAGGATCTGTAACCATCTCGTCTTGGGATGCACTTGTGTATATCCTAAGCAGAGGTTGCCCCATGCCCTTGCAAAACCAACAGCATCCCTTCCCCCAAGCTGAGACTACCAGACATCACCAAATGTACCACCAACTGAAAACACTGATATATACGGTGTTGAAAAGGTTTCTAATCAAATAATGGTGAGATTCATGCTAATGAAATAGAAGACCTTTCTGTAAATAAAAAGCATTGGTTTGGCTTCCTCCAGGGGGGTGAGGCTGGCCATCAGACTCTCCAGATGGTGGGGGGTTTGGTGGCCCTGCTCTCACCAAGCCAAGCACACATCTCTCTGGCTTTCATTTCCCTAGTCTCAAATCCCTACACCTTTCATAATGGTTCTCTCAAAAAGAGAAGAAGGTGATAATAAAAAAAAAAAGTTAAAAAACCACATAGTTTCAAAATTACATGGCCTTACGATCTGTCCAGCTAATAGAATCATGTGTCGCAGCTTAAATTTAGACATCAAGTTTCATCTCTTACTTAAATGTATCTGTGTGTTTTAATAGGAACATTCAGCTTTCCTTTTATTAATGCAAAAACATTAAGGCACCAGCCCTCGATCCGAAAGCCTTAAAGGGCTGTTTCCAACAGAACCTGTCATAAAATGTGCTCTCAAGCGTGTCCCCTTTAAGAGACTCCAGAATTAAATGTTCCCGTATGTGAATTTTATTTTGTACAGCACATTTGCTTTATGGCTACAATTAAGTTAGATGTGCCGATAACAATGTCTGTTTTCCATTTTAAATCGCACATTTCAGACAGTGTGCATTGTTTTATTATCTAATCCACATGCTTTTAATTGCAATTATGGTCCCTTATGAGTCCCCTGGGAGGGCATGATTGCAATTAAAAATGTAATTTAAATGTTAATTAATTACATTCATTTTCTAAACTGGGAAAATTTCATTTATTATTTTCATGTGTTGTGCACTTATCCTAAATGCATTACCTTCTAAATGTTTTTTTTCCTAAATTAAGTGTTATGTTTATAAAACAGGGTGTTTAATATCCTTTAAAATTTTTGTGAGGGTGTTTGTACAAATTATTACTTTAAATTAATTGATTCTAAGCTATATGCATGAGCTATATGTTCTATATATAATAAAAATAATTTTGTTGACTTTTCTCATGCTAAAATATCGCATCAGATATATGTTTTCCTCATTTATGTCCTGATAGACTTTGATACGGAGAGGAAAGTCTGTACTTTTTTTTTATTACTATCATTATTATTTTTCTTAAACAAAGGGAGCAAGGTATTGTTACTACAAATGATACAGATCATTAATATGAAAAGGGTTTTCCCTCCAGATGAAAATGGCAATCTAAGGAAGAAATTTATAGTTAGATTAATAAGTCATCCTGTCTCAGATGAATAAATAAGAGGAATAAAAAAGGACCACAAAGATATGAAGCCTTAAAAATCACTGTAACTTTCCAGGAAAGAAAAAATTATTGTTTGTGTATCTCAGTTTCTCTGCCTATCAATTTTCTATCTTACTTTACCTAGAATAAGAGGGTCATTTTAGAAATGAAGAATTATAAAACAACACCTCTCTACCTTAAACTCTGAACCATATCAATTTCATTAGTTTAAGTGAATTAAAGTGTAAGTCCCAAGAGGACAAGAATTTAAGTGCTTCTCTTAGCTCAATTCCAGGTATATGGTACCTGCCATCGATGAATATAAGACTTTTGAGGATTTTTTTTTTTTTTTTGGTTTCTTCTCCAATTTGCCAAGCCTTTCTGTAGTTCTTTTATTTTAAAAATGCTATGTCTGTATTCTGGCTGTTTTCCTTCCAGGCTTAAAATATTCGGAAGCTATGTTAAGAAAATTCTAGTCCATCAACAGTTTTTATGCAGTACCCACTAAACTATGGTGCAGGTGCTCTGTGGGTAATTGAGGAAGAAATAAGAGAGAAAAGAACAAATTAAGTTCTAGTATGGTCGGCAAGTATCTGTGGGGTCTTCATTCTGGAGTCTAGGCTTGAATGATTTGTAAAATTTACTTTGTGTCTCCTCTGGGCCTTATTATGTTCTTAAATCCTTACAATAGTCCTGCGAGGTGAGTATTACCATTGGTTCTATTTAACAGAAGGGGAGACTGAGGCACAGAACATTCTGGTAACTTGCTAAGATTTCAGAGCGAGAAAGAAGCAAAGTCAGGATCTGTATTCTGGAAAGCTGTCTTTGGACTTCATATTCCATTTTATACTCTTAATCAGGGTGTGAGGAAACACTCCGGGGTCGCTTGGGTGGTCCAGTGGGTTAAGCATCTGCCTTCGACTCAGGTTATGATCCCAGGGTCCTGGGCTCAAGCACCACGTTAGCCTCCCTGCTCAGCGAGAAGCCTGCTTCTCCCTCCTCCTCTGTCCCCTCCATCTCTCTTTCTCTCTCTCTCTCTCTCTCTCTCAAATAAATAGATGAAAATCTTTTTTTTAAAAAAAAAAGAAAAAGAAACAGTACCAGACCTATGGGGTTCACAAGGCTGGACCCCGCACAGGAAGCAGAGAGGAGTGGTAAAGACCAGCTCTGCCCTCAAATTCCATGGGCTTGTATCCCCTTAAGTATTAGTGTGACCTCAGATGAATCACCCTCACCTGCAAGCCTCGGCTTCCTCTTCTGTACAGTGGGGGGATAATTGCGCCTGTCTCATGCGGCTGGGGAAGCTCCAGTGACCCAGTGTGTCAATGAGTCAGTGCATCCCGGGTGGCGAGCACAACGCCTCGAGTGCGGGAGTGTAGACTGCAGCCTGGACAGTTATTAAATACGGCTTCTCAAGAAGTTTACAGTCTAATTGAAGACAGGAGTCAATGACTGAGGGCAAAAATGAGTGGTATTACCAAAATTAAGTAAAGTAAAATAAAGCAAAATGAAAACACTTGAGCACCCATCAATAGAGGATTGGCCAAAGAAATTATGGCACAGCGACCTGATAGAACACTAGGTCTATTTTAAAACAATAATAAAACAGATCTGTATATTCTGATATGGATCGAGCTTTAAGCTTATTAAGCAAAAAAAAAAAAAAAGGAACATGCTGAGCATTTGTGTAAAGGAGAAAGGGATGGATAGATAGGTAGGTGGGCGGGTAGGTAGAGATCATTTTTGTAAATACACGAACATGTTCTGGAAAGATACACAAGAGACATTAACAGTGATTGAGGATTGGAATTGTAAGAGGCAGATTGTGTGGAAGGTACAGACAGGATTTTTTTTTTCTTTTTTTGCCTTATTCCTTCCTTTGTGATGTGCGTTTTCTCCCGCAAAGTCCATGTTGCATTTTTAATCCTAAGTAAAACTCCAAATTACACACACACCCACTCATGCACATGCACACACACGCATACACATGTGAGAATGGTGTCCTGAGCCCAGGGCAAATTCAGGAGAGGAGAGGGAGAGAGAGCTCTGGAGCCAGGAGTGGCTTTATCCATGTGTTTTACTCACTTTAATGGCTTTGGAACGAGGGAAACAAGATGTCCACAGGGCCGGAGGAAAAGCAGAGCATTAGGGCTGAGATAAAGTTGCTGCCACGTGCCGACGAGGCAGAGTGAAGGGGGAAGATGCCAGTGGAGAATCAAGGGGGAGGGCAGCCCCTTTCTAATACTTAAATCTGTGAGGAATAAAATTAAGTCAAAAAGAGGAAACAAAGTAAGAGACTCCTTGCCTAGAGCTTCAAATCTAAGCTGCCACCTTCACAAACCCCGGCTAGAATTGGGGAACTGGAGACTCAACCATTAGCCTCGCCATTTTCAAACACAACCCTTCCAAGGAGACATCAGAAAAGTTCCAGCATTTAAAAAAAAAAAAAAGGAGCCAGTAGGGTGGGGTGCTGGTGGCCTGGGCTCCTTTTCAAGTTCTGCCTCTGCTGGGTGCATGCCCATATGTCTTCTTCATCTGTACCCGAGGACAATGCTGGCCTCAGTGGGGTGTCATGAAGCATGGAGTCAGCCTGGCCCTCGAACATCGGATCTCACCATGAGTGTGTCTTTGACGGGATACGACGTTCTCAGGTTTCTTCTCCTTTGAGAAACCTGAAACCGAACTTGGTGTGGTGGAAAGGCCAAAGAGGGGATTCTTGCAGCAATACTGAGACAAATGCCCGGTACTACAGCAGCTGTTGGGGGATCCCAAACAGAAAAGGCACGTGGATGGGAAGGCGGGAAGCCAGAAGGAAGGAAATGGACCAATAGCGGGAGAAGGATGAATAGAAAATGGCAGAACATCCATTTCTAAGGGTCTGGATGGAAAACACTCCTTGGTGTCTCGTTTTTTCTTTATTTTACCAATGGCTTTTCACCCACAAGCGTCCTGTTGCTGATCTAGTGATAGCTCCTTATGGATGATTCTCGGCCATGAAATAGCCACCTAGGCTTTTGCTTCTTCTGCCTGGGCCTTTGGTGGTTTTGGTGTGATGCTCAAAAGGCAGGAGGAACCCAGGTACAGGAGGATGATGTCTCCCACACCCCAGTATTACTCTCTTTCTTTGACAAAGCATGGTCCCGCTTCCGGAGCATGCGCACATTCATGATCTTGTTGGGTTCTCACCAAACCCTGCAAGAAGGAAGGCAGGAGAGCCTTCTCATTCCTGTGTGACCCACGAGCAACAGAGGCAGGGGCAGGGCGGGGTGGGGAGGAGCTGTCCAGGCCATGCAGTAAACTAGGAATTAGTTCCAGAATGAGAGATTCGGTCAACTCATCCAGATTTCTTGAATTCACACCTGCGGTTCCAGATCTGTGGCCTTGGTTAGAGAGTGTCACTCAAACTGATTTTCTCCCACCTTGAATACATTCATTCAACTAATTTTTATTCACATTCACTAAACAGTTAAATATTCCCCTTGCTCTTTCGTTCTTTCACTTGCAAGGTATTTGACCACAGCAGGGTTATCTGCTACCATTAATTATGATTCCTTAGGGTTAGCTCATCTTCTCAACTTCCAGACTTTTCTCTGTCCATCTCTTTTCTCATTTTTCTCCCAATCTTTTCCCTTCTTTCTTTTGCATCCCCCCCATCTTTAGCTTCTTCCTAAAAGACCTCAAAGAACACCTCTTAGACTAATGCCCATAAAAGTCATCAGACCCCTGTAGCCTGCAGGTATCACAGAGACAGATCTAGAAGGCTCTTGGGAGGAAGTGGCTTCTGGGCTCCATTGACCTCAGTCACCAGTGCAGGGAGTCAGCTAGCAGGTTCCTCAAAGCCCTTCTGTTGGGGGTATCTCAAGAGTATTATTATGATAATGATGATTATTATGATAATAATATGATATGATAATGATTATTATTATGATAATGATTATTACGATAATGATTTCTTATAATATGATAAGAAACCAAGCCAGTGACTCCCCCTTCCCTGAAAGGTCCCTTCCAACCCAAGGACCTTTCTCATACTTAGCTGATTGCTGTCATTGGAGACCACTATTGGTAGAAAACTCCCTAATTATTTCCCAGGGCTTAAGTTAAGGTAGCAGAATATTCACAATTTAATTGACATTATTATCTCAAAATTGCATTTTTATTTAGGAGTGTATTGCTTTTTGCATTTTCGTAGCTTACCTGCCTTACAGTGGGAAGAAGGATAGGGAGGCAGTTAGAGGCATAACTCCCTGGGCACCTAGCATGGCTTTGCATTTGGATATCAGTTAAGACTGCTTAAGAGCAGATGAGGAGTTGGTATAAACTACTGGTTATGGGTTGAGTCAAGTGGCAGATGCTTCTGGTCCTCGGGCCACAGTTCGAGAAGCAGGAGCTCAAACTTGACGTTTCATTCCTGTCCCTTGGGTTTTTTTACACAAGAAAATATTGAAATTTCGTTTAAAAAGGAAATATTAAAAATTATATTTTATGACTACATCGATGCAAAGACAAATATATTAACAGCCTCTATTTAAATATGTTCTGTCTCAAAGCTCATTTTTTTTCCCTTCTGATTTTAAAAGAAATGAAAATATTTCATGGGCCTCTGAGGCTGATGGTTCCCAGGCACTGTCCCTGCGGTGCCCAAGGTATACAATTCAGCCCCTGTCCCTTGCCAATGATGTGCTGAAACTCTCCGAACCTCTGTTTCCTCCTCTGTAAAATGGGGGTCATGGGACCTGTCCTATCGTGGTCTGTCTTTGCAGAGTGCCCGGAGCATAGTAAACACTCGGAAAATGTTCGCTTTTGTTACGAAAAGTTGCCTTACTCCTGGTAACTGTTATTGTCTCACGACCTATTGAAAGTCAGATTTTACATACATTACTGCTCGTCTCTTAAAGCTCTGCTTGATATGTCCTACTGGTTACATGACCTGGATAATTTCCATAAATTAACCTCTTTTACCTTCCATTTCTGTGCTACCCCGCTGTTCCCCTTCTAGAAGGGCCCCATCATCTCTTGGATGCGGCAGACAGCAGTGCCACACCGACTCCGGCCGTGACACTCAGTACCTCCCGAGAATGTTCAGGCACTCATTTGCAGCTCACTCTCTAAACTCATCATTTCGATAGAAAGGCAATACAGCCCCTGATGGATCTTGAATTAGCTGTCGATTTCTCCGCCTGTCACTCAGGGATGCGGAAGGAACCGTAGGGTTTTGCCATCGCTCTTTCCCCGTCCTTTTGTTTCTTTTAGCTCCTGGAGCCTGTTGTTTTTAGATTCCTCAATTCCAACACCTCCCTCCACTGTAAGGCATGCTGGGATTTAGCACAAGCTTTGTTTGGGGGTGGGGCAGAGGCGAGAGGTGGGGAAGAACCCTAGTGTGTTAAAAGTACACGCGCATTGCCGTTGCAGCCCCGTTTCACGTGAAAATTAAAATAAGGTGGCTTCAGGACGAAAGGAATGCAATCGTATTTTATGAGGTTCGATCAAATCTCCCGGTCCTATTAAGAAGACAGTCATCTCTGGTCATCAGCATCATTTCACAAGAAGATGGCACTTAATTTTCCTTTGTAATATTTTTGATACATCCCAACAATCATAGTATCCAGGTGCCAAATGAAAGATGCAGACTTTGCTATACATTTGGATTTTCAAAGTGCACCCCTCCCCCACCTTTTTTTTTATTGCCTCCTATGGGAATTCCTATGACACGTACTCTTTGAGCTAATAATTTCAGATCATAAGTTTTCATAGGCCCTCTGCGTAAATTCAAAGCATTCACTCATTAAAAGCGCTTGCTGAACTTTTCGTATGATTTTTAGAAAAGGGGAGACAAGGCAAAACTCTGCTAGTTGGTAAAACTGTTTTCTGTTGGGTATCTTCATCACGATCTTAAATCTTTCTCTTTGATGTATCTTCTGATCACGGTGACTTTCTTGATGGAAACACTGATGCTTTTTATTACAAGAGGATCTCTTTCCTCAAAAGGGATTTCCATCTGAGCATCTTTTCCTCGTTTGTTCTTCCAAGTCATTCTTCTGAATTTACTCACACCCCTTCCAGTCCTGGTCTCCACTGCCAACCTCAGTCATAACACACAAAACCGGACAGAGGAATCCTCAAATCTCTAGATGGGAAATGTGGAAGATATTCGGAAGTGTTCACCAAGCTTTACTCGTAGTCATCACTCCTGAGTCACATGTGCTCTATCAGACATTTTCGGCTAACAGAAAATACACAAGGAGTTTTCAGATTTGTTTGCTGGAATGCCAAAGAATGCGGGCAAGTCAGAGGTGAGACATGAGGAGGACACACGGTCTGGACGGCTGACAAGTTTTCTGACTGCCCTAGAAACTCAGGTAGCCCTCGACTGGGCTTTCTTTGCCACACATACCTGACAATAAACATGCAGACGTTCACATACTCTCTCTCCCTGGTCTTCATGTGACCCATCACCACTGTCCAGACCCCCTTTCCTGTTAATCACAGCTTCTTAAAAGCATCGCTTTCCGTGTCCCTCCAGACCCCTTGGCACCTCCACATGGCTACCTTATAAATTTTAAGTTCAAACCGAATCATACTGGGGGCCAGAGAAGATAAATGCCAGTTTTTTTTTCATCGTCAAGGTAACGATAACAGATTCACTAGAATTTACATAGCACCAAAGTCGATTTACATGCTTATTTACTCTGTTGTTCTCTTTAAAAAAAAAAATGGAGTTACCTTAGCAACTGTAATATCACATGATGTTCAGACCAACCGTAATAGAAACACCTTCTGAAAAGAAAATACACATCTCGCCAGATGCATAAACTGTCATTTATAGAATTTTGATCCATTTTAGAAATGATCGGGTGAGGTTCACGCAGCATTAGGTACTTTTCCCATTAATTACTTGGCTGGCTTCAGAGATGCTATAATGAAAAGTAGACGCGAAAGGAGAGGAAAGCATCGGACCCTCTACAGAGCCTGTTGATAGACCTGCGTGCTGTATCTCGTTAGCACATCAGCAGAAAGAGCGCATTACCAAATTCCATCTTTTGTTACCCGTCTGCATATGGGTAGGATTTATTCCATCATTCAAACTTTGTTCTAATTTTAAGAATGATGGCGTGTGCAGCGGAGGGGCAGTTGGCTTTGTCTAAAGCCAAGACCCCAAGGGAGCTACCCCGAAGTGGAGGAAACCAAGAAATGGCCAAGGCTTGGTTGCTGTCAGCCAAGCTGGGGTTCGTTCAGCGTCTACAAATTAATCTGCTTAAGCCTGGGGTGAAACAGAGCCCTTCTCGGGGATCGCACGCAGGTGACTGTTACCCATCTCCATTCAATCTCACGTGGCCAGTGTGCCTGGAGCCCCAAAGCCGAGCCCCATCATTTGTGCTAATGTCAGCTGTTTCTCCAGCAAGACAGCAGAAACCACAGGGTCGGGGTGTCGTTGTTTGCACCCACAGACCGCGGCTCGGAGATGGGCGCCTGGGGCATGGTTGCTGCTCTGCACACACAGAGTCTAAACCAAAGAGGATAGGAGTGTGTTCCAGCAGATCAAGGGAAGTATAGAGAAGCTCGGTGTCTCTCTTGAAAACAATAGTGTTAGAGCGAAAGAGAGGTCTGGAGAGGGCGAACTGGGCTTACAGAAGGAGAACAGGCCTTTGACAAATCCGGAGCCCCAAGGAGTACAGAGAGGAGGTTGGTTGGTGCTTTTTAGAAATGGACAGTTGGGAGCACCTGGGTGGTTCAGTGGGTTAAAACCTCTGCCTTCGGCTCAGGTCATGATCTCAGGGTCCTGGGATCGAGCCCCGCATCGGGCTCCTTGCTCAGCGGGGAGCCTGCTTCCCCCTCTCTCTCTGCCTGCCTCTCTGTCTACTTGTGATCTCTCTCTGTCTCTGTCAAATAAATAAATAAAATATTTTAAAAAAAAAGAAAGAAAGAAATGGACAGCTGTCCTGGGACAGGCCGGGTGCTGATCACAGACACCAGGTTCAAAAAATGTGGCTAAAGAAAACAAAACGAGATGAATCAAGGAGGTGAAGAAGTGAGGATCTTAGGAAATGATGCACGTGCAAGCTCCTACTGCCTGATCCCAGTCCTGCTACGGGACACACAGTGGGTCCGACCTTCCCTCCCTCTCCCCCCCCCCGCCAACACTTAGTAAGCCTCCATTACAGCTCCGGAATGGTTTTAGGAGCTCAGTCATTCATTTAGTCATTCCTAGAACAACTACGGGCTCAGGACTCTGACCCATTCCGATGATGCCGCCCTGAGAAGCTACGCTTCTCACAAGGACCAGGCTTGCCCTCGTGGAGTTCCCGGTCTAAGCAGGTAGTAAGTGGATTGTTGTAAATGGTTCACTAAATACTTAACACAATTAAATTCATTAACCGACTAGTTGATGTAACACTTGCTAACGATTAATGAAAACGGCACACCTTTTTACCAAAGACTTCCTCTCACTTCTGGAAATCCGAGCCCCCTCCCCCCACCGCCCCTCGTTTTCCCTCTGATACACGTGCCCAGGGTGAAAAGCAACCAAATCCATGTGAAGTACCAGGAGAATTTTCTGTCAGCCTTTGTTCCCGGATGGTTTGAACAGGAAAGTCTCCATCTGTCTGTCTGTCTCTGTCTCCCTCTCCGAAGACGGACAGAGCCTACGTGTACTCAGTGTGCCGATATCCCCCAATTTGGCCATAAACCATGATTTGCTGGCATTTAATGATGTTCCCTCATGCCTTCTCCCTGATTACCAAGCTAAGATGGAACTTTACCTCCCGCCCGCCCCCCAAAGTCAGAAGTGGGGTCCTCCCCCCGCTCCTTGAACTTGGCAGAGAGAGCAAGAGGCTCACGGCGATGAGTTTCAAACTCATTTTTCAATGGTCCTCAGAGAACGGTGTGTCCTGGGTCGCTGGCGGTGAGGAAGACAGCCCTTCCCCTGTCTGGGAGATAGAAGACCAAGTAAATCAGGGCACCCTCCGGACCCACCAGTGTCCACCGTGTGTGATGACGTGGAAACGTTGAAAGGGCATCGTAAGACAGCTTCTCGCCAAGTGCAAGCAAGTCAGGTCCGCGGGGGCACCAGGGTGTCTTTGAAGATTGGCTGGAAAAGCAGACGGGTGTGGAGCCTGAGAACTTCCCCCCACGAGGCAACCCTCTGCACCCTCGGGTGCCTTCCCCACCACCGGCAGTATTTACAGTAAGCCACATGTGGAACAGTCAGAAACAACCTGAGCAGACGCCTCAGACGAGACCTGGGACACACACACACACAAGCACGCACACACACACACGCACACACATGCACACATGCACACACATCCACACACATGCACACACACGCACACACACATCCACATGCACACGCACACACATGCACACATCCACACACATGCACACACATCCACATGCACACACACGTGTGCACACACACACACATGCACACATCCACACACATGCACACACACACACATCCACATGCACACACACGCACACACAGACATCCACATGCACACACACGCACACACACACATCCACATGCACACGCACACACATACACACATGCACACACACGTGTGCACACACACACACACATGCACACACACATCCACACAGACTCAGCTCCTTCACGTGTTCCTCACAGAAAAATGGCCACATACAAGCCAACAGCAATTCCTCAGCCATCAGATCAGGCCCTGACCTGCCCGGGACCCAATTCCTTGAAGTTAAGGCTGCGGCCACTGCCTCGCGTCCTGAGGTACTGCGAGGCCTTGTCTCAGCGGCCATTTTCCTCAGGCCTAGAGGGGTGAACGGGGCCAGGATGTGTCAGCCGCTTGAGGGAAATGAAGACGTGACAGAAAGGCCACTCTGTGGGCTCCAGCCACCTACGGTGAGGAAAGCTCTGGGTGTGTGCATGGCTCGGCTCTAGCCCGCCGGCCTCGGGACTGTTAGCCTGAGAAAGATAAAGGAGGGCTTCACAGCTCCCTAGACTCTCGGGAAGTCATGGGATGCCAAGGTCAAGGAATCAGTTCCCTTCTGAGGGATCAGCTCGGTCCCTTTACCTCTCCACGAGCCGGAGCATCTTCAACTTGTTCCGTTTTGTCTTTCTATCTTGTCTTCTCTTTTTTTCCTTCTGGCCCTCAGTGCTAAGTGACTTTACAACACAGAACCGTCAAATCGATTGTCTTTCCACTTGTCCCCCCTTTGGTTCATCAAGATTTGTTGTCTCTCGGGATGGAGAGGGAGCGGGACAAGCTGGGGATGTTTTGTGGATGAGATAGATTCCTCCACCAAAATTTACTGAGCACCTACCATGTGCCTACCCTGTCCTGACTCTGAGAGCAAAGCATGAACCCGTCTGGATTCCTGAGAGGAATGCTTTTGACATTTTCTGGATTTTAAGGTGTCTTCATATGAGTGTTTTTCAGAGGTCCATGCCTGATTTTCTGAACACTTTATTCCTTTAAAAATTTTTTCCTTTAACATAATAAAAAAATGAAATGAAAAGCGCCCCCCAAATAAAATAAAAATGACAGAAGCAAAACACATGACTTGTAAAACATTAGAAAACATAGACAAAAATAAGAAAATAAATTGTCTTATTCTGAGTCAGAGATTCCCTCTACGTGTATATTTAAATAAAAAGAGATGATAATAGACACGCTCTCTTACCTACTGTTTCTAGTCAACAAGATCTATTTTTCCATTTCAATAATTTTTATCTTTCTAATACCCAGACCAAACTCATATTTTTCCAGTTGCACAAAAATGTTCTCAGTGGAATTGAGCAAATACTGCCCAATCTAGGACCACATGTTATACCTGATGGTTTTGTCTCATAACTCTTTTTTTTTTTTTTTAATCCAGCATTGGTCCCTTTTTTTTTATGACCCAGAATCACAGAACAGACAGCCACCTGTCCTGAAGGACGTCTTCCTTCCAGATTTGTCTGGGAGTTCTCATTAGCTTTCTCCTCCATCCTTTGTAAAAGTGATCCATAAAACACCCATGGGTTCAAAAGGGACTTGTTTTTACCAGAACACATCCGAGGTATAGACGCCATTGCCATACATTTGTGAGCACATAATCTTTTTGCCCCCAAATCAGTGCCTGAGCTGAGATGACGTCAGTTTGACTTCTCCATCATACGGGTGCACTTAGCCCCTTGCAACTAGAAAGTACTCTCTATGGCTTTACTTTTATACTAAATACATGTCTAGTTCCCCATCAAACATCCACTTAATGATTTTCACACTAATTAGTAATCCTTTGCCTGATTCAGTAATTTAATTAAGGGCTTTTAAATGATGTATTTCTACATCTATCATCTGAGTACAATCATTTCGTTGACTCTCGACGTGGATTCCCTTACTCTGGCTCAGAGTGGAGAATTGTCCGAGTTGAACATGACCATGACTGGTGTCATCCTTAGGACATGGCACTTGGATGGGTTTCCCACCAGTAGAAGGAAGACTTTGCTCAGCTCTGTTGTCCACTATCTTCGTGTCCCCTCTTCCTCCACAGTGACCATCACTAGTGTGACTTCTCATCACCAGCTCTTCTTAACATTATTCGGATTTTCCTTTGATTTGAGCTGGCGGTACGCCGATGCCAGCTTGCAGTGACCATCACTAGTGTGACTTCTTCTCATCACAAGCTCTTCCTAACATTTTCCTTTGATTTGAGCTGGCGGTACACCGATGCCAGCTTGCACTCTCTAGCTAGCACCGATTGTGTATATCTCCTTCTAACTCCTTCAGCAGTTTCTTGAAATTGGCCACAGCAGAAGTATTTCCACCATGGAAGTTGGCAAATGCTACAGTTCAGGCTTTTTTTTTTTTTCAGAGCTATGTATTTAACATCTACCCACCTACTGCTGTGTTAAGCCATTGATTTTTCAAACCTGGCTTAAAATCAGAATTGCCTAAAAAAAATTTCCCCTAATACAGACTTCAAAATCCCACTGCAAACATACTGAATCAGAAACTTCAAATCTGTTTCTTTGATAAAACCCTGCAGGAAACTGAGGATTCAAGGACCACCCATCAAGGGGTCAGCTCTAGGAAAAAAACTCCGAGAATGTACTGACGAGCATTGCACTTCTCCCGAGGGGTCCTGGGTTGCCATTCTTACCCCCTGTACTGTTTGGGGGCAAGTTGTCCAACCAAGGGAGTCCCACTGTCAGAGATGCTTTCTTTGCACCTGCCTTTGCTCTGAGCCCTTTTCCTCATTTCTGTGTCATTCTGTGTCTGGCATCCCTCTGAACACAACCACAGGGGGAGGGCTAAGCATCTTCCCTCTCCGGCCACTTGAGGGGTGGGTCACTTCTCCAAAATCTAAACAGGAAAGCCTGCCGCCTCTCTTGGGGGCAGGGTGTGGGCAGAGATGAAAGGGTTTTAAAAGAACATTTGGGGGCCAGACCCAGAGAACTCCCTAGGGCATAATCTCCCTAATGACACTTTTGCCATTTGTCACGGAGAGTCTAGTAGTTCCCAGGGCCCCTGCCCTTGCGTGTATGTAGCCAAAATGAGTTTTAGGCTGCAGGGGCAGCTACCTAATCAATTTCCTTGGCCTGAGCCTCTTAGAATCCAATATAACATAGATACAAGACAGTGATAATGATCTGACACCCGCCACGCGTCTGGGGGCTACCCAGGGCTGGTGGAAATAAAAAAACAAAAAAACAAAACTGTCATGCCCAAATGAGGATTGTTGGCCTGTCGTTCCAACACGACCCCTAAAAAACATGGCAGTGTTATGAGAATTCCTGCCCTCTGTCGATACTTTCAAGATGGTTCTTACTTCTGAGCAGGAATCGATTGTGTATAGGTTGGGCCCCCCAGTGCCATTTGTCATTTCTGATATAATACCGTGTTACCGTTTAAAGCCGTAATGGGAGAGGTGTCTGTGCTTAAAGCAAAGCGATGTCTCAAGCTTTGATAAATGGCTCGATGGTCTTTGTTTCTGCAGCAGTGAGCAGTTGGCTGGCTATTTGCTTTACCTTTTATCCAAGAATAACTGTGCGATGGGTTCTGGAAGCGAGCGGTATCGTATTGTCAGATGTGGTTCATGGCGAGCCGGGTGGTCCTCGCGGAACAGCTGTGGGGTTTTCGCTCCCGCCAGGAGGTTCGCGGGGGGCCTGTGGGGATCTGAAATGGTTTGAGCTCCACATGGCTGCCTTCGGTTGAAAAGTTCTCGGCGCTGTTGTTTTTAAGGTGAGAGGACAGGAAATGCTGATGGAAAAAGGGGGGGGGGGAATGTGCTTTAGACAAAAAGTGTGTTCCAATGAAGCCTTTCTGAGAAGGAGCAATTTGGGGGGAAGTGAGGGGCCCTGGGGGAGGACGGAGGTGGCCTGCTTGACCCGACACCTGCCCCTCTCGGCCCCAGGCACCCTCAGAGGGGTGACGCCCCTCTCGGGGACGGACCCTTAATACATCACAGGAGCCCTTGCCAGTGTGGCAGCAGGCACTTCTGGAAGGTTCTCTGTTCCTGGACCCGAAGCCGTTGATGGGCAGCAGTCGAGGCCCATTTTCAGAACACGTAGTGATGCTTTTGTGCCCACAGTTCCCTTTTTGAAATTTATGAAAACCAAAATGCTCCCACAATTTTAATGTGATTTGCATGGTGGCGACGGCTGTCCTTTCTCTCAGCCTTCTCTGAGGGAGAGGGAAGGATCGGCCGCGTATCACTGCAGAAAGGGCACGACAGGCGCTTTCCCCAGCTCTGACTCTGAACGAACGTGCAGGGAAGTGTCCAGCAGGAAATCTCAGCCTCTTCCTGAAGGACAATCGCTCCTTCCTCGGTTTTCAGAGAAGTTCACCAAGTTTTCAGTGTTGGGTGTGGGGTGCCCGCTCTGCTAGAGGGATGAGGCAATGATCAGAAACCTTGTTTCTCAGAGCTGGCCCCAAACTCTGATTTTTCCTGGGCAGAGTTTTGTACAATAAGTCCAAACTTTGCTAACAGTATCATTTTTAACTCATGAAATGCACATTCTAGGCAAGAGAGAGGGTTTGTAGAATAAAGAATGGGTGTGAGACAGAAAAAGAATTTAAGTTCACATTAGGATTTGGTGCCAATCAACAGAAGAAATAGACCCAAATATATATATAATTAGATACGTATTTCGAGCTCCATCTCTCACACACACAACATACAAATACATATTCTTAAACATTCCTACTCATGAATGCTATATAGATGTCTGAACCGGTTCCCTAAACTGAGTAGTACCATGTCCTATAAATGCATTGAGACTTTAAAATTACAAGCCTACTGTCTGCCAAGCATTTTTGTGCATTATCACATTTTATCTTCCTAAGATCTTTATAAGGAAGTAGGAACGTTCCCATTTTTCAGATGACAAAGGTGAGGTTGGAAAGAGCTATTATTTGCCCAAAGGCATACAGCTTAGAAGGAGCAGATCCTGAGCTCGTGCCATTTTTAACAGGTCACGTGAGGATTTGCAAGTCATTTGTTGTACATGTTGGCAATTATGATGAGGTGTGCAAATGTAAAGAAAGAGTTTCCTCTTAGATATTCTAAGATGAAGGGCTTGCCAGGTTCCAGGGGAGAAAAAGATAATCCCATCCTTTTTTCTTTTTTTAATGAGATTCCCAGACCAAGGATATTTGAACCTTAGGATTCCTATTACGTTAAGCCAGCAAATGTAAAACACTCTAAGAGGCAGAGAGATAACAGGAGTCGAATGGAGGTAAGCAATAGGGAGAGGTGTGGACTCCGGTCAACTCCAGGGCACCTGTTAAAACCGAAAGAGAGAGCGTGATGCTGAGTTCCTGTTGACCGTGGCCGTGAAGGACTCTAGGCTCAATATTACCAGATCACCTGATGGTTATGCCTATTTGTTTGTTCCCAGAGAAAGTCCCACGTACAAACTTTTGACATTTTTCCTTATCTTCCTGACTTGTAAACGTTGGCAACTAATTCACCTCTCTTGAAAAGGCCGGCAATTTCAATTTCCGAAGGATACATTTGTGAGCAGTGTATGACCTCGGGAAACCCTGTTTCCAACCTCTGCAGGAAGCCTGTGCTCCCCCTGGTGCCCCTCTGGCTTCTGTTCACTCATCCTGCTGGTTGTGCTTCCTTTCTGGGGTTGGAAGGGGCATATTCCTCGCCGGGAATTAGTGGAATAAAATAAGCGTGAGAAGGTCTTCCCTGAAATGGACAGGTTCACGCCATGGCAGGGAGGGCATCACCCATCCTCCGTGACTTGGGATGACTTCACCGGTCCTGATTGGATTGGATTATCTGTGTTTCCTTCATGTTCTGAGGCTCTAGGCTGTTTTGTATTTTAAAGACGTAGGTATGCTAAGAACTGCACCACGCGTCCCCTTCTCAGCAAATGCCCCCTGGGGCTAACCTCTCAGGACCCTATAAGATGCCATATGCCTCAGCCTCAGTCGGTCAGGGTCACATCTCCTGCCACCTCTCTCGGATCCATTTCTCTTTAGCAACTTTCGATTTCTTCTCTTCTTCAAAGAACCCTTCCAAGCTTGTCTCCTGCTGTGGGTCCTGGCACTGTCATGACCCCTGCCAGTCCAATTTCTCCTGGAACGACCTTCCATCCAATTTTGCTCCAACCCACTCCGTCTCACCCTTTAGGCCTTAGCTCCGATGCCCCCTCCTCCCTGACAGCTGAACTAAAGTAGTCTGGCCCCCACCCCAGCCAGTCACTACCCTTCAGCTCACCTCATTTTGTTCTCTGCGTATCAGTTGTCAATATCCTGAGATTTCTCAGATATTTCTCTCCATCAACCTGTTTATAGAGCTTGCAGGTGTAATGATTTCAAAAAGGGTAGATTCTCAAGCCAAACAACCAAGTTCAAATCCTGGCTATGCTTTTTTCCAGGGTGGTTCATTTCATCTCTCCAAACCTCAGTTTCTTCATCTGTAAAATGGGGAAATTGTAGTCATAATAATAGTACCTCATACAGGTGTTATGGGAATGAAACGTATTGCACTTAGTAAAGTGCTCAGAACATTGTGTTTGACACAATGCCTAGCACAGCAAACACTCAGGTCGGATTGGTAGATGTCCTCACCATCATCATACCATTATCACCATCATCTCCTGCATCTAGAACGTGAATTCCAGGGAGAAGAGACAGTAGCTTTCTTTCTAAGCTTGGTATCCTCTGTGTGCAACAAATGGTGCATACACAAATGGTGGAAAGGAAACTTTGAAGAGGGTGTACAATGGGATACATTTATCATTGCATGATTAATTTCTTAAATGCCCCTGTCTCTTTGTGTATCCCTATCTGGGTGTATCTTTCTGTATACATCTCTCTCTCTCTCTCTCTCTCTCTTTCCTTCTCTCTCATTCAATTAAAATAAGGATGAGGATAAAGTGTGAGGAGAAGCTGGTAAAACAGTTCAGGAGGTCGCCCAGCCCCTTGCTCCCTCACAAGTTGATATCTGAAGAACAGTGCCCCCCTTGAACCACGCAGCCCCCCACCAATGACTTACACCACCAGGGTTCACACCCGGGGAAGTGGCAGTAGCAGCGGCAGGACCCTGCCAGTCCTCCTAATGATGCGAGGTAAGGTTGCCCCTCACTCTTGGGCAGAAATGGAGAAGGGAGAAGAAAGCCCCCAACTGGTGTGCGGAAGGGCCGCTTTCAACAAAGAAATCCTGCCATTCCAAACTGTCGAGACCTTTAAAAATAAAAGATGTGCTGTATCTCCAGCACTATTCAGTATTCATGAGGCTTCGCGGCTTGTTGTAAGGCAAGATGAAAACAATACTCAGTAGATTTTCATAAGTGACATGTAACCGTAAGATTGATAGATGATGCAGTTTTAATGTATGTGAAGTTCAAAATCAACATAAAAGCTGCAAGGTACCTGAACGCTAGATTCCAAACCCTCATTTCTTCCAGGGATGAGTCCCAGCACCTCCTTAACTCTGCTAATCTTGTGAAATAAAAAGTGGACAGCACCCTAAGTAGGGGTGAATTTCTACGGAACCTCCAAGGACCAAATGTTCGAATGTTTTCATTTATGTCACAGGTCCTTAAGTACATTTTCCCCTTCAAATTAATACAGTGAATCATGAAGGGCTAAATATCCCTATTTACTTCTGCTAATCAATGCCAAGGAAGATAGCTAATGCTCCTGGGAACACTCAGGGAGCACAGAAGGTGAGCCGTGTTGCAAAAGCCCTTGCTTTATACTTCGTAGCTTCTTGGCTCCCGTGGGTTCCTTATGTATTATAAACACATGCACACATAACTATAAGTGATAGAGAATATGTTACGTGCTGCCTTATATATGTCCTGTATGTTATACATGCAGTTCATCGGTTCTGTATGTTACCTCTTTGTAATATATGTTGAGTACAAGGCTTTAAGAATTTTCATGGTCAGGCTCAACTAAGCAGAATCGTTTCTGCCCTCTGGTGAATGCCCAAGAAGGGCATGTTACAGAGTTAAAAAACTACACATCTTTTTTGAGCCCTGCTTTCTTTTGTCTTATCACTTGTTGCCTAACATTGATTGAATGTTAGGACCTGTCAAGTTCTGAACAGGAAGTACTGTAAGGAAGTCTGACAGAGACACAAAGAAATGACTCATGCCACAGAGAAAGAGGCAGACATTTCAGTGGGCACAGGTGCACATGCAACTGTCTCTATATGGATGAGCCCTCCCTTCCTCCTTTCCTTTTCATGTTAGGGGAGGGGGCTCTGGTTTCCGCTTTTATTGTGCTTCGGGTCCGGTCTAGTTAATTCAAAATGGATACAGTTCGAAAAGTAAAATAAGAGTATCACAATAAGAGCGGTGATTTTGTGAGGTCTTTCTATGGCCCAGGCTGTGTTTAAAGGACACATGTGCAAAACAGCCCTGTAAGTCAAAAACTAGTTGCCTAGTTTTACAAATGGGGAAATGCAGGCTCAGAGGGGTTAATCCACTAGAACAAAGTCACACAGCTAATACGTGGCAGGAGGTTGCTTTCACCACTGATGCTGGGAAGACATCAGCAAGATGTGTCAGAGCAATGCTATGGACCATTTGGGGATCAGTGTTGTTCTAAGCCTTGCCTGGTTAGAAAACGTTATTTGTGTGCATCAGACAAGAAGGCTTCCAGAGGACAGGGACCTCTGCCTGTGTGTTTTATATTGTCAGCTCCGAACATGGGCCCTGGAACAGAGCAGAAGCTTGGTAAATATAAAATAAGAAAGAAAGGGAGAAGCCCGTATGGAGACAGATCCCTGGTGGATGTTTGGGAGCTGAGAAATAAATGAGGTTTTTTTCCCAATTTTAAGGTAAGCACAAAAACAAGGACATGCTGCTGACCAGATTTTAAAAAAAAAAATGAGAGCTGGTTTATGAGAGGGGAACGCAGGGAGCAGGGCAGAGAGGAGAAGATGATCATGCACGAGGGGGAATGATTTATTCCCCAGGCACCCTTTGCATCACGGGCAAAGCTCGGCTATGAAGATAGCCTGGGTCCCTTTCCCACAACGTCAGCACACCCCTCTTGACTTTCACTGTTGGGTGATTTTTCCATTCTTTCCATTATTTTTCCTGGGTCCTGCTGAGAAGGATGGCCTTTCTCAGAGCTGGAATACTCATCAGGTTGAGACTGGGCATGAACCACAGATGCTAAGGTATCATCCAGTTTGAAGTAGGAATCTTCTAGAATCTTTGCCTGCAAACAGAGGCACTGAGCCAGCTGGCAGACAGGATGGTGAGGACACGCAGATTCTTTTATGTACTCCGCTCATCCACGGAATTGTGCAGAGGCCCCAAACCAGGGATTGACCTGTATGCATTGTCTGTACAGAATCCTGAAGAATATTCTTACTTGGGGCAAAGGGTTTTAAAAATAGGTTTTAAAAAGTACCGCATTTGGTTCCCTGTGGCTCAGAAAAGGCTCTCAGACCAAGAGATTTGGAGAAAAATGAGAATATGCTCCAGTCTCCTCCTTCTCACTCTCTTTGTCTTGTCCCCTTTTCCTGGGCTCACCACTCCTCCAGATGCTTTCCCATTCCGCCCGTGCTGAGATGGCTGTGTGTGTCCCCAGTGGCCTCACACTCACACTGTCATCCCTGCTTTGTGTCCTTCCCCTGCCATTCGGCAGCCCCCTCGCTACAATACTCACCATATTTGCTATCTCCCCTGTTTGTTGTTTGTTTCCCTCTAAAAGGGGACTAGGACCAGATCTGTCTGGCTCATCACCTTCTTCCCCAAATCCAACCAACGATGTGCCTAGAACACAGCCGATGTCAAATAACTATTTTTAATGGAACGAACTGATAGAGGCACCCACCCTTTCGTTTCCGATGCCCATGGCGTAGGCACGGTCCAGCACCAGAAGGTTCACCTTCAGTAGTTGTGGAAGATGGAGGAAGCATTTTCCAGACTGCTTCTGCCACCCACAGAAGGCGAGTGTCTCCCCGAACTAAGAGGAAACCCACCTTGAGTTGTAAAAAAGAGGCCTGTCTTTCTCTCTGAAGCTGAGGAAGGGGCCATCCGTGTCTCTTGCATCCCGGGAAAAAGCCAAGAGATGAGCTGGCAGGCATCTCCTTCTCCGCCCCCTCAGTGCTCTGACTTCAGAACACAAGCTATATTGCTTGACCTGTTTGTGTCTTCTGGCCACCTCTGATGATTCATTTATCTGATCTGGGTGTTTTCGGATGAAAAGCACAGTCCGTTGGATTGCAGTCAGTTAATTCCCTCTTGATATTTGCCATTTCCAATGATGGCCTTTTGTGAGCACGATGGCAGGGGTATTTGACCAGGTGCCTTAAACTCTTTTGTTTGGGGTTTTGGTGTTTCGTTTCGCTCCCTGGGGAGCCTGGCACTGTTCCGGTTGGAAGTCTTCCGCCAGTGGCACTGACCTTCTGGAAAGAGGCTCAAACCTCAAACCCTGATTTGTAATCTCAATGAGCAGCCTCCCAAGAGGTAGGATCTCTCCACCGAGGTGAATACCTCGAGTTGGCTTTTTTTTAATTAAGGCTCCGCATTGTAACTAGTCAATGTACATTATTGGGAGAGTGAATGTCAATGCCACTGCTTTTTCTTTCTCTCCTTTATCTTTGTCAGTGATTCAAAGACATGATTTATGGTTAGTCTCCGACTTTCAGCATCATCCATCAAGTCCTGGTTTCACTACAGGGCTCCGCGTTGTAAATCATGCCGAAGGGTTGTCACTCATTCCCCTTAACCCTTTAGGGATGTGTTTCAGGGTCGCTCTCCAAGAAGGAAACTTTCTAGAAAGGCAGCTGAGGGGGTCTGCCTGGGCCATTTGGGAGGGGGCAGCGCACCAAGCCAGTGACTTTAATTGTTTGGCCTACTGCAGTCATCATTAAGTCCCGGGCAGAGCCTGGGCCCAGCTCCACCCAGCCCAGGCAGGATGAGAAGCTCACGCGGGGGGCCACTCGAGCACCACACACACTCCTGAACCGGCTCTGCTCTGTTTTGAAATGTCCATTATGGATGTGAAGTGCTGAGTTTCCCTTCCGAATCAATCATGGCTAGTTCTGATTGTGACCTTGCAAAGATTATAGCATGAGTGCAAAGACCCATTAGCAGCTGCTATTTCGGGCTTTGTAAATTACCAGCCCTCCTCCTCCTCCTGCTCTGTTTTTTTCCAAGTCTCTGTCCCTTTTTCATGCTCGGGAAGGTGGGCAGTGATGACAAGTGTGAGGTGGGAGACTGGAAATCGGAGGCAGAAGAGCAGGAATTTTGGAGGACTTTTCCCCTGCTGGCAGGTTCCCGGCAATGGCCAAACTCGGTCTCCCAGCCTGAAGCCTTTGAGACGTGGAACACTTGAAAGAGACAAAAATCTAGATAATTGCATGGAACAAACCAGTGGTCAGGGGGTACTCTCCTAGGGGAAGTCTGCAGCTAGTAATCGAGGGTCATTAATGAAAATATATGTCTGGGATCTACTCATTCAGAGTCTGCAGCCCACTGATAGCAATTTTATCCCTGAGTTATGCATAGCTCTGTTTTACCCGGGGAAGCCGATGAAAACAACAAATACATCGGCAGAAGATATATAGGTAAATAAAGTGAAAGGCTGTAAAACATGAACGTTTGTCATCCAAATAGTGCTACCCTCTTCCCTTTTAATATGAACCCTTCCTAGCTGGTGTTCGAGAGGCTCAGGGCTTGGAAGTTTCCAAACACAGAGTGCAAAAAGTGCCTATCGTCTCCATTTTTGCAAAAACCTGCGTTTATTTAACCCAAAGGTTAATGTACCTGAGTTTACTAGGATAGTGACCCTAAAGAGCCCCTTCTTTACCTGCTATGCTCACTTTCCAGCATACAAAATGGCTAGTCTTATTATTTTATCTTTCTTGGAAAGAGCGCAAGGATCTTTTCAAACTTTAAATGACCCAGAAGCTATTAATCCTCCTAACAGCCTTGGAAGGCAGGTAAACTGTTGGCGAACTAGTATTTCACTGGGAAACCCGTCTCCTTCTGCCCACCCCCCTGCTCGGAAATCAGATTTATATGGTATACACAGTGTCTGCAGACCTAACTACAGGTGACTTAGAAACGGGAAGGCTGCAGATTAATGTGCCCATTCAGAATGATGTATTCTATTTTTTTGTGCTCAGAGCAGGGCTGATGGCCTGCTAGTAAGGCATAACAAGGAGGCCAATCTTGTCTCCTACCTGCAGCCTATTCCAAAAAGGACTTCTGTCGCGTCTGTTGTGCAGTCTGCCAATGCTATTTGAATTCTGTCAATAAGACACATTTTGTTTATGCTACATGGATTTCGTTGGGCCTCTGATCAAAAGCATGTCAAGGTGCCATGGGAAGAGTTGGTCAGTTCATGCGATTAGTAGATAATTTTGGATCCTTCTCCCTCGCCAGGAAGGAGAGGAATTCCCCTTTCTCTGTACTGTCTATCCCTGGAATAATTAGAAATTTCTGTAGATCTTAGACCCAGAGGCCATGATCGCAGAGACATCAAGAATCTGTTGCTAAAATGCACTTTCAACAAATTGGAATATGCTCCCTAGTGAAGCTCTGAATTAGCAGGCCCCCCCAGATATAAAGCTGGGAGGCCCAATTACAGTCAACCCACCTTGACCTCTCACTTGGAGGAAGCTGCAAGTATACGCAAGACTCTAGGAAGAAAGAAAAAGAAAATGCTGTTAAATTAACATGGTCCAGCTACCTCTGTCTGCACCTGGCCCATTGGCATGACACCTGGTTTCAGGATGTCCGGCTTGAAGCGTTCCCAGTGGTGAATCACCCACCTTTTAAAAGGCAGACAGAAAAGGAACCCCGTTCACCCAACATGTGGGTCAGCGTTTGCTGGTCAAATTCCGGGTGCGTCTAATGGATTCAACA
Source organism: Procyon lotor (assembly GCA_028646535.1). NCBI lineage: Eukaryota > Metazoa > Chordata > Mammalia > Carnivora > Procyonidae > Procyon > Procyon lotor. The sequence continues at coordinate 6,526,309 of CM053610.1, read as the reverse complement.
CCGAGGCTTAAATCTCTGCAGACTTCTAGCTGGTGAGGTGTAGTTACCAGAGCTGCAAGGGGGAGGGGGAGGCAAATTTGAAGAAATTGTCCACATTCAGACACCACAACCCACTGGCTACGAGCCAGGCATAGGCGGTGCAGCTCCTGGCCCACCCCGTCCCCATGTCCCGTTTCCCCAGGGACCTTGGTTCGACACAGACAATTCTGAGCTGATTGTGTCCCAAACACAACAATGACATCCCTTCCTCCTACCTTCTGTCTCTGTATCAGTCCCATTTTTCCTGCCCTCAACCCCATCCCTGTTTCCGTTTCTGTTTTGTTAAATAACAGTGTGACTTTGTCTTTGACATTAAACAGTTGTAGATACTTTTAGCAGAGTTTGTTTACTCCATCTGTATTTCCAATCAGCGCGGAAGGTTTACCAAAGCGGTTCATTACTGATTTATTTATGATGTATTTAGATAGCAAATATGGAACTGTCAGCAGTTGCTGGCTAAACAGTGTTGACAGACATTAATAACATATGGTAGAGCAATGGAATTATGATCTTTAATTTTTTTTTTTTAATTTTGATTCTCAACATGCAATTTGGGGCTTTGCATTTTCTTAGGTAGTTGGTGCAACAGGAGGCGACTTTTAAAGACACTGCGTTTTCCTTTTATTTGTAACCTTTGGGGTTTCCTGGTGGTGACATTAACATCTTCTGTGTCTGTTTAGCTGTTCAATTTAATGGAAGACAAATCCTCCCAAAGGTTTAATTTACTCTTGCAAACTGAAATCACTATATTCACACCGTGGGAAATGGCCCTAATTTTCCCAACCTTCAGTCGCCATCAAGCATATAATTTATTTCTCCCCCTTCAATACATTCCTCATTAGAAAACAAAGTTTTTGATATTTAAATGTTACCAGGTTCAAATGGGGGATCCTGGTCTCCCCGTCTCTGCAAAATGCTCGTGCAGGCATGGCTGCTCCTACCCGTCAGCCACCTGTTTATATGGGGCCGGAAGAGACAGACATCTGAATTTCTGACCTTCAGTTGGCTGTTCCTTTGAGCTTATATGGTTTTCTCCAGCAGCAATGGCGGGGGAGGCTGTTTGCCGAGGCTTAAAGGAGAAAGAGCTGGTATAGGGTGGTTGGGATAGAATTCAGCCCATCTGCTTTGAAATAGGTAAGCACATTTTAGCTGGCCGGTATCCCAACAAGCAACAGAGTTTCTCTCCAGCCAAGAATTCTTCCACGGTTCTGCAGAAATGATCCCATTTTCCAGAATTCAATTCTTTCTTTCTCTTGAAAACAATATGCAAAAAGACATGACTATTCACAGAACACAAACCTTGTAGGTTCTCTAGAGCCGCGGAGGTCAGTGATGGAGTTAGTGATGGAGCCAACACCGTCTCCTCGGGCAACAGTCACAGACGTATTACCCGGGATTTCAAGGTCCTGGCAGCCTGGGAAGCCGGTCTTCCCAGGCAGGGAGCCCAGTGAAAAATGGGTGATCGTTCAGTTCCTTACGTGATTTTCGTGTGTGAAGACGGCATGCTTGTCCTTGTTTTCTCACGTAAGGACAGGAAACAAGATGGACTGTAGGATTTGTGGATTCAGGACCTCTTGTGCATGTGCCCCAGATGCCTTTCTAGGGCTTACCACACGTTATCACCCTGGAGCCTCAGAACTCTCTAAGAAATAGGTTTGAATATTATTCCCATTGTGCAGGTAGGGAAGTTGAGGCTCAGAGGGGTAAGTGATGTGCCCCATGTCACATAGCTGCAGGCAAAGGAGCTCTTAGTCAAATCCGGATAGTCTGATTTCCCGGCCAAGTCAAACGGGGAATTTGGGTGAAAGCAAAAGATATAAAAAAGGCTTGTATGTCTTTATCTCTCTTGTTTTTACTATTTTAGAACTGTAAAGCATATCGGAAATTCTCCTGTCCAATTCCCTCATTTGACCTTTGAGATAACGAAGCCCAGAGAAGCCCTAAGACTTTCCCCAGGTAAACGGTCAGGGGCTGGCTTATCCCGACCCTGGATTCCGCTTTGGTGGTCAGTGCCATATCATTTCCTTAATGGTCTTAAGGCCTGAACTTATTTCTATTGGTGGCTGATTTTGAAATCTATCCAATATGTTGGACACATTAATGATATTAGAAGAAAAGAATCACAGAAGCCATCTCTGTCTTAATCCTAATATCTACTACGAGAATTCACAATAAATAATAAGCTGCCGTGGTCAGATCTCTGTTCAGTCCCACCTCCGACACTCACAAGCTGTGTGATTTTACACACACTCCAGCCCGACCCGAATCTTATGATGCTCCCATACAAATGGCTTACAGGAAAGATTCTATTCAAAGCCACCATTATAGAGCCCAGCACAAGCTATGATTCATTAAATGTTGGTTTTCAGAATTATGCTTATTTTAAGCATACATGGAACCAAAATCAAGATGCACAAATCTTGTCTCTTCGGTGTAGACACCTGCAAAGCTGCATACCCCTATCTTCAAAGCCAGATACTCTGAATCTCCCTTATCTCATTCTTCAGGCTTCAAGTTCCTGACTTCCGGACCAAGATTTAAGGGGCTCATGTTATTAGATTAGGTCCCTTAGATAATCTTGCTATTTTAAAGTCACCTCATTTGACTCTTAATTGCATCTGAAAGTCCCCTCCCAGCGGTACCTAGATTAGTGTTTGGTCCCCGACCTGGGAGGTGGCGTATGTGGTATCCACCAGGGGCCAGCAGTCTTTGGGCTGTCTTAGAATTCTCCCCATCCTAGACTCAATTTCCTAATCCGCCAAATGGGGACATACAGTAACACCTATGGTGCAGATGTTTATGAGGATTAAATGCACATAAATCACTTGCCACGGTGCCTGAGGTAACATACCCATGCAGTAAATCACAGCTATTGGTCCCTGGAAGGGAAAATAAAGCTTGGACATGGAATAATTAACCAGACAAAGCAGATTTGGAGCTCCACACTGGGAAAAATCATTCATTCCGCAGGAACAAACAGCAAGACAGTTTGCTAGGCATTGAGTAACTACTGGTAGAAGCTGCAATTGAAGGAAAATATCTGCTTCCTACAGGAAGATGAAAGGGGACTTATTCAGAGGATGCATGATCTCTTTAAGAATCAGCCTACAGTCTTACCTCTTCCCTGCAGCTGCTGTGATATTTGAGCAGTGGCCTGAGAGAGCAGTAGCCATGTGGCCAACCTGGGGGTTGTGGCTGTATGAACAGCAGGTGCAAAGGCCCTGAGATGCAAGTCCATAAGAACCGCCAAGAAACACCAAGGGGGACAATGTGACAAAGTGCAGAAAACAAAGCGAGGGGAAGAAATTGAGTCAAATTTATGGGCGAATTGGAAATTTGAACTTTGAATCGTTGATGAGAGTAAGGGACTATTATAATTATTATTTATTATTGCTTGGATGTAAGAACAATTGTTTGAGATAAGGAGGTTTTCTTTCAGAGATACATGCTAAAATATTTATGAATGAAATGATGTGAGGTCTGGGATTTGCTTCAACATAATACTGGTGGAGACAGCGACTGAGGGTTGGATGAAACGAGACGGCCCCTGAATTGTTAAACATTAAAACGGGTCGATGGTACATGGAGGCACATTATTCAGTTGGGTCTCTTTTTGGATATATTTGAAATTCTTCACTTAAAAAGAAATTTTAGAAGAAAAGAAACTGAGTCAAAAGAAATGGCAAGAGTCAGATTGTAGAGGGCCGGGAGCTGCTTAAATGACTTTTTCTCTAAGAACAACGGAAAAACTGTCAGCCGGGTCTGAGCGGTGGGGTGACCTGACCTGATGTGTGTTCTTCAAGGTTTGTGACCACTGTGTCAGCACGGAGGTTAGAGAGCTCTATGCGTTTCCTATTGCTGCTGTGACAAATTACTACAGATTTAGTGGTTTAAAAATGACACAAGCCCTTCTGGGGGCCAGAAGTCCAAACTCGGTCTCACTGGGCTAAAATCAAGCTGTTGGAAGGACTGCACTCCTTCTGGAGGCTTCCACATTCCTTGGCACGTGGCCCCTTCCTCTGTCTTCAAGTCAATGACAATGGAGTGACAATGGTGTCACTCCAACCCCTGCCTCCATCTCCATCTCTGACTCTGATCCTCCTGCCTTCCTCTTACCCGTTGTGCCCCCCAGACAATCCAGGATGACCTTCCCGTCGAAAAGTCCTTCACTTAATCACATCAGCAAAATCCCATTTGTCGTGTGAGTTCACGTGGTCAGAGGTTCTGGGGATTAGGATGTGGACATCTCTGAGGGGCCGTTATTCTGTCTTTAACAGCACGATGACTGGAGAAGCACATCCAGGCGGGAGGCTCTTGCAGGCATCCCTGTGGAAAAGGGCTGTGTGGTTTCTTCTGAACCTCAGCACTCTTGACGTCTTGGCCCGGAGGCCTTTTGCGTCATAGAGGGCTATGCTGAGCACTCTAACACGTCTAGTGGTTGGGGCGCCTGGATGGCTCAGTTGGTTGGGCATCCAACTCTTAGTTTTGGCTCAGGTCAAGATCTCACGGATCGTGGGACCCAGCCTCGCCTCGGGCTCCCCTGTTCAGCTCTCCCTTGGCCCCTCCCCCGACTCTCGCTCTCTAAAAATTAAATTAAAAACTAAATTCAATTAAATGTTTCGTTGCATCCCTGGCTTTGACTCACTGGATGCCAGGAGCACTCCTTCCCCCACTAAGTTGTGACAATTGAGAATGTCTCCAGACATTGGCAAATGTCCCCAGGTTGAGAGCCTATGGACGAGGAAATCATGGCCGAGATGGTGAGAAGTAACCAGATCCTGGCTATATTCCGGCGGCAGACAGACTGGCTTTGCTAGCCTCCCTCGCCTCCCATTGCTCAGCACTGCCAGTAACGAGAGAAATCCCCTTTGGGGATGTGTTAGTCATGTGGACAGTGAGGGGGCAGAAAAATGGCGACAGATTTACTGTTTGCTCTTCTCCCCAACTAGTTGCTTTGCTGCTCGAGGACAAAGGCGGTGGCTGTTATTCCTTTTACCCACCACCTACCCCAGCGGGTGGAGCTTTGTAAGATCTCAGTGAATGCCTACTGGCTTTGGTTTCCTAATTATAGTCTCCCTACACCTTAGCTTCACCGTCGTGGGAGAGGAACTCAATATCCCGGGCATCACTTTCTGCCCCCAATGGAATTTAAGACTCCGAGTTAGCTAAGTGCTTTGGAATCCGTGCACAAGATGAATAGCACAAACTAAACACAAAGACTTGACCTCTTGGTGCAGGCTTCTCGGTAATGCATGTAGATACTCATTACTCATAATTCGATCTGCTTCCTTAACCAGCCCTAACATTTACTGAGCATTTACTATATATCGGGCACTCTGCTTGCTGTCTGAAGAAATAGGAACTAACATGAAACCTATTTTATAAAAGAGGATCATAAGACCGAGGGTGGTTAAGCCCCTCAGCCAAATTCCCGGAGCACAGACAGATGATGTATTTCAGAACTGTCTGAATTCTAAACCTTTGCTCTTATGTTCTATACCATACTGCCTCAATTCTAGGTGGCCCAGGGTGCTTTGATCCAATGAAAGAAAGTCAACTTTAGCGCGAGGTCCTAACAAGACTTAACTGTTTTCTTGATGGCTTTAGGCTTTGGGTTTTGATGTGTGAGATAGCTTCTAACACGTCCGACCTTGCAAAAGGAGGGGCAGGGGGTGCTTTTTTTCATTTCGGGAGAGGAATCAGCCACTCCCTCTCTTCATTCTGCCTTTCTCCCTTAGCGGCGATGGCCGTGTACAAAGTCATTACAGACGGATCATACATAGGCAGATCAAGGGACACGATATGAGCTGTTTGGTCTCTTCCATCCTTTTCGATATGAATCATTGTCATGTTCTGAGCGGTAGCTGTCCTTATATAACTTTAGCTGTTCCCTGGGATGAATCCATGGGCACAGCTCACCTTTAAATGAACCGAGAGAGGACAAATGAAGTTCACAGATGGAGAGAGATGGAGAGTGGGTACCTGCTTTTGGACTTTTGGAGTCCATTGGTTTGGGCACAGGGGTCTCGTGGTGGGGGCGGGGTGGGGGAGGCAGGTAGGTGTGGCTTATTAGCTGCGTGGGCTGCACGTGAAGGGCTCTGAAGTGGACTGGATGCAGGTCGATGTTCCAGAACTTTCCCACCCCCAAGAAGTCAACTGTAACTCAGCTCCAGGGAAGGGTACCCTGTGCACCCTGGAATGCAGCCCTGTGGCCACATCTAGGCTTTGCCAAGAGGAACCAGTAAACTGAATTTTTATCTGAAATCTCCCAATTTTTAGATCTTGGTAATTCATTTGTTTTAACTGCATGCCCTAAACTTAACCCACCTAGAAGCTGAATCCAGTCGATTAATTCTGCTTTGAGGATTTAATCTGAGTCTCTAGGCCTGCACTGTCCAAGATGATAACCACATGTGGCTACTGAGCACTTGAAATTGAGCTGTGCCGGAATCATAAAACACAACATTGGATTTCAAAGGCATACTTCAGAAAAACAGAATGTAAAATAGCCCATCAGTTTTTTTATGTTTATTACATGCTGCTATGATAATATTTGGGATATATCAGGCTAAATAGAATATATTCTCCAAATTAATTTTACCCATTTTTTTTCACTTTTTAATGTGGCCACCGGAAGTGTAAAATTACATACAGAATTCACATTCTATATCCGCTGGACAGCACTGCTCGAAGCCTTTCGTCCCTCTCTGTAACAGACATAATAATAATCACAGCTCCCGGTTACTGGGCATTTACCATGTACCACTGTGTGAAGCCCTTTCTGAGCTTCCTTTTATGTAATCCTCAAAATAATCCTTTGAGCTTATTTGTATTATCACTATTTTATAGATGAGAAAATCGAGGCTAGCTGGACGGTTAAGTAACTCGCTGAGAGTCTCACGGCACATGACGGATTCAATTCTGGATTTGCCTACAGGTCTTTCGGATAGTAAAACCCGAGTCATTAACCTCCTTGCTAACTAAATTAAACACACACAAAACGCAGAATTTGGACAAATCTGAAAAGTGCTGGCCACTGACTTCAGACATGTGCTCTAACTTAAAATAGCACAGAGTGAGCCCTAGAAATTATTTCTTTCCAACTTGAAACTTGGGGGCAATGCTTCGGTTAAATTCAGAAGGGAGGACGTATTTCCATACAGGTGTATTTTGCTTTGTGCAGAATATACATACTCTTTCTATGCTGAGTGTAGACCAAGTATCTGTGATTTGAAGCACAAGAGGAGTTCCAAATGTTAAGAACCCTATCCTGAGTCCTTTTATCACTCACACAAGCCCATCTCCATCTTTATCCTTATGTAAACATGTGGCCACACTGTCCGTCTGGCCGGGTTAGACCTTTGCCTACTGGATTTTGTTAGACATGAGACCCAAGTCTGTCTATTCATCTGGACCTGATGCTTGTCCACATTTTTATGCCATAGATTCATGAGTGTGTCGGAGGGCTTGGCAGGGGGGGCTGTGAATGGACACCCATTCTGCTCTGTCCCAATGCCTTCATCTGCTTCCCAAAATACTCAGTACCACTTGTACGGTGGGTCAGTGTGAGCTCGGATTCAGAGGGTCCTGGGCACATATCCTAAAGGCATAACTTAGGAGCTGGGACCCTGGTCCAGTTTCCTCATGTGAAAAATAAAGGCAGGAAGAGCCAGCACATATAATTGTTGTGGGGGTAAAAGAGATCAAGTCTAAAATCACTGAGCCCAGACACTGGCAAAGAGCAGGTCCCCAAATACGATACTTTTTATTATTAAATGATCACCGTCATCATCATCACGGTGAGGGTACTTCCCTTCTCAGCCTTTGCCTTTGCTTTCCTGACCCTAATGCTCAGGACTAAACCTTATCAAAGAGTCAAGACAAATAGAGAGGGGAAAATATTTCATCTACGAGCCCCCAAGGTCATGGGTATTCGGATGAAGCACTTATCTCTTCAAGGCTTTGCAGCTGGGTCTTTTGTCTCAGCTTTTGGGAACAGTTTGTGTGAACGTGCAAACATTTGAAGAGTATCAGGCACTCCTCGGGGAGTGGCAGTTGCAAGGAGGCTCGGCCATTTTTCTACCTTTCACCCTGTCAGTGCACGAGACCTTGGGATTTTTATAATCCAAATTGATACTCTGTAGGAAATCTCCTCCATTCCAGCTCCCTGCACGGGAAAGATTCATTTCTTGTGGGCACTTCTCCAGCCCAGGGTGGGTAACAGTGACAGGGAGGTGAATTCCTAACCTTGCCATGATAAGGTCCAGGTCTTGCTAATTTGAATCTCTCCCATTTTGCTCCCATCCACCTGGCGCTGTTTGATTTATCTGCTCTTGTTTGTGGATTCACTGATCACTTTCTTATTACTCTTCCGCCGCCATCCATTTCAGTTTGTGGTGCCTTTCGGGTGATTTCTTATGCCACCCCCTTCCCACCTGCTCCAACCTGACAAATTAGCGACTCAAACTGTTGCTTCTGACCCAGCCTGGTCTCTTCCCAGGGATATAAATGAGGCAGTTCAGAAGGATAATGATGCCCTAATAAACATACAGTTGTTCCTCTTTCAGCCGGCCCTGTTTGAAATTCAAGCACACCGCCAGGGCTCCCTAGCTAAGGCAGTGAGAAAGAAGAGGGAGACATTGGAAGGCAGTGGGAATGGGTGGGAAATCCATGCACCACCAATAATGAGATCAGAGCATTCACAGACAGCGGTCCTTTTTGGGGTCCAGCGTCTTATTTTGCTGTCATTAAAAAGCAGGAGGGAGTGCCAGGTCCCTTCTCAAACCAGGGAAGCTTTTGAAGCTTTTCAAGCTTTTGAAATCCTGAAGTTGGGTGGCGAGGAGCTGCAGGGGACGACTCAGAAGCCTGTGGTCAGTAGAACTGAGATGCCCATGGCTGCTCTCCTTCTTCCATCATGGCGCTCTGTTGGGGTGTCAGTCTTGATGCCCACATTTGCCCACTGACACATATTTGGATGTCAGCGCCCCACTTGTATGACTTAAACTCTAGAAACCTTTCCAGATCCCAGGTTCTGGGCTGTAGCTCTTCTAATCGGTGTTTGGTACTCTTTCCTGGAGGGTCAGGTCAAAACAGCCAGTGAAACCACACAGAGGTAAATAGCACTGACCTTTGCAAGATGCGCTTGGGTGTGACTTCTCCCACCAATTCCCCCATTAGCTAAGAGTGCCTGGCATTAGCCCTAAGACCAATTACTTTGGAAAATGTAAAGGCTTAGTTTAATTAATTAAAATAACAACAAGATGAAGACCACCCTGATATGTTGAAGGCACCCTAATGCCTTTTCTCTTCGCAGACTCACCGGGGGTGCTAATGAGCCAGTGGGGGGTTCACTCCATCTGGCTCTCTTCTTTTGCTCGGACTTTCTTGCCTTTGGAAGGTACAGGAGTGGAGGAGATGGGAACTCACAAACTCACCTCCTCTATGCCGACATTCACCCATGTTTCTCATTAAATCCTCGGGTCAATTCTTTGAAGTAGGAATGATTCACTCAGATTTGTAAATGAGGAGGTGGAGACTTGGGGAAATAAAGAATTCAAGTGTTGGAACTTGAATCAACCCCCCTGAGAACATGTTGTCCCGCCACACGTCGCTTGATGACACCCAACATTTATTGCATGCTTATAGGTGCTAAGCAATCTGTGTGTCGAGCCATCCCTATCTACATGATAGGGCTGTGGTCATCTTCAACAATCCTGTAGGGTTGGTATAGGGTTGGTATGCTGTTATCCCTGTTTTATAGACAAGGAGATGAGCTCAGAACAGTTCGCCAACTCCCTAAAGGTCACACAGCTAGACAGCGGCAAATTCTAGACCCTCCTTTCCCACCCCCTTAACCATGATCTGTACTATCTCAATTGCTTGGTCAATTTCCATATCACAGCGAGCAAAGTGGGTGACACTGAAGGGCTCTCTAGCATCTCAGGGACCCTTTTGCTGCCTTGTAGCTGATCCAGGAGAGCCTCCAGGTTTCTAACAATGCACTGCCTTCCCTTTCCCCAAGAGCATCACCCCCACAAGGACGTGTCACTTGTTCAACCTACCCATTCTGGCTTGGCATGAAATCCACTTGTCTGAGTGGTGAAAAAGATATTTAAAGAACAACAATTGACATGGTGATGATTTTCCTCAAGCACATCTAACACGTGCATGGGACTGAAGCCCCACTTTCTCCTTCATTGGAACCCAAGTGCAGTGCAGAAGGGTTCATGGCCTCACAGAGGCCTCACAGAGCCTCACAGCTCTGCTTGGGGCTATGAATTCTTGGAACCTGTTTAAACATTCACCATTAGAGATGTTGGGTGGTGAGGTGTAGTTCAAGAACTTGGGAGATATCAGTACTATCTAGCCACAAAAAATACTGATGGATAGTGCGATGTTGTGGAGGTTTAAGAAAGCTACACGGAAAGCCCTCCATCAGTATTACTACGATAGTTGTAGTTTTAGTAGCTGGTATTTATTAAATGATTTTCTCTGCACACCAGTCTCTTCTAAGCACATTACTTGATCTGACTCATGCAGTCTTCACAATAATGGAGGGAGGGGTTACTATTATGTCCCATTTCCATATAAGGAAACCGGCCTAGGGAACTTGCCTGAGGTCACTGAACAGTTATCTAAGATCTCCATTTAAAATCAAACCTCTAAAATAATAATAATAATAAATAAAATAAACCTCTGATGAAAGATAAAAGCTCTCTCTCTTTTTCTTTAATGAAACAAAGCAAAGCAAAGCAGGAACTCCAAAAACACCCCACCCAAAGCCACCCCCCCACCCCCTCTCCATTAAGCAAAGTAGGCCTGGATGCCCCCTCACCCCCAAAACCTTTAGACACCTGTAAAAATGTTTGGATCTCTTTTCAAATTGAAGGGAGAAGAATGAACTTTTAAGGTGGAAGAAAATGTCTTATTTTTGTCTCATATCAGCAAAACAATGGAAATTTTAGGCCCTCCCAAATGATTAAATTTTGCTTGAAGGAGAAAAAATTTAAATGTTGAAGCATTTAAAGTAATATTTGGTATAATTTTTAATATCAGTACTATTATGGGGGGAAGGGTGCCCTAAGGCAGAAGTGCTTAGAGTCCCACAAAAGTCTTACAACCTCCCTGACCCCACAGCATGGCCCATCTAGGTTTAAATCACATCAGCGTTGTACAAGCTAGCGAGCTCAAAGCCCTTCCTGACTCTCACAGTGGTGCAGAAGGGCCTATCTACAGGAGGACTCGGTGTCCACACGAAGCTGCCCCCATCTGTGTAAGCGTCGTCCCCTGGAACCTTCTGCACATGGAACATAGAAATGAAACAGAAACGACCTTGTAGTAATTTTAAGTGTTACGTAGGCAGTGAAAAATACCGGCAGACACTTGAGCTGCATTTTTAGAGGGAAAAAAATGTTTGGAGAGACCTAATTCTGGTCCCTTGGTTGCTTTAATGATGCTACTGGTTTCGGGCTTAGGTTCCTGTAATGAAGAGCTACGGCAAAGGACAGCAATGGATCCTTGTGGGGAGAATTCTTTCTTAAGGTTCTTCCCCAGAACACAGGGTGATTTTCAGATGAAGGTGCGCGGGGCATTTGTCCATGAATTTTTAACTCCAAATGGAAATGCAAATGAACAAGACACATGTTGGAGGGATATAATTTATATAATAGGACTGTTTCCGTGTCAAAGGATGGAAAAACCAACTCAAATAGGCATCCACAGAGACGTGTTGGGGTCTTTTAACCAAATAGTGTGGTAGTAGATTTGGCTTTGGGTCTGGCCGGATTCGGGAGGCAAATAGCTCTCCTACAATCATTGTTTTTCAGAATTGGGTCAGAAACCCCTCTCTGGACCACTCACTGTGGCCAGGAGGATGGAGTGTTCGGAAGAGTTGGCTTGGGGCACACGCTCAGCAGGTGGCTGGGAGGGCGGGGTTAGCTTCCCCTGAATCACACGTCGGACTGACGACTAACCGTCGAGGTGGAGTGGGTTCTATTCCAAAGGAAAATCCAAACAAAGATGTTGTCAATCAGAAAAAGAGCAGTGGGAGCTGGAAAAAAAATTTTAAAAGATGCCCTAGTGTAAGATGTAATTGATAGTATGGAGGATAACATTCCCGTGTCCATTTAGCATTTAGTTACAGAGCTTTGCATTCTATGGCAAACAACAAACAAACAAACAAAAAAAGCAAAACCAAAAACTTTCAAATAAATTTTCTTTTTTATTGCTGTTTTAAACCATCATGCTCTTGCTTTTTTTTTTTCTTCCAAATTTTTAATCTAAATTCAAGTTAGCATTCAAATAAATTTTCAAATGGCTAGAAGTTTAGCCATCAGAGAATCCCGGCTGAAAGTTTGTTACCATGGCCTTGCTCATGCCTTGAAAATTCACGTAAAATTGTACCTCTTGGCTTTCTCCAAAGAAACATGACAATTGAGAGTCTGGGGGGAGTCCTTGAAGAAGGCTGGTCCCTGGATTCCTTCTCTAGCTGTACGTAGACACACGATTACAACTAGAGTAAGTCTGGGCCCCCTAGCACTTGTCTGTGCCTGAGCTCAACTGACGCCATCGCTCCTTGCATCAACAGCCACAAGTGTTTAAATTTTAATTAGTCAGTAAGAAAAACTGAGCTCCAAACCCTGAGTTAAACCTGACCCTAGGTTTCATACACACCCAGATAAATTTGATGGAGAAACATTTCCTGTAGAAAGGGCCTTCATTTCTTTTGAGAACACCATTATTGGGGATACCATTAAAAATTTCATCAACAAACAAATTGGACTTTTTTGCAATTTCATGCCAGTGAACACTGATAAACCAACCTGAAGGGGTTTGTACTTCATGCTTAAGATTTGGAAAGACCTTGAAGGAAAGAATTAAAGGGAAACTGCTCTGTTATCTGGACTTATATAGGGTGATACCCAAGAGTAAGTCCAGCCTGACTCCATAATATCCTCCAGCTTCCATGTCTGGAAAGAGACTCTCACTCAACAAATATTTCCTGATGCCCAATAAAGGCAGGATGTGTGCTAAGTTGGACCTTCTTCTAGGTGCTTTGGGAAGTTGGGTGCACAGATGAGCCATGGATCTTGGCCTCGTGCAGCTTCAAATCTAGTACAAAGACCCAAAACTTGCGTGATTTTTACTTTACTTGCAAAGTAAAATATAGTAAGCCGTCCAAAACAAATGAAATTAGCCAAATTGATGTAATTAGGTGCTTATTTCGTTACTTATGACTATGTAATGGGCTTGGCTCCAAGTACTGAGGAAATAGCAATGAACAAAACTCTCAAGATCCCTGCACTCGTGGAGGTTACGTTCCAGTGGGGACACAGACGGTGCACAATTGAACAAATAAATTATCAGATTACTATGATATCAGATTACTAAGGGCTGTGCAAGAAAAACAAGCGAAGCAAGGGCATAGTCAGGGATGAAGGGGTGTGCACTTGCATAAAGAATATTCAAGGGAGGGGCGCCTGGGTGGCTCAGTTGGTTAAGAATCCAACTGTCAATTTCGACTCAGGTCAATATGTCAGGGTCGGGAGATCTGGAGCCCTGCGTCGGGCTCTGCACTCAGCTGGGAGTCTGCTTGGGATTCTCTCTCTCTCTCTCCAACCAGCCCCCACGCATGGTCGCTCACATTTTCTTGCTCTTTCAAAAGGAAAGAAAGAAAGAGAGAGAGAGAGAGAGAGAGAGAAAGGAAAGAAGGAAGGAAGGAAGGAAGGAAGGAAGGAAGGAAGGAAGGGGGGGAGGGAGGGAGGGATGGGGGGAAGGAAGAATTCAGGGCAGGTCTCTAAGAAGCCAACATTTGAACAGAGAAAGGAATGAATCCAGGGAGAATATGTAAAGGGTTCTGCCCCACTGCCCTGGTGCTTAGTAAACACTCAGTAAACGCTACTGTGATTATTATCACTGTTATAATAAGGAGCCCTGAATCTGAGAGGAGAGTGTAATTGCAATTAGCTTGATTAAAGAAAGCTTTGTGGAGGCGATGGCATTTGAATGAGACACGCCTGGTTGGAAGTCCAAACCGACTAAGACCAAGAGATGGCTACAGGCAGACCCCTTGGCGTGTACCCTCCTGCAGAACTGCTGTTTGTATCTGTGCTTTGTTTTAGCTTAGCTCATCAGAACTCGAATTGGGACTCCAGTGAACAGAATGATGAAACCCAGCAGCAGCGAGCCCACGTCCCCACTTGGCCAACGTTAGTCTGGGCTGTTCCACCTGAGCCCTCCCCTCATCCCATGACTTCAATACCCGTTGTCAAGATTTCAGCCTATTGTGTTCATTGACAGACCCAAACTGCAGCGTTTGGGGTAGTTATGTGCCGTATTCAAAAGTCTCTCACGTCCCCGTGCCCTGGCTAAACGATTCCAGAACATCTTGTCGCTGTTTTCGTTTGCCTCTCCTGGTTCCCAAGAGAGTGTGAGCCGCTTTTATTAGGCGCTTGCTTCCCAGATTTGCATAATGGCAGCTTCCTAGCTAGGTTTTCCTCAGGAGAGGAGGAGTGCGGAAGGGAATGTATTAGAAATACAAGAAAGTGGTGTCATGGGCATGGGAAAGAAGGGGTTACATGGGGTTCTAGACCTGACGCCCAGTCTGGGCCCTAGGGCTGACACGTCCCTTCACAAGAGGCTTGGAGTCCCTGCCGTGCCCTCCTCCGCCCCCAGGACCAGATGCCCGCCTCTGAGGTCGGAATCTTCATCTCCCACACTTCTTTATTTAAGCCAAGTCCCAGTCAAGTTCCCAGAGACTCAAACCTAAAAATCAGATTAGCTCTGGTCTCTGGCCTTCTTATATCCAGAACGGCATCTGAGGCCAATGAATGGAAGACACTTGTATTTCAGGGTGTGTGAAACAAATATCAAATAATGTCACTGTCACCAGCCCTGGCCTTGCAGACACAAGCTCTGTTGTCTCCGTCAGCCCTCCTTACCAGCCGGGCCATTGCTGGCTCCTCAACTCTTCAGTTCCTGATGGGGGAGTGAGACAAAAGTGGGGAGCGGCTACAACCCGGGGTGCACATGGGCTGGGGGAATGGCGAGGGGTCCCTGGCAAGGAGAGGGGGGTGCGGAAGTAAAAGGAAATGTAGGCCAGGGCCAGATTACAGAGGCCACGCACGCCAAGCTAGAAAATGTCATTTTATGGCAGACGCAATCAGGACAATAAATGATTCCCAGGCATAGGTGAGCTCAACCAGCGCTTACTGGCCACCAGCATTTTTCTGGTGTCAACATCATCCCAGAAAATCCTGTTAAAAGCCACTCACACTGTGTTAATTCCTCCTCTCTGGTGTTTACACCTCTCAAAGGTGTGTGGAGTTCCAGCTTGTCACTCCCAGGTTTGTCACCCGCGGAAGACAGCTCAGACGTGTGGGGCTGCTTTAATCTTTCCCTATAAATCAATCCCTTTTCCCCTTAATCATCTAGCTTGCTCTTCTCTGAACTTGCTCCAATTTGTCTACATCTTGCCGGGACCAGGTTGTCTAAAAGCGAACACACCGTTCAGAGGCCATGAGTTCTCGCAAACCCTCTCCACCGCCCAGAGAATTCTGCGCAGGGCCCTGGCAGCGAGCAGAGCCAAAAAATGGCCTGTCTCCAGTTTCCAAAGGGGCCATTTCTTTCTGTTCCAGAACAGCCCGTTTGTTATTTTTAGTGCCTGATTGTCAGCCTGCTGCCTTAGAAACTTTGTGGTCACATTACATATTCCAGAAAGTCACATTGCTGGCGATGTGCGGCTGTATCGATAGATGAGTAATTGCTCACTGTCATGTCCACTCTGTAAAGTTGTGTCCTCCCAAGTAGGGAAAGGCAGAATGTGCTAGAGAGAGCTCCTACCTGCCCAGCTGCCTTACCTGTCTGCTCCCCCCTCCCTGGCGGGATCCACCTGCAACCTTTTGTACCAGCGCCCTCTGCTGGCTGGACGCCCCACAGACTAGCAGCTCTGGGAGCTGGATGCCCCCCGGGCTCTAGGCGAATGGGGTGCTATCATTCCCATTTTAAAGACCAGATAACTGAGCCTCAGAGAAGTGAATATGTGGCTCCCAGTCAGCAGGATGGAAAAGCATAACGATAATTAGAATAACAACCTAAAAGGACATTTTGCCTAGCGCTTTAGATTCCCGAGGTCAGGGGCGACAACATTACAATACCAGACAGATAATAATGGCAGCGGACAGAGCTGGGTGTAAGTTAGGGAGTGGGTAGGAACCGTAGCCCACCCCTCCTGCTCATTCTAGGGAGGATAGCCGTGGTCTAGCTTGGCCAGGCAATGAGGCAGGACCAGTAATGCCAGAAGTCGGTGCTCAGGAGACAGACCCCATCTAGACCTAAGTGTGAAATTTTGCCATTTCCAAATGATGTATCGGCTGAACGAAGCATGTTTGATATGTGCACCCAGCCCACTGCCCAGGGTCCCGTAACCCCCGGGTCTCATAACCCTCGGTTTCCCTGGAGCCGCCCTAGTCACTAGGTTTCACAGAAGTCCTGGGATATGGCTGCTTTTTTATCCTCACAACCACGGGGACAGAGAGAAGGTATGCAAACTGAATTCATGTTGGAGAACTTTAAGAAGGCCAGGGGGTCTTCTTCATCCAGCAACACAGCCTTGTATTTTACTTCGGGAGAAACTTCTCCTTTTTAAAAATAGGAAAGCCAAGGCTCCAAGGAGGGACGGACTAATGGCAGATGGTACAAGGTCGGCTGCCTCAAGTCCAGTTCTTTCAAGGCGCGGTGTTGTCTTTCATCCTGCACTAAGTTTGTTTTCTAAAGACTACATCTGAGGGCCTCTGACCTGCGATTCAGAACATTCCCTTTGAGTGGCTTTCCAGTAGCAGAGCTGTGTGTGTGCGCACATCCACGGGCTCTCAGATCACATACTGTGATTCAAATAGAGAAATGGGAAAGCATCGAGTTGCATTAAGCAAGATCACACTTCAGAGCAGTTGGCACAGGGGCAACTGAATTTGGGCTGTGGACAGATTTTGTTTGGCCCACACAAAATACTCAACAAGAACAACAGTGACAGTAATAATAACAATAATAAAGTAAAGGGTATTGCCAAAATTTAATGATGGGGAGATTCTCCATAGAAACCCAAATTGCCATATTGCTTTTTGCAAAATCTAAAACTCTGTCTCATCAGTACTTTTTTGTGCACAGCAAGGTGGGCTGGGGCTGGGTTGTAGCCATCCCCTTCCCACGGGGCCAGCACTTAGCCGGTCTTCCCAGTGCCCACCTATTTCTGGTCTCCCTGAGGCCATATATCAAAAGCTATTTATCATTGTGTTTTTGTCATTCTTTTCATAAAGAAAATGAGATGTTTCCTGTGGTGGTTTCTGTGAAACATGAGAAAATAGGCTGAGAGCTTTCAAGAAAAATGGGAGCAGGCATCTTTCTTCATGGAGGTGAAGAATATTCTACCATATTTATTAAATGATGCATAGGGTTGCTTCTCTGGTCTCTGTTCAGCATCTGCTTGCCACCCCACTTTGGACATCATCTGATAGAGTCTAATGTATGTTAGTCCAGTAATAGGATCTGCCCCGTGTAGCCTTCATCAGTCTGGTATTAGGGATCAGCTGATTCAAAACAAGGCTGGCCAAAATGAGAGCTAGAGCCTGCAGAGGCCCCAGGTCTGTGGTGGGTGCCATTGTCAACAGGGAAACTTAATCACGGTGGAAAAGGCTCTTACCCTGTTCCTTCCTCTAAGGTCTTTTCACTGTATTTCCATGGGACACCAATTCCTCTTTTCTCCATTGGCCCAAGACTTCGGATAAACGCCAAGTCTATTTGAAATGCAATGAGCTCCCCCATAAGATGGGTGTCCTCATCCATTCTCTTCTCTGTGTCCCTCCCTCAGGCTTTTTAAACATAAAAACAGTCTTGAGCAGTTTAGCCAGCAAAGAGAAATAAAATTTGTGAAGCTTGACATCCCCCAATGGAAAGCAAGTGTTGTTTTTGCTGTTTTCTCCTGCAGTTGAGAAGGGCTGACAATGAAATGTGTATTCCCATTTCTGCATCATTTTGTAATAGATTTGTAACTGAACCACAGTAAGCAATATTACTCCCCACTGTATTGATCAGGTCATAGTTATTCATCCTTGAATTGACAAAGTTTGGGAGATGTTATGGGCCGATCAATTGTGTCTATTGCCTTTCCTTGGAGAGACTAGAATCCTAGATGCTGAGTCCTTCAGGAAACCTATAAATTATCTGGTCCTTGGCTTATAAACTCAAGGGCTTATCAGCACAGGTAACTTCTGCGGGTGAAGCAAGACTAGTAATGAACTCATTACTAATGAAGTCTGCTTCTCCCTCTCCCTCTGCCCCTCCTCCTGTTCTGCTCTCTTCCAAATAAATAAATAAAATCTTTAAAAAAAAAAAAGATACCTCTGATCTGGTTCTAGCTCTTCATTTTTTGAAAATAGAAACTGGGGCCCTATTAAGTGACACTCAAAAGACGGGGAGAGAGAACTGGCATTCACACTCTCTCCAGCCGGAGAGCTAAGGTGATGATGCTTGACTGTGAGATACGACAAGAAAACTGTTACCCTCTCAAATGAAGAGCAGTGAGCTCTCTCTCAGCTTTTGTGTCACTGCGGCAACTACTCTCAATCGAAACCCCTCCTTACCCCATGGTCAGAATCATCTAATCCTCCATGAAGGAACAGATTTTAAGCTCTTTCCATTTTCCTCAGGAGGAAAGTCTTTTCCGACAGGGATGCTTAGAGAAAAGTAACTATGAGGACTCGGTAGGTATTTTTCAGAATGAACAAAATGGGAATGAGCTAAGGACACACACACCCACACTTGTATATATGCACCCACACATGCTCGAAGATGGTGGTTTCGGAGGTTGAGCCCCACCTTCGGAAGAATTCATTCCACATCTATTAAAAGCTCTCTGTTGATGAAGAATTCCTCTACAGAGTTATCGTGTCAGAGCCAGATGGTTTGTTGTTTTTTTTCTCCTGTGTCAGGTGTTGGCAAATTATATAGCTCATGGATCAACCTGTTTTCACAAATAAATTGGAACACAGACACACCCACTCATTTATATATCACCTATGGTGGCTTTGGTGCTACAGCAGAAGAGTTGAGTAGTTTCAACAGAAACAGTATGACCCACAAAGTCTAAAATGTTCACAAATTCATTCTTTATGGGAAAAGTTTGCTGACCACTGCCAGATATGGATTGATCATGCACCCTGATGCAGGACACAACTGTGTGTGAAGGACTAGGAACATGATGCTGGGTACCAGGAATCGGAAACTCAAGTGAGCAGAGAGGGAAATTAAAACATGCCTTTTGTACATCTCAAGGTGACAGGCTCTGCTCAGTGCTGGGATTTTCCCTCTAGCAGGAATGCAGGCCCACTATTGCCTAATCCTCGGACTTTTCCAGAACATCCATAAATCTGAATTTTCATGTGAAATGTTCCATTTTTTAAATGTTGGCAAAAAAATATTTTGAAAAACGAAAACCTCATGTTACCCTGTAGGTAACTATAGGGGTCAACCTATTAGTGATATCGGTTGTGGTCAGGAGGGGATAATCTTATCTTTCTTGTTCCTGAACAGGATCCAGAAAAATGGATTGATGGCAAACTGAGATTTTGTGACAGAGTAGTAATAAGAAGGAATCTGATGGCCAAGGGCTCACTGCCAGATCTGTTTTAAATGCCAGCACCTTCTTTGTTTGCCTTCAAACAACACCAAATACCTAAATCACCGTAGTAAACACAGATAGAAAGAGACAGAAAGGTTAAAAGTGTGCTCATAATCTCCTGCTTTTTTCCCCTCCTATACATGTTTGAGAGCAACATTGTTTCGTAAAAACAATATGACCCCATTTCTAAAGCAATATTCATGCTAAGCTAGTCAGCTGTTAAATATACCCAGCAGTTTGCATTATGATGAAGCTAAGCCAGAATTTCAATTATTTTCTGGACACATTTAAAATTATAATACTTTACTGGGTTAGTGTTATAGTTCATCCAAATTACTCACAAACTATCATATCAATCTCTTGCAACCGCTAACGCCTTACAGATCCGTGAAGTCAGGCGAAATAAGAGACTGGCCAGGGTAACGACCTTCATGCCGACGTTGTGTTTTAAGGGGTACGTGTCTCTAAGAGTGTGGGTGGCTAATGGTCAAAAGCTAGCCTTTGCTGCTCGCGATATTTAGGCTAAAAGAAATAAGAAGGAGCTGCAGACCACACTTTTTCCTATTTTGAGGAGCATACCTGGCTTTGTGCAAGTATTTCCAGCAGTCCACCCCTCCCCACCTCCCCACAAATTGTACCTCTTTTGCCAAATGACTTTTTAGAAGTCAGTCCCCAGGGACCCAAAGTTGTCATTGCTATTTTTTCCCTTCTCTGTGGCGCTACTACCAGCAAACCCTGAAAATTCAACATCCCGGCGTCTCCCTGGACACCAGCTTTCAATGATGCACCTTGTTCCAGACCAGTGGTGCAAAGTAAATTCATCAAGAGCAGGTCCTGTTAATCAGCAAGGATTTATGAATATTACCAGCAGCAGTTGTTTTGAATGTGCCTCTTCCTTAAGAAGGCACGCCGCTCTGAGTCCTTCACAATCAACAGGACCTTTTCACGTCCTTTGCGAAGTCCATTAGACCCCATGCTAAATGTGTCTGAGTTAATTTATGACTGTGTGTCCAAAGCTTCTGTCACTTGGAGGGACACAGTATCACTTAAAAGAGAGAACCTTGAGAGTAGGCTCCCTTGGGCCCACTCTGAATGCTATCTGGTGATGCTATGAGATTTGCCAATGGCTGGAATCCACCAGGGTGCCTGGAGGGCTATTATTAGACTTAGCCACATGCAAACTTCTAGAACGAGGTGAGATCCCAACAAGCAAATCCATTAGAAGGCAGTTTCAAAAAGATTTCTTCCTGTCTCAGGTCGTCATTGCATGGACAAAATGAAATATAAGGAAAGAAGTAATGTAGTTACTTCCATTAAATGTTTTACACATAATATCTAAAAGAGTTGCACTGTCCATCAGAGAAGCCACTAGCCACCGGTGGTGGCTTTACATTTACATAGATGTAAATTTGTATCAATTAAAGTGAAATAAAATGAAAAATTCCATTCTTCCTTGGAACAAGCCACATTCCAAGTGCTCAGTGGCTGCACGAGCCCGGTGGCTACTCTACTAGATGGTTCAAACAGCTAACATTTCTACCATTGAAAAAAGTTCTATGAAGCAGCCTTGATCTAGAGATTTTTGTTGGTCGAAAATGTCTTTACGGTTGCATTATCTCCCTCTCTCTTTGTCTGGCAGCCATCCTTATGGCTTGTGGCAGGGTTTCCTAAGGGTCAGCGTAGGTACCCCTGGTGGAACTCAAGGTCCTTTTAACGTGAATGAACTTTTTTTTTTAACTTCTAAAAGTTATATAATTATTTCAGGGTGAATTTAAAAAGCATCCATGACAAGAATTATGCTCAGTGGAAAAGGCCAATCTCAAAAGCTTACCTACTCAGAAGCTTACCTGCTGCATTTATACAACATTCTTGTAATGACAAAATTATCGAGATGAGAAGATTAGGAATGACTGGGGAGCAGGGGTGGGGGAGGCGGCTGGGGGTGGGTCCTCATCCTCATGATGGAACTCTTCCGTATTTCAGTGGCAGTGGGAATCACCAAAACCTGCACATGTGATCAAATTGCACACTCACGAGTGTGGGCACAACGGGTGAAATCTGAACGGGTTGGTGGGTTCTATGGATGTCATTTTCCTGGCCGTGATGTTGTACTCTAGTTACATACAAGGTGAGGCTCTCTCCGTATTATTTCTTACAATTGCATGTGAATCTACAGGTATCTCCAAAAAACATTTAAAGATCTACGTAACTAGCACGTCAAATCGAAACGGTTTAAATGTCATTTCCTAGGATGAACCTTAAAGGCGCCAGTGCCGTGACGATCCGTTATTCAAAGAAAATCATGAGACACTGAAATTTGGAAAACTCCAACAGTCGTGTAAGAAAACAGGCTCTGGAATGAGACCAAATTGGGATCAAATCCCATAGACTAGCTGTGTGACCTTGGGCAAGTTACTTAATGTCGCTCAACTTTCGTTTCCAGAACTACAAAATGGGAATAATGATCGTGTTCTTCTCATGCTGTTGTTTTGAAGCTACGTATGAGAATATAGGTAAAACCCTAGGGCCTTCCCTGGCTTGCACTGAGAACTTAATAAATGGTTGTTATCATTGGATATGTGCACCTTATTCCATAAAACTTAGACGTGATTAATTATTCATGGAATTGCTTAAATCAGGGTTGGCAAACTTCTTCTGAAAAGGGCCAGGCAGTAAAGATCTTTGGCTTTGCAGGCCATATGGTTTCTGTTGCAACTGCCTAACTGTGCCATTGCAGCACAAAAACTACCATAATTAAAGACGAGGTGTGGCTCTGTTCCAATATAATTTTAATTGCCAAAACAACCGGCAGGTTGGGTTGGGCCTATGGGCCATGCAAACCAATCCCTGGTCTGAGTAATCTTTTTCTATTCACCTTGGAGGGAAGGAGAGGCTATTGAAGGCTGACCCACATATCCCTGCTCATTTTTGTCTCACCCACCCTCTCCCATGCTTAAGTACCATCCCATTATACGCCCACCAGAGGTCAAGTCAAAATACACTTGCTATGGGTCTTACCGTGTGCACCTCCCTGGATGGGATGCCCATCAAGGGTCCCCCGGGGCTTGTACATAGTAGGCTCTCAAAATATATTAAGTGATTGACTGGCCCATTCATGGAGACAGGCAAGTCTTGACAAAGGTTAACAGAGATTGGAAGGCCAGTCCTGCCCAGGTGCCTCACCTTAAGAGCAGAGGGAGTGCTCATATGCACTTGCATAGCCCTCACTTCAACTTGTCACATTTTTATTCGATATGATGCCACCGAATGGTTCAAATCGTCACATCACCGCTGTGGCAACTATTCATTCGTGGCTTTGATTTATAGCTAAGGAAATGGAAACCTAGTGAAACCAAGTAGCTCTGATAAAATCGTGCAGCTTACTCATTGAGAAAACCGAGACTTCAAACTAATTGTCCCAATTTCAGACTCAAGTCTTTTTCCATGATGTCGCAAATGCTCTAAAGAAGTTTCTAACCAGTGAAAAAGCGGCCTGGGTCGCTACCCCAGTAATACCACCGTGTGAACTCCAAACTATCAAAGAGGAAGCGGCGACAGGTTTAAATACCCTCCACTGTGTGTTATTTGGACACAAGTAAGTGAAAAATTCTGCTACGGCTTATTTATGGTGGAATCCCATTTGTACTAAAGTCTGTACAATATGGTGACACCCTCACCTGCTTCTGCGTACTCACCTCTCAGTCTCCCTCCTTCTCCTTCATTTCTACCTGTCCCCGTAACAGGGACACGGCAGCAGTTACATGTCCCTCCGCACACAGGCTTACACGTTCTCCCTCTAAAGGCAAACAACTGTGACAAAGGACTGCCCCCCGTGTGAGCCTTCCCCCCTGGACCACAGCCCCTGCTCCGGCTGCCTGGCGGCTTTTCTCTTATCTGCAACCCCCAAATTCTTACAGAGTGAGGCGTACTCTCCTCACTTCTGCGTCAGAGTCATCCGTTACTGCTCCCTTGCAAACGAGAGTGGAGCTGCACCACAGGCGAGTGCACACACGCGTGCACACACACGCACGTGCTCCAAGCTCAGCTGCGTGGGAGCTTTGGTGACGGCCTGGGGTCTGGGTCTCAGCCTGGCCACAGCCACAGTTCTGACGATGACCTTGAGCCAAGTCCCCTTATCTGTGTAAAGGGTAGGATAAAATACTTCCCTCTAGACTTGTTGTAAAAGTAGAAGGAGACATTGTATACAAAGCACCTCTCACATGCTCTGTGGTCAGGAAATAAGAGTTATTATTGTTACCAAATGCGTGCGTGTATATGTGTGTATGTATGTATAATTTTTTATGCATGTATATACATATATATGTGTGTATGTGTGTGTGTGTGTGTGTGTGTATACACGTGTGTGTGTGTGTGTATAATATTGCCTTTTAATTAGAATAGTCTGTGGTCAGTAGCCATGTCAGATCCTCTCTGCCTTTTCCAAAGGTCTTAGCATTGTAAGTTTCGTGTAGAAACTCTTTAATACACACGTGTGAAACCAGTGAACGATGGAGAAGTTAGGACACCATATTAACAAGGCTGTTATTAAAATAATAAAGCTCAGGTGTGCGGATGGCTTAGAACAGGTTTTCTCAGCCTCGACAGGACTGCCCCTGGGGCCAAAGAATTGCTCGTCCTGGGCCGTGTTGCACATCGTGGGATATTCCCCAGCAACCCAGGGCTCTACCCACTGGACGCCGGCAACATGGCCACCATCCCCGCTCCCCCATCTAATGGGAGACAGAAGTCCCTCCACGTACTGCCACTCGTCCCCTGGCAGGCAAAATCGCCCTGTTGAGAACCCCTGATGGAGAGGCTGCTGAAAACTCCTCCTACTGTGAAAGGTGAATAAATAGCAGGGTCTTTGCTGAGAGACTTGGAAGTTCCAAGGGTAAGGAAAGCCAGGTGATGTTTTTGTGGTCACAGAAGTATCAGTTTCGAAAACGCAATTTGCTTTCATATGCAGAATGTTTTTACTCTAGCAAAGGACTTCAAGGGAGAAAATGCTGATCTCACACTGGTTTATTGGATAGCATTTTGCAAGCTCCTGGTCTCCCTCTGTAAATTTTCCAAAAGAGAAAGCCAGCGGCTCAGTATCCTGAGTCCCACAAGATAATAACGTATGTGTTGGGTCCGGGTAACCAAACAAGGGTCCATGGGTCCCCCTTGCAGCCTCTGCCTACTTATAATTATATTTTCTATAAACATATTTTGTGACTAGGGAAAGACTACACGGTGCACGATGACAAGTGTTCTTCAAAACTGTCTTTAATTATTCATTTGGCTGTGCTATATTTTATGTTTCTTTTCATAAATGTTAATCTTGATTATTGCCTTCCTAAGGGGGGGGGGAGGGAAACACACACGCGGTAATACCTGTTATTAAATGACCCATCAGAGCGACATGGATAAATGTTGGGAGCAATTTAATTGTTTCCTATCTGCAGTTTTATACAGTTTCTATCAAACTGAAGGGTAATTTTTTTTTAGTAGCTGCTTATTTTAAATGTACAAAACCCTTGTGTGTAATTCCATTAGCTGCCCTACAGCATTGCAATCTACAGTTTCCCTGAGGCTGTTGTGAAATATTGATGAAATCCTTGCTTTTGTGGCTTCCTCTGATACACTAAACATTTGTCTGATGTTAGTTGAACTTGAATGGATCTGTTCAGAGCTATATCAGTACTGACTTCAAAGGGAGTAAGGCTGTTACAGTGTTTTCCCCCATTTTTCTTTCTTTCCTTCTTCCATTTTTTTCCCTTTTTCTTTTTTCTTTCTTTCTTTTTTTTTTTTTTTGTTTTTTTTTTTTAACAAACTGAAGTTTCAAAGCCTTACCATGGTCTACTTTATAAAACAAAGTTCATATCAAATTGTTCCAAGTATCTAGCAGACGGCAGACCTTTATAATTCTACAGGGTGGGGTTTTTTTCCTTTTGATTCTGATCGGTTGCTTATATCACTTCAGATATTTTGATAGGGAGGTGGGACACTCCCTCCACAATACACACACACACACACACACACACACTCACACACACAGAGAAGGGGAGGCTATAATACAATACATCCGATTTTGTGAAGTCATCCAATTTTGTGAAGTTTAACTCAGAACTCTGTGCCTCAGGGATTTGCCACATAGGAACGCCCTCCCAGCATCAGTGAAAGGGCACCATGAATAAGAAAAAAAAAATTACACGTAATTGACTTTTTCCAGCTAAAGCTATTTGCATTGCACCTCACAAAATTCAGGACTAGAGTTCATGTTTATCCCTGTGTTTTCTGGTCAGGTTGTGAATGATAACTACTGAGGTTTGTTATTTTTTGAAATGAAGTAATGGTGTTTTAGGACCTATGTGCAATGAAATTGTCTCTCGCGCTCGGTTTCTCAACCTCGGCCCTATGGACATTTGGGGTCTGGGATTTCTTGGCTCTGGGGGACTGTCCTGGGTGTGGGATGTTGTTTAACAGGATCTCTGGCTTCTACTGGATGCCAGTGGCAAACCTTCCCCAGTTGTGACAACTAGAATGTCTGCAGACATTGTCACCCGTCCCCTGGGGGAACAAAATTGCCCCTCATGCCTCCTGCCTAAGGATCAGTGCTCTAAAGAGGTGGCAGTTTGCGTCCCCTGGGATAGAAATGGTACTGATCACTCTGTTTCAACAAGCAATACAGTAGTGGGGAATTCTCCAAATAGGTATCTCACAGAAGCAGGCTTCAGGTCAGTTTTCTGGAACAGTTTTGACCCAAACTCGGGAGTCCAGCACTATATGCACCTTTGCTTGTAGAGCCCCCCTCTGGAAACAGAAAGCAGAGTGTGAGCCTACTGTCTTGAAGATGAAAACCTTCAGAAACAGCCCCGAGGGCCGGGCCCTGGGCTGGGTGGCATCGGTTCTCAAGGCAGCGTTTGTTTATTCATCAAAGCTGAATAAATCACAAGGAGGGACCCCCAGAGTGACTTCAGTCAATGTTTCCTTCAGGATCCCCACCCCACAGAGACACAGCCGACCCAGTCAGCCACCCTTGCCTGGGCTCACTTGCCACAACTTTGCAAAGAGAAACTCCCATGACACCGCCTTGCTATTGGCTTCGTGCTTTAAAGTAGCACAAAGAGCAATACGCTTTTATGGCCACACCCGACCCTTGGTTATCACTCATTCAAAGACAGGCGATTTATCACACACCTAATTAAAAATTATGAGATTATATTGAATGAATTTAGTGTCCACCTTGCCTGCGAAGTTCTAATCTTGGTGAGATTAAAACACATATGGCTTCTTCCCTGCAGTCTCTGGTCCTGAGCCCAGCGCACACAGTAGGTGCTCAGCATTTTGAATTAAATGACTAATTATTCAGTCAAGGGGCTAGAAGCATCTTCAACCCCATCACCTTTCCTCCTGGGAAATAGGATCCCTTCCTCACCTTTCAGCCTGGCAATCGGGAAGACAACGGGGAAAGTGGGACCAACAGGGTGGAGCCATACAGAGCCATACAGAGCCCCCGCCCCCTCATTGTGTCCTTTCACCTGCCCCAGTGTCAGCCCTCAGGGGTCAACATTGTTCCCGCTCATTCACTCTTCATACATGGACTTATCGCTACCACCTCACCATACCGTGCTGAAGGTGACCACGATTAAACCCCACATAAACACAAACACTGGGATAAACATAAACTAACAGTATATAGAATTCAGAACTGTGCTTGGATCGCTTCCCCTGAAGTAGATTACACAATCCAGTTTAAAGGATAATGGCTTTATTTCTCCTTTTCCCTCTTCCCTCGCCTCTCCCCCGACCCAGATGTCCATCCCCATCAGCAAAGCGGCTGCCACACGGTGGCTGTGTCTCTGCACAGCAGAGACCTGAGTAGACTCCATGGTCACAGCTGCAAGGAAACGCCTGCTTCCTTTGTGGGTGGCGCAGAGCACGTGAAGGTTGTGCCTTCGCACACAGGGAATCCAGCGGAACAGAAATGAGGCACCCCGTCCTCTGCAGACGGGTGGAAGCCAGGGGAAATTGACATTGGCCCAGAAAAAAAAAAAAAAAACCATTAAAAAAAAAAAAGCATTTTGAGGTTCCTACGAACAGTCATAGAGATCAAAATTAAATTAACCATGGAGACTCAAACGTAAAAAGAGCTTTTCAAAGTCCTTAACTCTTTGTCTCCTACAAGCGTGGAGAAGCTGGACGTTCTGTCTGCTTTGCTTTCTTGCGAGAAGGAGGGTATTTGTCAAAGCAGCAGCAACTTCACTTTGTCTCCGTTGTCAGTGTATCTGGAGTTGAAGAAGCTTATTTTCTGCAAATGCCTTCAGCCCCAGTCATGTCTGTAGTCTATTTATATTTGGCTAAAACAAACGGAATAAACAGTTGAGAGGATATCATTCATATCATGACGGGAGGGAGAATATAGGGCATACTTGACATCCTGCATATACAAATCATTGCA
Organism: Procyon lotor; assembly: GCA_028646535.1. NCBI lineage: Eukaryota > Metazoa > Chordata > Mammalia > Carnivora > Procyonidae > Procyon > Procyon lotor. The sequence goes on along the minus strand of CM053610.1, from coordinate 6,498,155 downwards.
TGTCTTTCTAACTAGCTACACTTGTAAATCAATCCATGCACCCCTTCAGAAAGAATCTGCAGTAAAGTGATTTGACTTCAACTGGCAATGGATGAATTGGTTTATTGGAGAGCTGTCCTTTTTGGGTTATCTACAGAGTCAACACTGCTGTGTCAAGGGGATCACCCCAGGAGATAGCCCCGGAAGCCTCTAACCTCTGAAGGGTATTTAAGTCCAAAGGTGGATGCTCAGTGAAGTCTCTAGAAGGGTTTAGAAGCAAAGCAGAGGGCAGGATACATGGTAGAAGGGATCAGCAATGGGATTATCATGATACTAACAATGATCTTGGCCTGTGTCCTGAGTCATTCAACACACATTTATTGAGCATCTACTATGTACCTAGCAGAAGTCCACTTTCCTGGCCTTGAGGAAATTTCCCAACCCATAAGGGAAAGCGTACTCAGCAGACTGTGGTCAACAACCTTATGGGAAAATGTAGAGAAACACACACTATTTGTGGCTCCCGTCTCAGCTGAGGCACAGAGAGTTTTACAATTTGAAAGGTCTATTAAATTTCCTAAGGTTTTAAGTTTTGTGTGGTAGATTGCTGAGAATAGGTCCTAGAAGCCAAAGAACAAAATAATGATGAAGCCCCAGCTGATGCTAAGCAACGTCTCTGACTTTCCTCCCACAAAACGAAGACAGCCTAGGACCTGTCGCTCTGCCGCTCTCCTCCAGCAATTCATACATTTGGGGGGGGGGGCAGTCTGGTTCAGCCACCTGACATGTCTGGAGCAGCCTACCATCTTTCAGGCTTTGAGAAAACAAGGGCACCCAGACCGGATTTCACATAGCCTTCCAAATCAGTCAGAAAAGACAGAACGGTGACTACATCGAGGAGCCCATTTCCAGCTGGGGCTGTGTTTACCTGACCAAAAAACTCCATTATTGAACATGTCTGCAAAAAAACTTAGGTGGGACGCCTGAGTGGCTCAGTCAGTTAAGCCTCTGCCTTCGGCTCAGGTCATGACCCCAGGGTCCTGGGATCAAGTCCCGCATCGAGCGGGGGTTAGGGGGGGAATCCTTGCTCGGCGGGGATCCTGCTTCTCCCTCTGCCTGCTGCTCTCCCTGCTTCTCAGTCTGTCTCTCTCTTACACATACACAGACACACACACACACACACACACACACACACTAGATATGTCAATGTCACAGGGGAATCCAAATCGCTAAGTAAAAATATTGGTGTTCTTCAAAATTCTGAATTGGTCAGAGATGCCACAGAATTATACTCATCATGGCTCAGTTACATATTGAGTACTCTCTGGGTGCCCAGCACTGGGCGGAGCGCTTTTCCCTTCTTGCTCCATCCCATAATTACAGTATTTCATGGAAGAGCCCATTCAGTACACTGCACTGCTAATATTTTGCCCCACTAGGAAAGAAAAACGGTTACAATTAAACTGTGACACACTGCTCTCCTCCTGTCACTTAGAATTTCTATTTTATACTTACTGAAAGACTCTTTAAGACCTATTTTTAAATGATCTTTCTAATGTAACACTCTTATGTTTATATAAAAAGGGAAAGATAAGCAAAATAAATTGGCGAAGGCATTCCTGAAATAACTTGCAACTGCCCCCTCGAAGCCATTTTAAGATAACATTGATTATAAGATGCACCCTAATTTCTGAGATGTTAAAATATAAAAGAAAGGTCTTGGAATCAATGAGATGCTATGTGTAAAGCTCTCTGAAACATGCTGAAGATAGAACAATGCACGAAACACCAAGTCTCAGCCCTCATAGAGTCTCAGTGGCAAGGTTCAGAATTTAACAATTACGCATATAATTGAATGCAGTTTGGATGGGAACCACCAGAGAAGAATCCCATGAGAATAGATAAGGGGAGGGGGGATCCTTTCCTCAGCAGAGGGCCAGGAAATTTCCTCCAGGGATCTTTAGGCTAAAACTGGAGTGATAAATAGGAAGCAGAAAACACAGCAGAAGGAGAATTGTGTCATTTCCTCATTAAAGCCTCTGAACAGCCACAGAGGCCGGGGCTGTGATCATGCCCATTTGACAGATGACGAAGCTGAGACTTACACCGCTTCCGTGACTTGCCCGAGAACACACAGCTGGTATGTGGTAGAGCAGGGATCTCCCCCGCCTCAAACAACACGCTGATCTACTCGTTCCCATGGACAGGCTCAGTTCTTGCCGCCTCACGGAGAGAGAATGAGGAGAAACTTCCAATCAGAGAAAGACCCTTCAGTGTAAATCCAGACATTGCCAAATCACCATTGAGGCCAACAAAGAGAGAAGAGCATCCGTCCAGAATCCCTGTGTCCTGAAACCAGGGATCACAGTGTCACAGGACCAGAAACACAGAAGGGAGCATAAAAGAATGTGCTTTGGAATATTCTTCCAAGCAACTAAGAAGTTTTTAAATGCCTGGCTTAAGTAATTTTAGGAAATATATTTACTACTGTGGTTGTGTCTCACTTGCAGCCCAAAGCCTATCTGTCTCTAAACCCATGAAGCATGGACCCCTGAAGTATTTTTCTGATTAAGAGGCGTCTTTAACTTTACAGTAGGCATTTCTGTGTTTCTGCTCCTGAATTTACTCCTGCATATAGAACCAGAGTGAATTTTTAAAAGGCTAGCATACTGGGAAGGCTGCGATAAAAGACTGGTTTCCTGGGAGCCACTGTTTCTCAGAGAATGGGATGTCAGTGCAAACCCATTGTAATCCGGAAAGGTCCTCATGAGTGCTAACGGTCGTGCACTTTATAGAGTTAAAAATGCACAAAGTTCTTTAAATATGCACGGAGCCATTCAGTGGCTATTTATTGAGCACCTACTTGGTGCCACGCACTGCTCTAGGTGCTTACACGGCAGTGTCCAACCACCCAGACAAAGGTCCCTGCTCTTAGGGAGCTACGGCCTAACAAAGAAAGATCACATTGAAGGATCGCCGTGAGAAACATGTCCATTCTGTGCTAAGTTCAAATATGGCGCGTTCTGGAAAAAGAGACAGTAAAGCAGGATAAAAGAATCAATCAGCAATCCTGAGAGAGTCAGAAGACCAATTGCAATTCTAAACAGGGCAATCAGAGGGAGTGTCATTAGGAAATTACGTGTCAGCCAAGATTCAAAGAAGGTGGAGGAAGAGCATGGAGGGAACAGCCAATGCGAAAGCCGAAGATGAGAGTGTTCCTGGTGGAGCAGAAAACCAAGGGTGAGGGGAAGAAGAGAAGGGGCTAGAGTCCAAGGGGAGAGCTGCCATGCACAAAACTCTGAGGCCAAGGTGAGAGCCTCTGCTTCCTCCGTGAGTGAGACAGATTTCCCCGGGGCTGCAGGGGGTGGGAAGGAGTTGAGCAGGGAAGTGACATAATCTGATGTATCTTTCATCTTGATTGCTAAGCATTTCCAGAATTGAGGTTAGTTGGCAGGGATGGAATCAGTTTCTCGAGGAGTCAAGGCAGCACGAGAGGAGAGGAGACGGTGACCGCTCTTCACCTTCAGTCCCTGGCACGGTCTTTCCTTCCGTCTCCCTGCGGGCTGGGCAGGTAGAGCCGGGGCCTCGGGGCCACGTGCTTGGTTTCTGTCCTGCTTCTTCCAGACTCTGCTGGAGACCCAGCTGTGTGTCTTCTATTAGCCTCAAGTTCCTCACCTGTATAATGGAAGGGAAAACACCTACCTCATGGGATTATTTCCAAAATAAAGAGCATTGCCAATCCTTTGCACTCTATTGGGCATACAGTAGGCGCTCAAAGAAGCAAAGGGGAAGCTCTTCCTGCATGTGTCCCCACGAACAAGAGATGTCACAAGACGCTAATTCTGTGCCCTGGAAGATACTTAGATTTACCATCTTTATTTTAAGTTGGTTAGCTTGAGTAATTAATTCAACGTTAAGGTTTTATTGGTAAGGCGCCCAGGATGTTAGCTACTGAGTTAGTTGAACATGAAAGGTCTTTAAGGATGAAAGATAAAATAACGTCTGTTCTATTGCAACTCATATTTCTGTAAAACGGATTAGCTCATTCCTGATTGGCAAATTGGTCAATGACATGAATATAATGAGGACGTCACATCGATTCACTTGGGATTTTTTTTTCCCAACACAATATTGTTCAGCACCGCTAAGTAACAGCAACCAAATATAAAGCTGAATGCAGGAAGCCACAGAAGAGGCCATCAGTTCATAGACGGCCCATCGACTTCCTGCTCAGATGGTCGGCCTTGAAGGTCAAATTGTCACCTCTCCTTGACTTTTCTCATTGGACCTACTCATAACCCCACAGTCTCTCCATCCCCCCAAAAGTCCATTCTACCCAAATATCATCCCTTCTGTACTTACAAGGCCAAATTCTTTAGTTGCTATCACATTCCTTTATTTTTTGTGAATTTAACAAGTGTTTTTAACTGGGCCAGGATTTTTATCACATTTGCTCTTACTCCATTCTGCTCTGGATCCCTACTTGCTTGGTTTCGAAGTGGTCTGCCCTAACCTGATTTTCCGCCACCCCAAACACTGTAATATTAATGCAAGCTTCTGTAAAATGCAACATCTGCCAAGAAATGGATGCTGCATGATAGAGACACACACACCCGAAGCTTACACACAACAGGGCAAAGCAGGGCATTGCTGAGGACTGAATACACAGCCATGAGCACACACTGGTTCCAAAGCCTCATAAGCTCACTGCAAAGCCTGAGTCCCCCAGTCTCTGGGTGTGTGACCTTAGTTAACATTGTTGACTCCTCAAAACTTAAATTCCTCCATCTTTAGAAATGTAACTAACATCACCCCCGCCATGGGAGGGTTGGAAGCTAAAGTAAGACAACCGTACAGCACTTCATAAGTAGAGGCTATTTGACTATTGTACTGATAAACACAGTTTTTAAGCAAACAGGGTTCTAATGAAATGGTCGGGAGTAAGTCGTCTTCACAGCAAAATGAGGTCAGATGGAGGTCCCCAACTCCATGCCTCTAGCTGATTTCAGCAGAACTGGTTTTGTGCACTTGGATCCCATCCTAACTCTGAATCACACACAGCTGAGTGATGGGAAAACCAATCAAACCAAAGTGAGAGGAACCTTGCTCTCTGGTCATGCCTCCCTACATCTGGACAAGTGGCTCAAACCCGGTTTATTTGTGCAAGATCATCTCGAGCACACATATATGCCTGTGTGTGGTGTGTGTATGTGTGTGTGTGTGTTTGAGTTCCTTTCCTCTACACATGAAAAATACGGCAGAGGAAAAGATAATGCTCCCACGGCTGAGAAAGATGAGATCATTTGTAAGTGGCTTGTTAAAGCGCACATCATTTTCCTGATCAGCGGTAGCGAGACTGCATCTTTAGGAGCCGACGCGATTTATCATGTTATTATATATTTAGGGGCTTTTTGAAAATGCTGTTATTTACTCAACCGACTGTGTATATAGACTATTTAAAGCAGATTTTTGACCCAGTAGACTGTACCAGGCCCATCTATCGTCTCAATGAGCATGTGGGGACTCTTAAATATGCAGATTATTGACACAATAGACTATGAGTGCTGGAAACCTACTCTAGACGGGTGCATTCAAGTCATTGGGGGATGATATGTTTCTAAAAAGCATTTTCAAGCCAGTCCCATACATACCGCCAGGCTCTGTGGAAAAATGTACATCTGAGTGAAGGGGAGTCTGGCTTTGGAGGGAAATCTCTAATTTCCAGAAATGAGGTGTTCATAGTAGCACTGGGTTATGTTTTGTCCATTTCAACCACCCTCTACTGCAATGGCACCAAGGGCCTGAGTTCCTTCTTTTCTAACATGCAAAGAAGTCACTTTGTTAGAGTTAGAGCAAGTTCATTCTTTTACTCAAGGTCTATATTGAGCTGCATCTGTTAGCCAGTGGTGTCTTTCATTGTGAGCGACAAATATTGTCTCTGGCTAACTTGAGTCAAAGCAAGCAGTGTGTTGGAAGGCACGTGGAACCGATCACTGAAAGAGAAGGTCAAGGACACAGAATCAAAAGATGATCTCATTCTGATGCTCTTGTCGAAATGGATCCACTCCAACCATCTTCCATGCCCGAGTCATGGGGTCCGAATTTGAATTCGAGGGGTGCCTGGGTGGCACAGTCAGTTGAGCGTCCAACTGTTGATTTGGACTCAGGTCCTGATCTCAGGGTCATGAGGGGGAACCCTGCATGGTGATCCACCTTCGGTAGGGAGTCTGCTTCTCTCCCTGTCTCTCTGCTCCTTCCCCCACTTGTGCTCTCTCTCTAAAATAAGTCTATAAGTGGATTCTTAAAAAAATTTAATTTGAATTTTACGGAACAACAGTCTGGTTGGCCAAGCTGCAGTAGTATGCTTATATTAAAAAAATAAATTAAATTAAATTAAAAAGAAAGAAAGAAAAAAGAGAGAAATTCATATGTTTTTGTTCTACCTCCCATTCTTTAAACAAAATACCAAACATTTAAACATATACATAGTCTGGATTATTCTTATTGGAAAATAGTCCATATGCACTGGAATCTCATTCAATTAATCGCCCAAAGACCAAAATCTATGTCCTGCTGGTTCCTTCCCAACATGCCTGGAAGGGAGCAGACTTTGTTTTTTTTTTAAGATTTCATTTATTTGAGAGAGAGACAGACCCCATGTCCAAGCACGGGAAGGGCAGAGGGAGAGGGAGAAGCAGGGAACCCAACACAGGGCTAAGTCCCAGGACCCTGGGATCACGACGTGACCCAAAGGCAGATGCTTAACCCCGCCGAGCCACGCAGGCAACCTGGGAAGGGAGCGGATTTAGACAGCCCAACTCTGACAGTGTTATAACTACGCCAGTCCCAAAGTTGATCTTATGCCTTAAAAAATAAAATCAGTTAAATGTCCTATTTTAACATGGCAGATATTTTCAATTTAAAGGGGAGATGTTTTCAGTTATTAACTCACCCAAATTGCAAAAGCAGAGAGACAATGGATGGGAGTGGAACACCCCCACCAACGTGGCCCACTGTGGTGGGGGGAGAGGGTGTTCTGGCAAAGGCAGACAATAGTCACCTCCAGAACTCTGCCTCGCATTGGGGATGTAGGAATGAATTCATGGGGCTCATATTCAAATCGGAGAGAAAGACTTCCAATTCAGAGTCTCCCAGTCTTGACAGTATTGACATTTGGGCCCCGTCATTCTTTGTTATGGGGGGTGTTCTGTGCATCATAGGATGCTTAGCACCATCTCTGGCCTCCCCCCTCTTGATGCCAGCAGCATACCACTCCACCTCCTCAGTTATGACCACCGAGATATCTCCAGATGTTGCCACATGTCCCTAAGGGACAAAATCACCCCCAGCTGAGTCATCAAGAATGTGTTAGGTCTCACCAGGAAGAGTGGTGGAGCCCATCTGTGTCTCTAATTCAGCGTGCACTTGGGTGTGGGGACCCTCCTTGGGTAACCATTGTCTCTGCTATTCTATTTAAGCAATATTCTGAAGTACTATGCACAAGACCCCATGTAACGTTGCAGATGACAAAATAGGCAAGGAAAGAGAACACTTATGGAGTCCTTATGGTGTGCCTAAAACTCTCAGGGCTGGGTACATGAAGACAAACACCAATAACCTCCTTGATTTTAAAGAGTTTACCATCTGGGAGATGAGATCAAGAATCACAATGTGACTTGTCTAGTGGGAGATATGGGTAAAGTCCTATGGGTCCACAGAGAAAGGGAGATTATACTCTGGGAGCTTGGGAAAAGAGCGCAGGGCAGAGATGGCATTTACGGTGGGTTCAGAATTCAAAATAGTCAGTGTGTAGCTAATGATGGGTTAGGTGCTTGACAGGGAATGCGAATCCCAGCTTTTACAGTATTGACCTTCTTATCATCATGGATAGTTAATGGGCCAAATAGTACAAGGGGATTACCTTACATTTTGTCAAACCAAAAAAAAAAGGGTCATAATTGTCAAGAGCAAAAGAATGTACATACCAACAAATAAAACAATGCTAGTACATAGCAAGGCTGATGTACATGTATTGATAAAAATGTGTCTAATTTATAAAGTAATAGCTACCGGAAAACTATAAAATGTGCACAGATTGATAACTTTTTCATAAAGCTTTCAGTTGCAAGCAACTCCCCCCAAGCTATCTTAAGCAGTAAAGAGGATTATTTGCTTATGAAATTTCAAAGTACGAAGACAACAAGACTTCTGGTGGAGTCTGATTGAGGTTCTAGCTCCAATTTGTTGTAATTTTCTTGGCTCTATGCTCTGGTGTGTTAGGTTAATCCTTAGGCTAACTTCCTTCAAGGTAGTGAAATTGCTACTAGCAGTTTATATGATTATATATTCATGTATATATATTCATGTATAAGAAGGGAAGAAGGAAAGGGAGAGACCTTTACTTTCTTAACCATCAAATCCGACTGAGAGTTTGATCTCCTATTGGCTTAGGTTAGGCTGAAATCACCTAAATGGGCCACAATTGCAATGTGATTAGGTTAGACAAATTCGACAATGTGATTAGGTTACACCTGCACAGACCTGGGTGGTGCCAGTCCCACCCATACTTAATAGACTGGGGACCAACCACATTGTTTACGATAATGTATCTGGGAACGCTGATGACTTTTCAGCATTGCCCAAGAATTAGCAAAGTTCATTTTTAAACATCTATAAGTAGCAAAAAAAATTGACATGAGGCCACTGGTGTCCTCTTTGAAACTCTAAGGTGTAGCTGCTAATTTGCCTTTCATCTCTCAAGGGCCATTGGAAGGTGTTAGAGACTGCAGATAAGATGCTTTTCCAATGATCCAACCCATGCTTAACTGTCCTCCTCCAGCGCTGAAAGTTCTAGTTCTTTTTCGTATAATTTCTCCAGGAAAAGGAAAATTACCTTTGACACCCAAAAGCAGACTAACCAATTACCTGGACCCTGCCTTTTTTGTTGCTGTTAAGGAAAAAAAAATACAGATATTATTATTTTTTAGGGGAATTCTGCTTTCATGAGAGTGGTTCAGAAGCTGGCTGAGAACCAACATCAGAAGATTTACAAAGTAGAGGAGAATACATAAAACAGAGAAAAAGGCCAGAACGAATACCAAAGACAAGATAGTGACTGTATTATGAGCTACCTATCAGTGCTCTCCACTGGAGGATATTACCAGATAGTGACCTCTCCCACCACCCTCTCCTGGGACAACATCTAATTCGGTACTTCTTAGGGGATACTCACATAGTAACTTCAAGACTTTTCCTATTTCTCTAATTCCTTTATAGGCAGAGATCGAGAAAAGGTGACAAGGCTTGAAAAGGCCATCTTCAACCAACGCTCACCTAAAATCGAACGGTCAGAAAACCCTAGAGAATTTTCTACTAGATTATTCAAACTGTCGATTCTAAAAGATCGCAGACCTCTGTACCTCTCAGAATTTGGGTCATTTCCAAGAACTGCTTCATCCAACTGTCCAGTGGGGATTTGGCCCCAGATCAGACTTGCTGTTTTATATAAGTTGCCTCATTTAAAAGCTAACCTAGTTAATTAAGAACTGAAATAGGTCAGGATTTATTTGACAGAGTTACCGGAGTTATTTAGAAATGCTAATCCTTTTCATCATTAACTTTTTGTTTGTTTGTTTCTTGTAGTATAAAAATACTCAGTCTGATAAGGGGATTTAAATGAATCCAGAAGGAATTGATTGGAAATAATGCTGAGAACACGATGGATATTTTTTTTTTCAGCCAACACTTGAAAGAATAAATACTAAAATCCTGAGAAATCCAGGCCCGTAGTGTTGCTCTTTGTGGCTAGGTATTTGTTCTTGTCATAATGAAAGCAGGTATATAGAGAGTGCTCACTATTACCAGGCATTCTGAGTTCTTTTCAATTATCTGAAATCTCCTAGTCATCTTTGAGGTAGGTACTATCATTACCTCCAATTTATAGAGTAGAAGATAACCACAGAGGTGGTTAGTTTGCTCAAGATGACAATGTGAGATGGGACAGAGATGGCATTTGAACCTGGGCAGCCTTGCTCTACACGTTGTGCTCTCTGATTCCATGGTGTAATAGCCGTGAAGGGGATGCCCACACTTTACTTTCTGATTCTCCTTTAATGGCACTGAGCCTTGTCTTCCAGGCAGCCCCTTGCTTCATAGACACCTAGACACAGGATGAGTATCTCCTTTCCTCATCGCCAGTTCTCGAAGATGGAGCTGACTTGGACTTTGCAACATTTCTTAACTATTGACATTTGGGACTAAATACTTTTTTGTTCTAGGGGACTGTTGTGTGCCTGGTAGTGTGTTTAACAGCATCCCCTGGCCTCTCTATTCACTAGTTGTCAGAAGTAACTCTTCTCCAGTTGTAACAAAGATGTCTCCAGACATTGCCACATGTCCCTCTGGGGGTAAACTTGCTCCAGGTTGAGGACCCCTGGGTGAGAGTCTGATGATGAGCCAGTTGGCTCTTGGGGCTACATGTTCTCCTACAAAAACCAGCTCCCATGAAATGATCTGATAAACTCACCATAAAGTGCCAAGGTGAGATAAGAATCTTTATATTTTCACGGGCATGAGTTCTGGGTGTGCCTCATGCCAAATCAACAAGAGTCTAATTGTAGGGCTTGAGACAAGAAGTAGGGTGTGAAAAGTCCCAGAGTTGAGGAGGAAAGTGTCTTTTCAGTGCCCCTGAATCCACACCCCCCATCTGTCCCTGACTTCCTCTGCCTCCCAGGAGGACCAGCCCACCCTGTGTGGAACCTCAACCACCCAAAGAGATACCCTGTTAAAAAGTCTTTTTGTTGTTCTCTATGGCTTGAAAGTGGGTTGGAACCAATGAGTAAAATCGGAGTTCGTCAGCTAGAGAAAACAGCCCTTTCCTGATGCAATCCCTCCCTCATTCATTTATCAATCCAGACATCCTTTCATTTCTTCCTATACTCAACAAATGTCTGAACAAGTTGGGCCCTGGATAGCAATGGAAAACAGTGGTGAACAAGATAGACTTTACCTGCCCTTGGGGGACTTACAGTCCCACTAGGAAGCCAAACAACCAAGTGAATAGGAGAATAAAATACTTACAAGTTGAGATAAAAACTGTACAAGAAAAAGTGAGAGGCTGAGATAGAAAATAACTTTGGCAATTGGGGGACTTGAGGGAGTGAGTGATGGTTACAGTCATCCGTGTCTCTGCAGACAGACCTTTGAGCCGACATTAAAAGACTGAGAAAGCATTAGACATAAGGAAAGGAGGAAACCTCCTATGTATGAGAAGCAGAATTTCAAAGATCTTGGAGGAGCAAAGAATTTGGTGAGTTCGGGAATAAGTGAAAGAAATTTGGCTTTAGAGGTCAGCAAGGGGACACTGGTGAGGGGGTGTGAAATGGAGAGAGGAGAGGTCAGAGCCTGCAGGCTGCATTAGGGAGTGTGAACCCAAGGGCCAAGGGAAGCTATTGAGAGGGGTTACGCTGAGGAAGCTGGACCTCCAGTGGGCAGGTCCCAGTCACTGCCATGCAGGTGGATGGACGGTGGGAGAGCAAGACTGGCCACCAATTGGGAAGGTCACCACATCTACTGGAGAAGAACTAACGGCAGCTTGAGCCAAGGCAATGGTGTCGAGGTGGATGACTGTGTGCAGTTTAGATTTATTTTGGAAATAGAATTGACATGTCTGGCTGACAAATTAGATACAGGGAATGAGAGGAAAAAGAAGAATTCGGCGTAAACTGTGGAGCTCGACTGATCCAAACTGAAGTCCTAATTCAGCTAGGTGACTCTGGAGATGTAATTAACATTCTCGGCAATGCAATGTCATCATCTGTTAAGACAGATTTGGAAAGACATATAGTGTTTTGGGGATCAAATAACGTAACACATATAAAAACTTAGCCCACTGCCTCTTACTTGTACATTTGCTCTCAATAGATGTTAGCTGGGAAATACTAAAGTATTTCTATTAGATCTATTCTAAATACTAATAGTATTTCTCTTTTAATAGAGAATAAGCTTCCTCGAAGCTAGGAGTTCTCCATTACTGAAGACATTCAAGTATATGTTAAGCGCTTACTTGACTAACATGTGAATAAAATGATGAAAGCACATCATGAAAACTTGAACTAAAAGCTTTCCCCAATCCTTAGTTTTGACCCATTGTATCGTGGTGGAAACCTGGCTCAACTCCTAGGGGGAAGGGTGGCAATGGATGGCAACACTCATAGCCAGACGGGTCATAGCAGTCATGTTGGTGGGGAATCCAACACAAAGAAGAGTGGGAAGGTCCAGTGTTTAAGCCATTAATTGTAGAACTGAAGAACACCAGGACAAAGAAATCCTTCTTGGCTAAAGCCAAATTGGCCATAAGATACGGGAAGGTCTTTCCACCTCAGACTTCTGTAATTCTAGGGACAGCAAAGACTTCTTCACCAGGAAAGCAAAGGTCAGATCGCTGTCAGTGCCAATTTAGCTTCTCTGAGGGAAGTGTGAGCTTTTCTTTCTCTCTCTCTTTCTTTATCTCTCTCTCTTTCTTAATGGGAAGTGGTCACAGCCATGAACTTAGCAAAAGAAGCAAGTTAAAATTTCTCCGCTCTCGGCTAATGTAGTTAGACGTCTTCGAGAAAAGGCAATGAGAAGTGGTCATTATCTATTATCTGCATGAAATATTTCAGAAGAAAAAAGCAGCATTTTCAAGAAAGAGAGAGGAAGGAAGGAAGGAAGGAAGGAAGGAAGGAAGGAAGGAAGGAAGGAAGGAAGGAAGGAAGGGAGGGAGGGAGAGAGGGAGGGAGGGAAGAAAAAGAAAAAGAGAGGGAAAAAGAAAAAAAAGACATTTGACTTCAGGCCAGGCAAGAAGGGAACAAAATCACCTTCTTACTCCATGGGATGTGTGCGCTGATGTTATTTGAAGTAAAATGGGAATATACGTCTGAAAAAATACAGATGGTGCCTCAGCTTCATATACTTTCTGAAGGTCACTCTGGACAATGATTCACATCCCTCTTCTTGGGGGAGGGGGGGATAAAAAATCCTCCAAACTTTCCAGTCTTGGAAAGAACTGTATATGTGAGTGTGTTTTATCTCCCTGTGTGAGGAAAATGTATAGAAACTCAGGATGCCCATTTTGCTGAAAACGGTTGCTACCACTTGAAAAGTCAAAGCCTAAAAAATCTTAATTTCTTAGGAAAGCGTCAGTCCTATTGTGTAGTTTCTTTGTCCCAATTTTGTTTCTTTTTTTTTTTTTAAGATTTTATTTATTTATTTGACACAGAGAAAGATCACAAGCAGGCAGAGAGGCAGGCAGAGAGACGGGGGGGGGGGGGGGAAGCAGGCCCCCCGCTGAGCAGAGAGCCCAATGCGGGGCTCAATCCCAGGACCCTGAGATCATGACCTGAGCGGAAGGCAGAGGCTTTAACCCACTGAGCCACCCAGGCACCCCATTGATTTTGTTTCATTTTATCCCCTGCTCCCGATTTATGGCCCTCTTGGTATGAAGATAATATAAGGATAATGACTTGTAAACGGGAACCACCAGAAAGCTGATGAACTAGCCCCCTTCTAATCCTCCTCCATGAATATTTTCTCCTTCTGCTTTTTAAAATTGTCACCAGGACATTTCCCAGTAAGACTATACACTGGACTGATATTGTAGGGAGCTAAATGCAGAGCATTTTTCTAGACCTTCTGCTTTGAGCATTAGTCATTTCTCTCAGTGAAAAGCCCAAGGCCTCCGACGTAGACCTTTCCCCTCAGATGGTGGGTTGCTTTATTCTGAAGGACTGCAGACATGATCATTATGGGTAATGACGTAATAACGTGCTATTTGATGTTTGCACACCGCTGCGTGGGAGTTCCCAGCACACATACCACTGGCTTCTTGTAAGAATGATTTAATGTTAAGTAACAAATCCCAATCTGGAGGAGGCACCTTCTTAGGCATGACACACACACAAAGCTGGTTCACATCTAAAGCAAATATCATCCAAAAGCTCTTGGCTTAGAATAGGATTTAGGGATAAAAAGATGCCAAAGTTAACTGCTGTCAGCCATCTGTGGGTTCAGGTGGGAGGTCAGGATATGCTGTGTTTATAAAAAGCCTCGGACAGGCCCGGGAAGTTGGGAGGTTGTCCTACAGCCTTGGTGGTTTACACCCTTTGTCGCATTGGATGCTCCTCTCTTTCCCATGAAGTAGACACTGTAATCATTCCCATTTTTGTAGACGAGGAAGCTGAGCCTCCGACAGATTTAGCAACTTTGCCAAGATCTCATGAACAGTAAGTGGCAGACGACCCAGGGACCATCCTAGTCCTTCATTAACTGGTCAGTCCTTGAATCAGTGACTTTCCTTTCCCTCTTGCTCCGCGCTTCCCAGTGTAAACTGGGAGCAGTGGTCGAAGCCCTAGGCCTTTCCTCTTTTGGCCCCTGGAGAGGACAGGGGCTGGCCGGCTCCAAGCTGCCTTGTCTTCTCACAAGTAGTAGCCACACACGCATGTGAACACAGGCAGAGAGAAGCAGATTGCTACATATCTTGCTACGAATTAACAGTTCTGCAGTTCACCGCAAAACTGTTTGCAGGGAGGAATCCCCTGAGTGCCTGTGAAATGCTTCCTGCTCCAAAGGCCTGGGCTGGGGTGGAGAGTCTGCATTTCTGACACGTTCCCAGGTGATGCTACTGCCGCTCCAAGGACCAAGCTTTGTCATCCACTTTCTGTGTCCCGACAGAGCCCGGCGACAGGGGCAGGCTTGAGGCTGTCACCCCAATTCCACTTGATAAGGAAATCAAGGTCAAAGAGCCGGTCTAGAGAAAAACCAGCAGAGCATGCCTCCCCTGGATCCCTGGGTTCAGAGGGTGCAGACGGGTGAGTCCCAGACATATCCGGTTTCATCTATAAGGTTTAGCCAATTTCTGGCAGCCCCTAGACCACCCCCCCCCAACTAGTTCCGCACCCTTTGGCTATGATGGAAATTTCCCACTGCCCATGGCTCCGCTGGGACTAGACGAGAGCCAACAACCCTCACCTTTGCAACCGAGGATTCTTTTTATTCCATCTGGCCTACTCTGCCCACTTCAGTTACCCGGCCGCCCCCAGCAATGCCTGACCCTTCCGGGACCTCGCGCTCCCCAGCGGCTCGGCGTCTGACTTCTCTCCCTAACTCATCCCTCTACCGCCTGCGGCCTTAGCACAACCGCGGGGACGGACGTTCCAGCGAAACTTGTGGAAACTTGTCTCGCGCGTGGTAGCTACAGAATAAATATTTCTTGACTAAAGGAATAAACAGATGAACCACAAGGGGATGACAGAGGATCCACTTGCCCTGATGTAAACTCGCTTCGTCCTTTCCTCGCGCCGAAGACCAAGAGGCGGAGGAAGACACAGAGCATGATTAGAAAACGGCTTTATGGTGCGAAATGCTCTGGACGGGGCTCAGGGAGGTGCCCACGATGGCAGGACGTTCCCTAAATGGACATTTTTTTTTT